>JAUIMM010000257.1:2982500-3480000 GCA_031769625.1 Taudactylus pleione
TGTGACAACAGCTGCGCTGCTGCATACAGGCAGTGCTGCTGCCGCAGCTAAGCCTCCACCCGGGAACAGGTGCCACTGTTCCCGGCAGTGTCACACCGACCCTGTATGGGGGGCCCTCTGTGTGTAGGGGTCCTGGGGTGACCACCCCTGTCGCTCCTTCCCCTCTATAATCTGAGTCTGAGGCCTCTCAAAACAGAATTGTTTGTTGCTGGACATTTGGGGCCTAATTTGGACACATCTGTGGACACTTTTCCATACGGCCGCAGGAGCCTAATTACTTCTTTATGCTAATGTGAGAATCCACCTTTCTGTACTAAAAATCCAGGCGTCTGCATGTGGAAGCCTATCCCACCCATTATTCTTATGTCTACCTCCACCACCGTCATCATCATTAATATCGGGACTTACACCAGCCTCGTGCAGGGTGCTAAAAATCACCAGTGTTAAGACATTGGTAAGAGGAAAACCAAATTAAGAAAAATTCAAGGCATAGTTTAAAAAGTAGGTAATAGAACCACATGTAACTTTTGCTTACACGTTGTATTGGAAGTATTCAGGGATGTCACTGTATTAGAGCATGTCTGGTTACCTGAAATACAAAAAAAGAGTTTGTGATCCCGCACAAGTATTCTAATGTTTATGATTTATTTTATGATATACAATTCTGACACAGCAAATAAAGGACGTGACATCCAATCGGAATTGCTTTGCCTTTATTTGTCCTTATTGCTGATGTGCTAGCACAAGCTCTATATATATAAGTTTGCAAAAAAAGGAGAAGAAAAAAAGTAGAGCTATTCTTGCAGTGCACTAAGCTGTCAGTTAATGTTAATCTATCCTATATTAAAACATATTAGTCTTTATTCAAATTCCGTTAAAATACTAACACATAAGGGTTATTTATTATTTATTCTTATGTCTGCCTCCACCGCCGTCATCATCATTAATATCTTACACCAGCCTCGTGCAGGGTGCTAAAAATCACCAGTGTTAAGACATTGATAAGAGGAAAACCAAATTAAGAAAAATTCAAGGCATAGTTTAAAAAGTAGGTAATAGAACCACATGTAACTTTTGCTTACACGTTATATTGGAAGTATTCAGGGATGTCACTGTATTAGAGCATGTCTGGTTACCTGAAATACAAGCAAGGGAAACATACAGGTAAATTAATCTCCTGCGGGAACCACTATTATATTTTATGGTTCCTGCTTATGGAATATTATATTTATTTCTAAGGCTTTGTATCAAGGTGTCGCTATATAAAAAGTATTTATAATACAGTAATTAGTCCAATCACAGTATATCATTGTAATTTTGTGGTCAGTACTACTATGGGGAGGTGAGAAATTATTGCTTATCTGCTTTTTGTGATGCTCGTATAGTTGACGCTGCAAAAGATGGTACATCGATGGTACATCGATGGTGGAGAGATGAGATCCCACAGCGCCCTTGAGCACTGCTCAGATTTGCAAAGTGGGCGTCACATTAAATGGCATTTGCATATTTTCGGACTTGCAAAACAAATAAAAAAATTGCAGCCGTGCATGAGTCAGGGCCATTGTGCAAACTAAATAAGCATCATCGATAAAAGTGTTATCGCCAGGCCAGTGGAGAAACAGTCTGAGCCTCTGTAATTTTTGGGGGCGTGGTTTAGTCGTGGAAGGCGTGCCCACACCCCCTTCCCTTAGGAAAAAGACTAGAAAAAAAAATAATTGCAGCCTACGCTGAACAGGGCCAGAGCTGTGAGCTCCTCAGCCAGGGCCATATCCAGGAAGGATGAGATCAGTGTGATCGCTTCTCATCATCCCCGCACAGAAAGAGGAGATTGCTGCTGGCACTCAGCGGCAGCAGCCTAACTAGTCCCACTGCAGCCCAATGCTGAGGAGAGGCGCTGCTGACAGGTAACAAGGAGGGGGGGGGTGGACCCACCTCCCCCAGACCCCTCCAACAAGCTCAGGTAAGTAGTATCCCCCTCCCCTCAGTGCCCTTGGTTATCGCCAGTGTTAAGACATTGATCAGTGGGGGGGGGGATCAATTAAAATACAATACATAAGTTACAGATACAAAGTAGGCAGTAAAGCACAAATGTAGGTAATAGGTAATAGGTAGGTGTAGGTAACTATTGCTTACACGTTAGATTGGAAGTACTCAGGAATGTCTTGCTAGCTTCTGTATTAGGGCATGTCTTGTTACCTGGAGTACAATCTAGAAAAAAATACAGGTAATTAATCTCCTGCGGGCACCACAATTATACTTTATTCTTCCTGCATATGGAATGTTATACTTATTTCTAAGGCTTTTTATGTTTGTGCAAGTTTCCTCCCATACTCTAAACACCTACTGACAGCTGCATTGACTTGTGATGTATGTACTGAAAAGTAAGTGTGTGTGTTCATGTGACTATAGATATAGGGCGGGATGTACTAAGAATCACTTCCGCAGTGCAGTACATCCCCCCCTGTCTTCAGGTACAGACCTCGGTTCATTACCACGATATGTATGACGAAGATCGCAAAGAACAGCTCTCCCGATAAGAGCTGTCCTTTGCCATCGCTCCGGACAGAGGGATTTCTGGGTTTAACGCTCAGCAGTCCCTCTGGCGAAGGCCGCGGACTGCGAGAGGTGATGGAAGGGATCAGATCGGATCCCTCCCAAGGGAGAGCGTCCCTTTAAGAAGCCCATAAAATTCTATTGGGTAACGCCACATTTGGGGAATGCGGTAAAACGCAGAAAACTGCATTTTCTGGGGTTTTACCGCATTTTCACCTTTAGTACATCCCGCCCATAGATTGTAAGCTCCGCAGGTCAGATAATTATTCTCTGTAAGATGATGCATATTATGGTGTCGCTATATAAAAATTATTAATAATAATACAGTAATTATCCAAATTACAGTACATAATTGTCATTGTTTTGTCAGCACTGGTTTGGGGAGCTGAGACATTATGGCTTATCTGCTTTTTGTGATGCTTTTGGTCATAGCTAATATTGTTTGTATATTTATTTTAAATGTCTTATGTGTTCATTAACAGATACTGGGGGTCATTCAGACCCGCTCGTGAGCGGCAGTACGCTCGCAAGCGGGTCGATGTTCCCCCACTGCGCATGCGCACGACGGAGGGAGCTCCGTCGTGCACATGCGCGAGACCCGGCGAGCAACGGGCTCTCTATCGCTCCGGGTCTCGCACCAATTGGGGCGTGCTGTCGATGTTGATTGACAGCACGCCCCCTTTGGTGGCGTGCCTGCCAGACGGAGGCGTTCCCATGGGAACGCCTACCGTCTGAAGCCGGCCCCACTGATAGAGCCAAAATCACTCCAGGGCTTGCGGCAGCGAGACCCTACCGCAGGGTCTCCGTCGCAAGCCCGATGGTCGCGATGGTCTTGACCATCGCGACCATCATCGTGGACGCTCGCATAAGCTGTGGGTGGTAACCCACAGCTATGCGAGCGTCCATGAGGATGCTCCTTAAACAGGTAGGAGGGCCCTGATTCAGAGCGAGCGCTCTGGTCAGAGCATTCAGCTCTGAATCAGGCCCACTGTATCTACTTTTATGAAAGAAACACTATTACCATAGTCAAGTGCAGTCTGTTTTCCTCTTGTGCTCCATGTTGAGTCTTTTTGAATGATCCAACATTGTCTAGGAAATAAACTTGTTTTTGCTATTTAGATCATCCAGCACCTGTGCTGCTTGCAGTAGTAAGTTTTGTTCCGCTGGAGCATATGAGCCTGTTTTTGATGGAGTGACAAATTCCATATAGATAGTGCCTTGGTCGAGAGGGAACCCAAAGTGTTGTGAAGCATGCAATGCTAACCACTGTGCCACCATGCCAAGTTGTAACACTTTTGTCTGCGTGAACTGAAACATGGTAAGACTCTACACATATATGTTGGATGTTCCAACTTGAATTATGGAGACTGGGAATTCTACAGACAAATGCACAGTGTAGTGGGGACGATAACTTTTAATTAGGGACAGATGATGGAAAAATCAAATGCTGAAGACCACTTAATACAGGAGCTGTTTAAATCCACCTTGGACAGGAACAGCCTATACTGCCGGAAACAGTGAGATTTTGGCAATGTAGCCTAGAGATTTAGGGGTAAATTTACTAAGATAGGAGTTCTATTAAGAAGTGATGTTGCAATAGCAACCAATCAGATTCCAGGTATTATCTTTTAGAAGGTGCTAGATAAATGAGAAGTAAAATCTGATTAGTTGCTATGGGAAACATCAGTTCTTAAATAGAACTCTCATCTTAGTAAATTTATCCCTTAAAGTGGCAAATTACTTCAAACTCAAAATCAGGTTGATTTGCCCTTAAAAAAAATTGCCGCTTTAAAACTCGAGGCAACATCTCCAAAATCTCACCACTGTCCGCATCTCATAGGATGTTACATTTGGACCCTCCTCTCCAGGACCCACATAGGGGCATATTCATTACACACATTTTGCGGGAAATCCTTCAAAATGTCAGTACCCCCTGATTGTATTACAGGGGTTTTACAGCAGATATCCCTGTTTCTAATCGCAATGGCACCCACCACAGGTTTCTATGGAGGCTGTGATTTACCAAGCCCTGGAATGCAAAGCGGTAGCCATTGTTGTCTATAGACTACATATCTCATAATCACAGGGATAGGGATCCTCCAGATCCCTCCCCGGTGATAACTACTCACACATGCACTGTCTGATAACCAGCATTAAGTAAAGTGCTCGCTCATGTGATCACTTTACTTTACACATCGCATGGATGGGGTCCTATTGGTGCCCCTGTCCCTGGATGCCTACTGGAGAAGAGGACCAACCAGCACCATGGAGTAGGTAAGAATTCAGCATGAGTATTGGCTGAGTGCACGAATGAATGTGTAATAAAGGATAAAATAATTCAGTGTCCATGTATGTTTTTTATATATATATATATATATATTCTTCGCAGTGGGGGTACAGGTGCCAGCAGAATCAGTATGAAAATCCAGACGCAAGAAGCCCGGCAGGAGTGAAAATGCCGACCGGGGATTTTGGTAAGTTAAACTACCCCTGTCCTCCCCCTCCTTAACCCTAATCCTCCCTTAAGGGTGCCTAACCCTAACCTCCCCCCCTAGTGCCTAATCCTAACCCTCCCAAGTGCCTAAACCTAACCCCCCCGTTCCCGCACCCTAAACCTAAGTCTCCCAGGGGGGTGCCTAACCCTAACCTCCCCCTTCCCCTACCCTAACCCTAAGTCCCCCCGGGAGCCCTGAAACCTAACCCCCCCCACAGCGCGGCTGTCGGAGCCCGCCGCCCGGCTTACCTTCATTCGGCGTCAGGCTCCAGACATGGGGATAATGACAGGCGTTGTAATTTTGACGCCTGTCATTAGTCCCCTGTCGGGATTAGACAGTCGGGAAGCCGGCGGTTGGATTTCAACCGTCTGCTTCCTGACTGCATCCAATGCCAGCGGCCTATGGCACTTGTGGTTCTACAAGTGCCATAGGGTAGGCTGGCTGGGACATGTAGTACTACTGTGAAGAACAATTTTGTTTCTATATTTAACACATTACCCTTGTACCAACCCGCCTCGATGCGTGCAGGGAAGAGATCCTTGAGAGGGGGGGTCCCATTTAATGTTTGAGGTCCCCACTTTCTGAGGATTGCCCTCCCTGGACTGACCAGTTTGGGACTGATAAATGCTTTGGCAGGAGGATCCCATGCTGCATGTCTCCCTGCTATGGCATTACCACCCCGGCTGATCCGGCGTGGTGCTGGTTATAGGAATTAAGGGGGACCTCAAGCCGGTTTTTCCCTAAATTTTCCTGTACCAGAACGGGCTCAGCGGTCCAGGGCTGATTATGCTATTGAGGGGGGGTGGGAACCCCACATATTTTCTTTTCCTTAATCTTTAACCCTTTATTTCAATATTTATAGCACATAGAAGCACTGCACAGATTACACTGATCTGTGCAGTGCTTCTGCACAACACGCTACTCACAGGCTGGTCCATTCATTTCGGCCCAATAGGACTGAACTCGCACATGATCAAACATGGGGTCTCATTCAGACCCGCTCACGAGCGCTGTACGCTCGCAAGCGGGTCAATGTTACCCAAATGCACATGCGCACGACGGAGGCGCCCCCTTTGGAGGGCGTGCCACGGGAGTGGCTGCCCAGACGGAGGCGTTCCCATGGGAATGCCTCCGTCTGGGTCAAGCCCCACTGACATCACTAGTGATGTCAGTGGGAGTGATTTTGGCTCTGATAGAGCCAAAGCACTCCAGGGCTTGCGGACAACGAGACCCTACCGCAAGGGTCTCGTCGCAAGCCCGATGGTCACGATGGTCTTGACCATCGCGACCATCATTTTGGCCGCTCGCATAAGCTGTGGGTGGTCACCCACAGCTATGCGAGTGGCCAGGAGGCCGCTCCAATTTTAGGTAGGCCGGCCCTGATTCAGAGCGAGCGCTCTGGTCAGAGCGTCCGGCTCTGAATCAGGCCCATGATTCCGTAGACCATCAAAAACACGATTCTTAGTAAATTTGAGAGTTCAATTTGGAAAAACACTCACGTATCCCAATGATGCCCAGCATGTTTATTCTCGATTCTAAGCAAATATACCCCCAGTACTCTTGAATTCTCCATTACTTTAAGCCTCTCCAACTAGTAAACCCTGTGTAAGTACTGTAGATTATGGTGTCCCGGTGCCAGGGGTGGATGCGGCCGCCGGGACGGTTCCTGCTGGGCCAGTCCATTTGTTCCCTTTAGTTAGTTGCCCTTCACCCACCCATCCCCTTCACTGGCCCGGCTGCTATAATTGGAGCTCAGCTCCGAGCAGGCAGCGATACAGCTTCTGCGTATGCGCAGGAGCTCACTGCAGCGAATGAAAAATGGGTGACTGGGGAGCTGCTGCGCATGCCCAGCCGCAGCAGCTCCTCCCATAAACCTTTGCAGAGCCCATCAGTCACTAATGGTGACTCCGCCTCCAGCCCATCCGCTGTCCACCTCCAGGACCATCTCCATATACACTCTGCAACAACAAGCAGCCAGCACTCACATCACAGCAGCCAGCACACACAGCATAGCAGCCAAGAACCGGAGTCGGCGGCCTGCCACTTCTGTCTGCACCACACTAGCACTGTGACAGTCAGTAAGTAAAATGAATTAGCTGCCTGTCTCACTGAATTAGCTGCAGTGGCAAGAAAAGATATATTTAATAAATATAATATGAGTGGGATCAGCTGATAGACATTATGTAACTATACATGTCACTTTTGAAGATAATATATCTAGGAAGCACCGCTATGGCATAGTATACAGCATAATGGGCCTGATTCGGAGTCAGATGCAGTGGCGAAGTTGGACGCAGTGGAATGGTGGCACCATGCATTCATCCCGATGGTGTTTGTACAGAGGCGCAGTACAGATTCAGGCACACACACACAAAGAAGTGCATCAGAAATGCTGGCTAATCTGATGCAGATGTAGCAATGAGCATGTTACTGGAGAGACGAGGGCATGCTACTGGAGCGACACGGGCATGTTACTGGAGCAACATGGGCATGTTACTTGAGCGACACAGGCATGTTACTCTAGAGACAAGGACATGTTACTGGAGCGACACGGGCATGTTACTGGAGCGACACGGGCATGTTACTGGAGCAACCCGGGCATGTTACTGGAGCGACATGGGCATGTTACTGGAGCGACACAGGCATGTTACTGGAGCGACACAGGCATGTTACTGGAGAGACAAGGGCATGTTACTGGCGAGACAAGGGCATGTTACTGGAGCAACATGAGCATGTTACTGGAGCGACAAGGGCATGTTGCTGAAAGTGCAAGTGTACAGAAACGCTAAATTGCTCACATTGGCGGCACAGTAAGACACACGGATGTATACCAGGGAAAGGCTGTGTAGCAGCATTAGCATAAAGTCGCAGGTGCAAGTGCAGCAAAAGATGCAAGGAAGGCCGTGACTGCATCCGACTCAGAATCACAGTATCAGGCACCATGAGGATGGAGTATCCCATCCCCCTCCACAGACCCGCCACCATTATGATTGCTACCAGAAATTTCCATGGCTGGTTTACCTTCCCAATCCGCCCCTGACCGTTGCTTATGTGTAAGATATCTGTGCTTACCTATACTGGAGAGAGTAACAGCCCTAGAGACCCCGGCAGCTATAGGACTCATAACAAGGGTCATAAGAACATATTTCCAGGATGCTAAAATGGATTGGATAGAAAATAGGATAAAGTTAAATGTGACTCATGCACAGAGAAATTAGAGCGATAAACTAAAGTAATAGACAAGTATAAGCAATAGAATGCACTCACACTTTAAGTGACTCAATGGGTTGAGTAAGCAAGTTATACAGGACCTCATTCATAGCCGGACACTATTTGCGGACGCTCGTTCAGAAAAAGGGGCCGGATATTTAAATTGAGCGCTCGCTCTTTGCGGTCTGTTGACGCCTCTATGTCTGAGCGAGCGTTCTCATCATACATCATCTCCGCTATTTATTAGATTAGGCGAGTACATCGAAAGTCGTCTGAATTCTTGTGGTAGGATTTTCCTACCGCAATCATGCGAGTAGTTCAGGCTAAAAGACAACCAAGTGACGTGGTCGATGACGCTGCTTTGTTAATTATGCACACCCATTAAACGCCCGTTTTGACCGCTTGGCACGCCTGCTTTCGGATCTCCACTCCCCGTTTTCAAGCACCTTCCCCTGTTACCACCCACAAACGCCTCATTCTGTCACTCAAATTAGCAGTCCCTCACTGTTTTACGAGCGCACGATTTCCAACTGCAATGACAGGTTGGCGCATGCGCATTATGACCCATACGCATGCGCAAATGTGCGAACATCGCTTGGAGCGAACGAGCGGCCGCTTACGAGCGGCTCTGAATCAGGCCCACAGTTGCAAAGACACATGCAATCAGCCGAAGTTTGATTTCTGTGCATGAATTGCAATGCACGAGCGCGAAGGTCCCACTGCAATCGGGATAACATGTGATTGCACTGACTATGCAGACCCATCGAAGAGATTGACAGGAATTGAGCGTTGTGGGTGGTGACTGGGAGGGGAGGTCGTGCGAATGCAGGCGTGTCAGTGCATATAAACGGCGTTGCATGGGCGTGCATAAATTATCCTCAGCCTTCCACGTGACCAGAAAAGTTACCAATTTTTGAGTAAGGTCTGACCTGCCGCAGTGGAGCGTGAGGGTAAGAATTCCTTCGATGTTCTAGCTAGTTTGGGCGGTCTTATGAATATGTGCATCAGCAAGTGGGCGTCCTTATGTTCGTCGAGCGGCAGCATTGTGATGACATTTTTGCACATAATCACCGCCCCTGGGAGCTTGTGTTAGCAATTTTGCGATCCAAGCTGAATCAGGCCTTCAGTGGTCTCAATATTACAATTATCCTGAAATTGGTTTACTAATTAAGAGTTGCTGTGCACTAATGCACACGTCATCTTTCCAGTGTGGGACCAGTAGCTACTGCTGGCCCAACAGGACATATGCAACATTAACAGATGGTCTCAGACAGGACAATTTTTCACCAGGAACAAGCAGGAACTCAGGGCCTGATTCAGACCCACTCGCAAAGCTGCGTTTCTCCCGCAGGTGTACACATCCAGAGTATGCAAATCCTGCGATCGCAAGCAAGACATAAGCACTCCCACTATGTCTTGCCATATGTTTTAAGACACCCACCGGCAGCACATATACGCCCACCTTTGCGACCCTCGTCATCTCCAGGAAGTGTATAAGACAATCGGTAACATCGAGAACCATCGGATGTATATGCAGCACTTGTGGTTAACCATACCCTACTGCAAGCACTGCGATCACTGCTGTATGTTAAACAGCCAAGTGACGTGTACTATGACGCTGCGTCTTAATTATTTACACCCCAGAAATGGCGTTGAGACACTCAGACACGCCTGTGTTTGCAGCACCACACCCCTGTTTCCTTCAGCCACCACCTGTCACCACCCACAAATGGCTCATCCTGTCACTCAATCTAGTGAGCAATCTATGTTCAACGAGCAATCGCTTCCCGAGCGCTGTGACTGGTTCGCACATGCGCACTGTGGCTTTTACGCATGCACAGATAGCAAATATCAGCCATATATATATATATATGTATATATACATATATACACAATATATATAACTGTTTTTCTATAGCTAAACACCCAGTAGCTCCACACACAATTCCTGAACCTATTTTTCCAGAAAAATTAGCCCTGGTCTCAGGTGATCCACCTGGTCCAACAATTTGTACAAGCAATAATCACCCCTTTTTTGCCAAAGGAAAATGTTATCTCTGACGCCTCCTACTTAACAAAAGGGCTACTGCAGAGAAATCACATATTTCTCCTAGGTTCCTCTAATTTCTCCTGTTACCGCAGTCACTGTAGTCCGCTATGGGAATTAAGCAGTGGCGTTTCTATGGGGAATTGAACAGGGCACGTGCCCTGGGTGCCGCAGTGCATGACACTGGTTTCAAGTCAGTGTAGTGCGGTCCACACTAGACTGTAACAAACACTGCCGCCGGGGCCTGGTAGGCAGTGGAGTGGAACCAGTTGGAGTGTAGAGGAGCTTAACCGTAAAGTTGGAGATATCGGATGATGGGTCTAAGGGGTTCCATAGCCTTTAATCCAGTTAAGATCTTATATACACCTAAATCACTACTTTCTACTTCAGGGTCCATAGAAGGTCCACAGGGAGACCTTGGGGTATAGGTGATGCAGAGTCATCCGGGCACCTTACACAGTAACTTTTTCTCCCAGTATGCACTTGGGTCTCCTATATGCCTCGCCCCCCAGCCAGAGGCCCCTCAGTTTCGTTAGGTGCCCGCCCGGAGTCGTTCACTGAACATGCAGTGGGACTTTTCTTCTGTTGCAACAGCGCAGACAGTCCATTGGAAGTCGCACTGCCCCGCTGGCGCCAAGACACCAGTATTGATCCAGAGAACCCTTGGCGGGCCTCTGTGTGACAGCTTTCTTCTTCTGGCTCCACCCCCTCAAAGGTTCTTCAGCGGCCTTTGCCTGGCTGTTAGTCGCAGAGCTTGGCGGATGGTGTGGAGTCCTTCTTACATACCTCTCCTCTGGGCTGTGGTCAGTGTATGTAGCACTTTTTTCCTACTAGACGGTAAGTCTGCGTAGTTGACCAAGTAAGTGCTGTTTAAGTGCAGGTATTGTCATTATTCTGCATTGTCTGCAACTGTATGCTAGCGCTGTCTGTCTGAGTTTTTCTCTATACTGTCAGCTTTGTTGCTATCCCTGTACTTATTTCGCTATTTTGCGACTTTAAGCCATAGCACTGGTGTTGTGCGGGTGCGGTATATATCACAATTGTGATTTTATACGCAGTCACAAACAAAGAGTGGTATCATCTTCACTATGTCTGGCAGTGAGAGTGATATGATTAATTATGTTCCTAATAAGCTGTGCTGTAAAGTGTAAAGCTGTATTAGGGGCAGGGGACATAGGGCCTGATTCAGACCCGCTTGTGAGCGCAAAATGCTCGCAAGCGACTCGATGGCCGGGCAGTGCGCACGCACTGCGTGTACACTGCGCGTGCGCAAGCCACGTAGCGAGTGAATTTTCACTTGCCACGGGACTCACTACAAGACGGGGCGGCTGTCGATTGTGATTGACAGCTCACCCCATTTTGTAGGCGTGCAGGGGGGGGTGGCTGGATAAATGGAGGCATTCCTGCCATTTGTGGGCGGCCCTACTGACATCACCAGTGATGTCAGTAGTGAACTTCCTGCTCTATTAGAGCAGGAAGTTCACTGGGGCTTGCTGTGGACGAGACCCTACCACAAGGGTCTCATTGCAAGCCCGATGGTCGCGATAATCACGACCATCGCGAGGCCTCCCGCTACAGCTGTGGGTGGTCACCCACAGCTTAGTGAGTGGCCTGGAGGCTGGTGGAAAAAAAAAGGCCCGCCCTGATTCAGAGCAAGCGCTTGCAAATAGCGAGCGCCTCTGAATCAGGGCCATAGTCTCTGAAGAGTTATGTGTACAGTGTTATGCTCATCCAGACTTCTGCCGCTCAGCACCACCACTCAGATGCTGCAATCATCTACACCCATGCGATTGTTGCTCCCCCAGTGGGTTAATACAATTCCTGCTGTGTTACAAGATGCGATTGAGGTACAGCAGAATGACGCATCTGTCAGCAGACTGGCAAAAAGGGTCTTGCTGTCGTCACAGTCTACTGTACATAATGATGATGATGTGCCATCTGATGAGGGGCTGCCTCCAAATGATTCTGATTCTGAACCCCCTTCTCAGGAGGGTAAGTCAAGAATGTACATTCCAGGTCTAATACGGACTGTGAGGGTAGCCCTAATCATTGAGGAGAATGTAACTCCTGCACCTAAGTCCAGACATGCATATTTCATGGAAGAAAAGGGGGCGGAGGCTGTGTTTCCGTTATCTGACCAACTGGTGAATCACTTAGAGGTAATATGGAAAACGCCAGGGAAGCATTACCAGCCGCAGAAGCGGTTAGCCTCTGCCTATCCTTTTGCTGAGAATTATTTCTCAAAATGGGAGACTCCACCTCCGGTAGACTCCCATGTTACGCGCTTGGTTGAAAGCGCAACGCTACCTACTGTATGTCTTCCATGTTTTCTCTGAAGGATTCTACAGATAATAAGGTAGAGGTCTGTCTTGAATCTGTTTATTCCCTTTCGAGGGCTGCATGCAGGCCAGCTATGGTCATTTGCTGGGTGAAACTAAAGCCGGCCATACACAGTGCAATATAGTAGCCGATCCAATGTATTGGCACGACATAGCTGCTAGATCGTACCGTGTATGGGTATGATATCGTCCCGAGCGCGCTCCTGTGGGGTCGCACATATGCACCGATCTGGGGATGCGATGTACGTCCCCATGTTGTGCTATGCGGGTGAGGGAGGGAGGTGCTGGCATATCGGGAGGTCGGCCACCACTTTGCTCCATGTGTGGAGACCGCCCGATACGTCGGGCTTCGGATCGGCTGTCGTCATAAATTGTACATATCGCACCGTGTATGGGCCGCATAAGGTGGAGGATTAGACTGCTGACCATGAGTTTATTGAGCGCCATATTGTGTTTCCATAGCACATGCATCTGGTGTTATTAGGAGTATGACTGCACAAACCAGCGCACTCTTTGCCTCAATTGCTAGTTCCGCTGCTGTCTACTATCAATCCATCTGTGTATATACCACAATATACAAACATATCAACAGAGAGAAGCTCTATACAGACTTTTAGTTAGCACAGGTTTTTAACAAATAGATCCCTTAATGCTTACTGTACCTTGAAACACTTTCTTTAGTAGTCCAGGCACCACATCCTTTATTAAGGATTTAGGCAACTCTGCATAGAAAGAAAAATCATATATAAGCATGATGTGATAGATATACTCATAGGTGCCGACTGTTCTTTGGCCCCCTCCGGGAGATTCAGAAGGAAAGATGTCCAGGAGGGTGGCGGGGATGGGGGGATGCAGAAGATTGTGCTGCAAACGGTGCCACAAATATGATTTTCCTCAAATCAAGCCCCTAGACTGTTTACTTCAGTGGGGAAGTGGGCAAGATCTGGGGGGGTTCTACTCTCCCAAAATATCCCAAAATTTGTGAGTAGGCAAGAATGGATAAACAGATGTGTCCTCATACACCTAGCACCTAAACGCAACTCAGCACGAGACGACCAGTGTGGGTGAGATGCTCCGAGAGGAGCAGCGTGCCATATTGTTCTTTACATTTTGGGGTATGTTTACGAAAGTGAGAGTTTTTAGAAGTGGAGATGTTGCCCATAGCAACCAATCAGATTCTGGCTATTATCTTCTAGAAGGTGCTAGTTAAATGTTAAATAGAATCTCCACTTCTAAATACTCTCACTTAAGTAAATATACCCCATTGTGTCTTATTCGTATAACAGATGTATCAAGACACCAGTCAGAGTGTACGAGAGATCAAGTAACAAAATGATGCGGTGAACTGGTCACACAAATAAAATATAACCTTTATTAAATTCCATATAAAAAGAACATAAACATATATACCCATAAATAGGTGAAATATTAAAATAAAAGATAAAAAAATTAAAATAAGTGACAGGGACTGTCTGCATAGACAAAACAGGAGGTTATGCACAATTATTCACTAGGTGTATAAGCAGAAATAAATGTGAATTATTCGTACCATTCAAGTGACCTGGGAATCCAACCCAGGTAGCTACCAGCATTGGACCCAGGATGGACCTGGGTAATTGTGCAGTGTAAATAGCGCAACCCGGGTTTTCCGACCTGGGCCACAGGCTCGGCAACAGGGGGGGACTAAGGGTACACCCGTACTGGGCCCGAGGTCCAGAAGGGCCCGAGGCCCAGACAGGCACAAAGCGGGACCACGGATGGCAGACTTAGTGCTCCAGCCGTGACTGCCGATACCCATATCCGCTGCCCTGTTCTTTTGTACTCTGGCAGTGCTGGGCTCAACTTGCCAGTGGCTTATACGCGACCCGGGCCAGACATGATCTCTTCAAGCAATACAGCCGCATGACGTGATAGGTCACGCCGCTGTACATCGTCTCTGTCGGTCAGGCACGCCACACAAGATGGACTGTGCTGTGGTGGTGTGCGGAGAAAGGGGCTGAGTGCGGAAGAAGGGGCTGGGGGCAGAGGAAGAGGCTGAGTGCAGGGGAAGGGGCTGAGTGAGCAGGAATGGGCTGGGGCAGAGGATGGGGGTGGGCTCAGAGGAAGGGGTTGGGGGCAGAGGAAGATGAAGGAGGCTGAGGGCTAGGGAAGGTGAAGGGGGCTGAAGGCTGAGGAAGATGAAGGGGGCTGAGAGCTGGGGAAGGTGAGTGAGGCTGAAGGCTGGGTAAGGTAAAGGGGGCTGAAGGCTGGGTAAGGTAAAAGGGGTTGAAGGCTGAGTGAGGTGAAGGGGGCTGACGGCTGGGTAAGGTGAAGGGGGCTGAAGGCTGGGTAAGGTGATTGGGCTAAGGGTTGAGGAAGGTGAAGGAGGTTGTGGGCTAAGGAAGGTGATGGCTGTCTGAGGATGGTGATGAGGGTCTGAGGCTGAGGAAGGTGATAAGGGACTTTTGGGCTGAGAATGGTTATGAGAGGCTGAATTTCAGGAAGGTGATGAGGGGCTGAGGACTAAGGATGGCTGGCTACAGACACCATCCCTCCTACCCCTGAGGCATCCACAGCACTGTCATCAAGAAGACCTGCCTGCATCATCAATGACAGCGTGGTAAGTCACAGTGTATTTTACTTTATTAAAAGGCTTGCATATCTTTCAGATAACATTATCAATCTTCACATACCATACATGCAGGGGAGTTATGTGTGGGTGCAAGGTTGGGGCTGGTGGTGAGAAGGTGGGGCCCCCAGAGATATCAGTGTACCGGGCCCCGAGATTTCTGTTGCAAGCCCTGCTGGGCCATGCCTAATAATAGCTGATTGGTGGCTGTGGAGCAGTCACCTTCCACTTTTTATGACTTCACAAGTTTAGCAGGGCAGACTCAGGTTCAGTGAGAACAGGGCTGACCCAGGAATAACCCGGATAGAAGGTGCAGCGTAAACGGGATCTGACCTGGGTTGGAACCATGTCCAAAGACCCTGGTAAGACCTGGGTTGTTGGTGGAAAATGGGTATCAGTCTCAGAAAGTAGAGATGCACCCAGTTAGTTTGTTGCCAATCATGGCACAAACATGCCCGCAAAACGCGCTATGAGCCACGCTGCGCTATGGCGCATCCCCGATTGCAGGAGTGCGTCTCCATTCAACCCTATGGAGATGAACTCTCATGTCCTCGAATGCTGTGTAGCCGCCGGTTCAAATCCTGACAGCGCTAGCCTGACGTGGAGGAAATCCAGACAGCGGAGGTAAGTAACCTAACCCCTCTCCCCACCCTAACCCTCCTTTAGGGGTACCTAACCCTAACCACCCTTCCTAGTGCCTAACCTCCACTCATTACTGCCTAAACCTAAACCCCCTGCCCACACCCTAAACCAAACCCTCCTGCGGGGCCCTAACCCTAACCTCCCCCCTAGTGCCTAAACCTAACCCCCCCTTTCCCTAGCCTAAGCCTAACCCTCCCCAGGGGGTGCCTAACCCTTATTTCCCCCGGGGGGGGTGCCTAAATCTAACCCCCCCATCCGTGGCTACATTGTAACATTCCTCTGGCGCTTGATGATTGGTCCAGGCGTCCTGACGGGGTCCCGGTGTCGGGATTAACATAGGTGTCGGTATTTCGCCGCCTATGTTAAATCCCCTGCCGGGATTGTTGCCGGTCTCATAACTACATCCACGGCGGAGTGCATCTCCATTGGATTGAATGGAGACGCTATTGCTCATCCCCGACCGTGGGAAGGAGTCTCACGCCACGCATTGCGCGACTTGAGGCACTATGAGCAACAATGAAGCTGCCCCATCTGTATTAGCTGTAGGCAAATCAATTATTTAAAAGTAAATAGCTCCATAGTAGTTCTACAGTATATCTCAAAGAATAGCTGTGGGTGTATAATTAGCAATTAGCCCAGAATAAGCAGCTTCAAGGTAGTCCTTTAGCTGTGAGCACAAGAAAAGCAGTTTCTTAAAGGTATCTTACAGTATAGTATGTACCCACTAATATTGGCTGCGGTTATGCGATTATCCCAGAAGAAGCAGCTCAGGTAGTGCGACCAGTGCCATGGCACAGGGAACCGCAGGGCAGGGGGCGCTGTTTGAGTTTGTCAATTTTCCTGTTTATTATCAATCTCACTTGTAACTTCCTCTTATTTTATCCCCAGCATCTCCTGGCCTCCCCTATCTTTTCCCTGGCAATTCCCCATGAGGCCATTACCCTTTTTTGGGTGCATTATGGACCTTTTTCAGAGGCGGCCGTACGGTCTACGACCGCACGGCCGCCTCAATGTTTGGCCAGTACGTATGCGCACGAGGGAGCCGGCTCCCTCGTGCGCATGCGTGAGACCCGCTACGACCGACAGCGCCGGTCGTAGCGGGTCTCTTTCCAAAGGGGGCGAGCTGTTGATGTTGATTGACAGCTCGCCCCGTTTGGAAGGTGGGCCGGGGGGGTGGCAGCCCAAACGGAGGCGGAACGCCTACCGTTTGGGGGGAGGCCCCACTGACAAGTGAGACCCTACCCTAGGGTCTCGTCATAAGCCCCAATGGTCGCGATGGTCTCTGACCATCGCGACCATCACCGGAGCGGTCGTTAGAGCTGTGGGTGTAAACCCACAGCCTAACGACAGAAACAGAGGCGGGCGGTCAGGATGCAAGCGGCCACCCAGTTTCTGAGCGACCGCTTGCATCCTCCGACCGCCTCTGAATGAGGCCCTATGGGGGTCATTCAGACCCGGTCGTAAGCACCGATGCACTTGGACCGGGTCGATGGCCCCCCACAGAGCATGCGCACGACGGCACCGGCGCTGTCGTGGGCATGCGTGAGACCCGCTATGACCGACAGCGTCGGTCGTAGCAGGTCTCGATCCAAAGGGGGCGAGCTGTCGATGTTGATTGACAGCTCGCCCCGTTTGGAAGGCGGGCCGGGGGGGTGGCAGCCGAAACGGAGGCGTTCCCATGGGAACGCCTACCGTTTTGGGGAGGCCCCACTGACATCACTAGTGATGTCAGTGGAGAGCTTCCGGCTCTGACAGAGCCAGAAGCTCTCCAGGGCTTACGACAAGGGAGACCCTACCCTAGGGTCTCGTCGTAAGCCCTGATGGTCGCGATGGTCTATGACCATCGCGACCATCACCCGAGCGGTCGTTAGAGCTGTGGGTGTTAACCCACAGCCTAACGACCGCAACAGAGGCGGGCGGTCAGGATGCAAGTGGCCGCCCAGTTTCTGAGCGACCGCTTGCATCCTCCGACCGCCTCTGAATGTGGCCCCTATTTGAAAAATGAGGCCAATGCTCTTTCTGGCACAGGGCACCAAAAAGTCTAGTTACGGCTCTGTATTAGAGCACAGATTATATTATAGTTGCTGCAGTTTTTCAATTAGTCATAAATAAACAGAAAAAAGGAGCAAGTGAATGTTTCTTAAAAAATATAATGTAAGTGGTATGAGCATACATTCAGCTCTATTTTAACAGTATAATCACAAGTTGTTTAATACTTGACACATGTCTGGATGTGTATGTTTTCAACATGCATTGTGTTTTAAATACCCACAATGATCTCAAAATTAAACATCCTTATATCTATTTAAATAGTACCGGTTGCAGGTGTACATTAAGCCTTAAAAATACAGACCGAGACCAATATTGCTCTTTAAATGCTTGTAAAAATATTAATTAACTCTGACCAAATCAAAGGTGCAAATAATTCACATTTTTTTCTGCTTATACACCTAGTGACTAATTGTACATAACCTCCCTTTTTGTCTATTGAGAAATGAAAAATTTTTTTTAGTAAAGTGAAGTAAATTGTGCTTACCTGTCATTCTTAGGCTCAGTTATGTGGTGGTGGACAGGTTTGCGATTCTGTTTGTCCACATATTTATATTACATTGACCATAACTAATATGATTTGGTGCTGGACCACCATCCTGAGGCACCCTTGCAAGTGTCTTGAGGCACCCCAGGGTGCCGTAGCGCACAATTTGGGAACCACTGGGTTATATGTTTATGTTATAATCTTATATGGAATTTAATAAAGGTGATATTTTATTTGTGTGAACAGTGCACCGCATCGGTATCCTTGTTTTTTGATACTTTATATCTTTTTATAGTGGACATCACCTCTTCAGTGAGTAACTAATACATTGAAATTTAAATTGAGTATTGAAGTGAAGGTCACTGACTGGTGCCCTGCGAATCCTGACACAGTGAGGGGGCTGACACTGTCCCTGGGAGTAGTCTGCACCTCCGGGACCCTCGGAGGGATTACAATGGGGGTTGGGGCTTTGAGGCCACACCCCCTAACTGCGAGGTCATGCCCCTACCTGCAAGGCCATGCCCTTTTATTCTGGCAAGCAGCTGAGCTGAGCGCACTACAGTCCTCCTGGCACCAGGTGTCACCGTGGGGAGGGACACCATGGAATCCTGAGAGCGGCATCCCAACAGATTTATGTAAATATTATAACCCTAACCCTCCCCTTAACCCTAACCTTCCCATACCGCAGAGCTTTTCTGTTGGTGTTTTGCTGTTGCTGACATCTGACTGAATAAGTATGTTCTGTTCATTTGCTTATCTTGTGCTTTTATTTAGTTTCCTCTTTTTGCCTATTCTAAACCCCATACTGCGCATGCTTGAAACAGAGGGTACACACAAAGATGCTGGTTCATACAGGACAGCTGATTTTAGAAACGATGAGTCAAATCCATGGGTGTTCCTGGGTGGTGACTGGGCGGTCGCCTGAAGTGAACACAAATAAAGGCAGTTTCATGGCTGTGTTACGTGAGTGTTCCGGGCGTGTCGGTGAGAGTGGCTGCGTTCCCAGGCGCAGAGCCTCAGACACAGAGGCCATATTTAGAGAGGGTTCAGAAAGAGACAGTGCATCTTCCATAGGAAGGTGCAGGTGTCTAAGGTGAATGCAATGTTGCACCAATGGTGGACTCTTTAGAGCCACTGATGGAGTTTGCAGCATCCACGAGAATTAAAAGTGGGTAAGGGGATAAGGTCCCTGCCCTTTCTTGATGTATATGCAAGGGAATTGACTTGTGTTCTGGGCTTCCACCCATTTTCTTTCCTTTTTTGGACCCTCTTCCTTCCATGGTTGTGCTGTGGATCTTCCAAGGCTGGCTATCACATAGGCCCCCCACCTTGTTTGGACTGCCCTCACCCCACTCCTATCCTTTCCCCCTACTTGGGCCTGTGGATTCTGAGCCCTCCTCAAACTTTAAAAACTCAATGATAGGATTGATCTAATGAGGTTTATTATGGTGTGATATGGTCGTGGTGCTTTGGTATACAATATGTCGTACCTTGCAGTTTGGGTGACAATGTTTACTCATTAGCTACTCATTGGACTGCTTGAGGGATGGCAGAGTCCAATTGAGACCATTTCCTATATGCCACATCTGGCAGCTGCCATCCCTTTGAGACTCAGAATGGGACCGTCTTTATCCTTGTACATGGTTTTGTTGCTGTCTTTGTGCCTGATGTGTGCTTTGTTGTATCACTTTTCACCACTCATTCGGTAGCTGAAAGCATAGAGAGTTTTCTGAGCAGGGATGTGTACATGTATCCTGTTATTTCTTTGGGGAATCCCATGGCCCATTAACCCTGGCTCCATACCCTGCTCCAAGGGAATTGGTATGATTTACCACCGGCCGCACGGCTGGCGGTTCTAATCCCGACAACAGCAGGCCAACAGAGGAGGAAATCCTGATCTTCCCTAAGATAAGTACAACTAACCTAATTCTACCCCCTAACTCTAACCCTCCCTTAGGGGTGCCTAAGTGCCCCCCCAAGTGCCTAACCTTAACCCCCCTCTAAGTGCCTATACCTAACTCCCCTTCCCCATCGCCTGAACCTAAGGACCTCATTAAGACCCACTCGCAAGTGCTTGACCGCTCGCAAGCGGGTCGATGTTTGGCTGTGCGCACGCACAGCGGCTGCACTGCACGTGTGCAAGCCCCGGAGCGAGAGAGAAAGTCTCTTGCTCCGGGGTTCACTACAAAAGGGGCAGCTGTCAATGTTGATTGACAGCTCGACCCGTTTTGTAGGCGTGGCGGGGGGGTGGCTTCACAAATGGAGGCATTCCCAAGTGAATGCTTGCCGTTTGTGGGCGGCCCCACTAATATCACCAGTGATGTCAGTGGGAGAGCTTCTGGCTCTATTAGAGCCAAAAGCTCTCTGGGGCTTGCGGCAGATGAGACCCTACCTAAAGGGTCTCGTCGCAAGCTTGACCATCGCGACCATCATCCTGGCCGCTCGTTCAAGCTGTGGGTGGTAACCCACAGTCTAGCGAGTGGCAAGGAGGCTGGATCATTTTTTAGATGCGGTCGCTCTCATTCAGAGTGAGTGCTCGCATTCTGCGAGTGGCTCTGAATGAGGTCCTAAGTCCCCCGGGGGGGGGCCTAACCCTAACCTCCCCCCAGCAGTGCCTAACCCTAACACACCCTTCCCCTAGCCAAACCCTAACTTCCAAGGGGGTGCCTAACCCTAAGTCCCCCCTGGGAGCCCTAAACCTAACCCTCCCCCCCCCCGGCACCCAGCATACCTTTGATCGGGATGCCGGGCGTCGGGCTCCCGGCGTAGGTCTAATTACAGGCATTGGCATCTTGACCCCTGTCTTAGACTCATGCTGGGATTAGACAGTCGGGAAGCCGGCGGTTGGGATTAGTTTCAAGTACAGTTTTGGTGCTGAGGTTGCTCACTGACCCTACCTCCTGGTGTAGATCTGCATATGACCAGCAGTTGATTCTGAAATGGTTTTGCAGGATTCAGAATACTTTTAGTTGATTTCTGGAGTCTCACTCCCCATAACATTGCCATCACATCAGCTACATTTGGGTCAAGCCTGTCACGTACCCTGAACATATTAGTATTAAATATGGCTCTCGATCCCTACCTAGAGATTTTATGAGGGATTCGGACACAGTAGCATGCCCATCTTTATCCTCATGCACATTTGTAGTGATATGTTATCCTGTGCCTACTGTAGGTTGATTCTAGACCAGCCGAATTGGCAGCAGTATCATGGGGAACATATTGCAAAACCTTTCTATTGGGATCAGCCCCTAACATAACATTGGTAGGAATATTGGCTGATACTCACACTTCCTTCTGTGTATGGTACTTCAGTCCAGCTATATCTGGGCCATAAGCAAGACTGTATGTACTCCTACAAACCTTTGCACTGAATAAGTCCAGCCTGGTTGGCAGAGGCATTTAAGGGGTGGTGC
Source organism: Taudactylus pleione (assembly GCA_031769625.1). NCBI lineage: Eukaryota > Metazoa > Chordata > Amphibia > Anura > Myobatrachidae > Taudactylus > Taudactylus pleione. The sequence goes on from JAUIMM010000257.1 coordinate 3,004,347, forward strand.
GGGGGCAGCTGCCATTCCCGGAAATGGGGGCTTGTCTGCCCAATTTTCCGGGAGTGGCCAGCCCAGGATCTGTGTTGATCCACAGCTCGCAAGCCAGCCAGGCTGAGTAAGCTGAGGCTAACTCAGCTGGCCATCCACCTCCGCGACCATCGGCGATGGTGATCCCAGCCTGTGACCTCCGTCGCAGTGCTGGGATCGCAAATGCAGCACAGGGTTTGTCATACACCTCCTGCTGCAATTGCATTATTACAAGGATCGCAATTGCAAAGCTGCCTGCATGCACTACACACTACAGTATATGCCTGCATGCACTACACACTACAGTATATGTCTGCATGCACTACACACTACAGTATATGCCTGCATGCACTACACACTACAGTATATGCCTGCATGCAGCTTTGCAATTGCGATCCTTGTTGAATCAGGCCCACAGTCAGAAACAGAATGCACTTGTTTAATGCAATCTCACTGCCAAGATCTTTGCCGGAGCAGTCACTTATCAGGGCCACTGTCACGGCAAAGTGATCTTTGCTAAATAAACCAAAAAACACTATTTCTTAATGCCGTAATAAGCAGTGATGAGAAATGTTTTGGTGCTATACCCATTTGTTAGTAAATAGACATCATAACAACGTGAATATGGGAAAATAAATTATACCACTGTAACACAGTAAATTGAAAGATATGCTCAGTTGTGTGCTGTCTGTGTAATGTGCAGAGGTATGTGGGTGAATTAGCTACACAATTTTATATATCCTATTATTGGCAGAGAATTATGGAGCGTACACACGGTCAGATTTGTCAGACTTGTCAGATTTGTCAGATGAACGACTGAACGATTAAACGATTTGAACGATTTGGACGATTTGACCAAAGTTTTGAACGATTTGAACGATTGAACGATTTTTGACTGCATTAAAATGAATGGAATCGTCCAAGTCTGACTGCAAACCCATCAGATGTCAGATATCGTTATCTGACAAACGGGAACGCGCATCGTTGATCGTCCATCGTTCAGGCATGTCAGATATGAACGATTTTCCTTCAGATATGAACGACTGAACGATTTTTAAATCGTTATCGTCCATATCTGAAGAAAAAATCTGATCGTGTGTATGCACCATTAGGCATTTTGATTGCAGTTTCATATGTTGGGGATCCTGAATAATCAGCAAAGAAATAAAAATCATATACAGTATAATTAAAACGTAACAGAGTTACTTCCTGCTGTTATCTGGAGTTCATAATACATCAATTTGTAACTTGTTCTGGAACTAAAATGCCAAATTGAGAAATTGTTGCTAACCAAAAGTGTTACAATGGTCAGTGTTGCTATTCCTAGCTGAGTGACGGCAGAAGAAATTCCAGTCTAACAAAGCATTAAGTATTGTTAAAGTATAAGGTTACTGTGTCTAATCCACAAATACTGCACTAGAAGATTGGAAGCTGAAAGCTAAAGGTACACATTTAATATCTAGTTATAAAATATAACGCTGTTTTTTTAAATAATTTTTTCCTTATGTACAGTATGCTGTACAGTGGTTCTCCAAGTGCCGGCTTACTGAGACCTGTAGTTCCACTGTACAGAACAATATTAATTCTATTTTTTACACCATTACCGCACATCCAAAGCCTCTAGGGATGCGGTACAGAGCCCTTGGACTTTCAGCCCTGGGCTGATAAATCCTCGAGAGGTCCCAGGTAGTCATTATTACAGGCAGGATGCATCACAATAGCCCCACCCGGGATGCAATCGGGAAGCCGGCTGACATTATACTGACAGCCGGCTTCCCGACTGTCATATCCCGGCGAAGGTGAAATGACCGGCGTCTAGATCTAGGCGCCACTCATTTCACCGACGCCGTGAGACCGGTGCCTGGCATCCCGATCGAAGGGATGCCGGGCGCCGCGAGCAGACAGCCGCGGGGGGGAGGGTTAGATTTAGGGCTCCCGGGGGGGGACATAGGGTTAGGCACCCCCCCAGGAGGTTAGGGTTAGGCTAGGGGGAGGGAGGGTTAGTGTTAGGCACCCCCAGGGGGAGGTTAGGGTTAGGCACCCCCCAGAGGGACTTAGGTTTAGGCAGTGGGGAAGGGGGGTTTAGGTTTAGGTACCTGGAGGGGGGTTAGAGTAAGGCACTTGGGGGGGAGGTTATGGTTAGGCACCCCTAAGGGAGGGTTAGGGTTAGGGGGGTAGGTTAGGTTAGTTAGTGCTTACCTGGGGACGATCGGGATTTACAGCGCTGTCGGGCTGCCGCTGCCGGGATCTGTTCCTCTGTCGGCCTGACGCTGCTGGGATTCAAACTGCCGGCCATGCAGCCGGCGGTATTACATACCGATTCCCCTCACCCAGGTCCCATGTTGTCATTATTACAGGAGAAATGCAGCAATAATCTTAGCCCTAACCATACTGTAAAACATCATTTGTTTGAAAATAAAAAGGTACAGAACATACCTTTTGCAGATGTCTCCCCTGGAGAGGCCTCTTCATCCTCGTTCCTCTGGTTGCTGTCTCTCTCCGTGTAAAAGAATAGACACTGTACTCTAAGTGCACCTTAGGGAATCGGTATGATTTACCGCCGGTCGACAGCGGCAGCACGACAGAGGTGAAAATACCGATCGTCCTTTTTGGTAAGTATCGCTAACCTAATTCCCTCCCCTAACCCTCCCTTAGGGGTGCCTAACTCTAACCTCCCCCCAAGTGCCTAACCCTATCCCCCCTCTAAGTGCCTAAACCTAACCCCCCCTCCCCGCAGCCTAACCCTAGGTCTCCTGGGGGTTGCCTAACCCTAACCTGCCCCCGGGGGTGCCTAACCCCCCATTTCCCTAGCCTAACCCTAACTCTCCCAGGGGGGGGGGCTACCCCCTGGAGCCCCTAACCTAGACCGTCCCCCCCCCCCCGCGCGTGGCTGTTTGCGCCCAGCTTACCGACTCCCGGTAAGCCGGGTGTCGGGCTCCCGGTGTCATTACCACATTCAGAATGCATCACAAGGACCAGCGCAAGGTCACAGATACAATAGTTTTTAATTATAGGCAGGATACATCACTATGGCCAAGGTCACATATACAGAAGCCAATATTAAAGCTAGAATACATCACAATGGCCTCTGCCAGGTCCCAGGTACAGTAGTCATTATTAAAGACAGGATGTATCACAATGGCCCCAGCTACTGTACAGTACATACAGTACCTATCTTAGGTGACTCCAAAGGATCAGCCTTCTCCTCCTGTTCAGGCCTGTCAGGCTCTGTGTAAAATACAAACTGTACTGTAAGTTGGCCATGAAACCAATTCGAACAAAAAACATAGTCCTAACTTGATTCGATCGAATCTCTGTACCAATACAAATAAATATAGCACTGTACTGTAACTGAGAAATACAGCATTAATCCTAGCCCTAACCATACTGTTAACATAATTTTTTTTTTTAATAATAATGTATTGTATAGTAGTCATTATAAGAAACAGAATGCATCACAATGGCCCTCCCAGTTCCCATGTCATTATTATTGCTACATAGACAGGATGCATCACTATGGCCAGAGCAAGGTCCCATATTGTCATCATTACAGGAGAAATATAGAATTAATCCTAGCCCTAACCATACTGTAGACATAACTTCTTTGAAAATAATCAGGTACAGTAAATACCTTCTGCAGGCTTCTCCTTTGAGTCATCCGCTTCACCCTTTGTCCTCTGGCATTTGCGGCATCTGTATGTCTCTGTGTAAATAATAGATACTGTCCTATAAGTGGGCCTTAGTACTAATTGAAAAAAAAAAAAAAACCATAGTCCTAACTCGATTTTTAAAAGTAATTCTCTATAACAATACAAAGAAATACAGCACTGTACTGTAACTGAGATATACAACATTACTCCTAGCCATAACAATACTGTAATATAAACTTTTTTTTAAGTAATAAAGGCCCTCATTCAGAGCCGTATGCTCTGAGCAGAGCGCACGCTCTGAATGAGGGCCGGGCTCCATTTTCATGGAGCGTCCTCCTGGACGCTCGTATAGCTGTGGGTCACCACCCACAGGCTATACGAGCGTGCTTTGTGATGGCCGCGATGGTCGAGACCATCGCGACCATCGAAATTGCGAGCCGGAGCCTGCGGTTGAGGTTTTCAACCGCAAGCTCCGGAGTGATTTTGGCTCTATCAGAGCCAAAATCACTCCCACTGACATCACTAGTGATGTCAGTGGGCCGGCTTCTGACGGGAGGCGTTCCCGTGGGAACGCCCCCGTCAGGGAGGCACGCCCCCGGCACGCCCACCAAAGGGGGCGTGCTGTCAATCAACATTGACAGCACGCCCCCTTTGATCGGACACAACGAGCGAAGGACTTTCCTTCGCTCGTCGCGTCTAGCGCATGCGCACAACGGAGCTCCCTCCGTCGTGCGCATGCTCAGTCCATAACATCGAACCACTTGCGAGCGGACAGCCGCTCGCGAGTGGGTCTGAATCAGGCCCAAAGTACAGTAATCATTATTACATGCAGGATGCATCACAATGGCCAGAGCAAGGTCCCAGGTACAATTGTCATTATTACAGGTAGTATGCCCCAGCCAAGTCCCAGATAATCATTATTATAAAAGAAATACAGCATTAATCTTAAGTCCCCCATACACGGTGCAATATGCACCTTGCAATGCGACAGGGTATCCGAAGAACGACATATCGGCCGGTCCCCACATAGGGGGCGCCAGCACCCCCCTCCCCCACTTGTATAGCGCTGCATGGAATTGTATATCCCATCCCCAGATCAAATGAGCCTGCAGAAAGATCTGGAGGTGCGATGTACGACCCTATGGGAGCCAAATCGTTCCAATCCGTTGGATTGGCTGCTGTATCGCACCGTGTATGGGGGCCTGTAGCCCTTACTTTACAGTAAACAAACTTTTTGAAAATAGTAAAGTTTAGTACAGTGTTGGCTAACCTTGACACTCCAGCTGTTGTGGAACTATATATCCCAGCATGCCCTGCCACAGTTTTAGCATGCCCTAATAGCAAAACTGTAGCAGTGCATGCTGGGTTATGTAGTTCCATAACAGCTGGAGTGTCAAGGTTAGCCAACACTGGTTTAGTACATACTTTTTGCAGGTGCCTCCCTGAGACTGTCCGCTTCATCCTGGTTCCTCTGGGGCTCTGTGTAAAAAATACACACTGTACTGTAAGGGGGCCTTAATACCAATTCAAATAAAAAAAGAAAATAATAGTCCTAACTCGATTACTAAATCTTTGTATCAATTCAAAGAAATACAGCACTGTACTGTAACTGAGAAATACAGCATTAATACTAGCCTTAACCATACTGTAAACGTAAACTTTTTAAAAATAATAAAGTACAGAAATCATTATTACAAGCAGAATGCATCACAATGGCCAGAGCAAGGTCCAAGGTGCAATAGTCATTATTACAGGTAGGATGCATCACAATGGCCAGAGCAAGGTCCAAGGTGCAATAGTCATTATTACAGGTAGGATGCATCACAATGGTCCCAGCCAAGTCCCAGACAATCATTATTATAAAAGTAATACAGCATTAATCTTAGCCCTAACCAAGCTGTAAACATAAACTTTTTGAAAATGATAAAGTAAAGTATAAAAATGGCCAGAGCAAGGTCCCAGGTACAATAGTCATTATTACAGGCAGATTGCATCACAATGGACCTAGCCAAGTCCAAGATCATCATTATTAGAAAAGAAAAACAGCATTAATCTTAGCCCTTACTATACAGTAAGCAAACTTTTTCAAAATAGTAAAGTATAGTACATACCTCTTACAGGTGACTCCCTTGGACTGTCCTCTTCATCCTGGTTCTTCTGGTGACTCTGGGGCTCTGTGTAAAACATACTCACTGTACTGTAAGGGGGCCTTAATACCAACTCAAATAAAAAAAAAACAATAGTTTCGTATTCAATTCCTAACTCGATTCCTAAATCTTTGTATCAATTCAAAGAAATGTAGCACTGTAACTGAGAAATACAGCATTAATCCTAGACCTACCCATACTGTAAACATAAACTTTTTAAAATATTAAAGTACAGTAATCATAATCATGCATAAAAACGGCCAGAGCAAGGTCCCAGGTACAATAGTCATTATTACAGGTATAATGCATCACTATGGCCCCAGTCAAGTCCCAGACAATCATTATTATAAAAGTAATACAGCATTAATCTTAGCCAGGCTTGCCTACCCTCCCGAATATCGTGTGCAGCTCCCGACCCCCCGGAAAGGCAGGCAAGCCTCCCGGCTGCCGCCTGCCCCCCCTCTACCACATAGAAACCCCCTGCAGGGGGGGGGCAGTGACATGATTCGCACTGAATTGCGTCATCTTGGCCCCTCCCTCTGCTTCACAATGCCAATATTTTTGGCATTGTGAAGATGGGGCGGAGCCACGATGAAGCAATTGTGTGGCCCCGCCCCCAATGCATCGTAAATGCCCGGCCACATCCCCCCACTGCACGCAGACATTCAGCTCCCTCCCAGAAGGAGGGAGCTGAATGTCGGCAAGTATGATCTCATCCCTAACCATGCTGTAAACATAAACTTTTTGAAAATAATAAAGTACATACCTCTTGCAGGTGCCTCCCTTGGACCGGCCTCTTCATACTTGTTCATCTGGTGTCTGTGTGGCTCTGTGTAAAAAATACACACTGTACTGTAAGTGCGCCTCATTACCTATTAAAATTAACAACATACAGTAGTCCTAACTCAGGGCCTGATTCAGCAAGGAAAGCAAAGGAGAGAACGCACGCACATGGCCGACGTTTTTGCACTGCGCATGCATCACAATGCGCGTGCGCAAACTAGCCAGGGTTATGGTACGTCATGATTACGGTGCCCAGACTACACACAGTGTGTACGCAGACCCTTCCGATATTGATTGACAGGAAGTGCCGTTTGTGGGTGGTGACGGCGGGTGGTCAAGCAAACGCAGGTGTTATAGGAGCGTGCATAATTAAGACAGTACGGTGGCATACGCAGCCATACCGTAAGCTGTACACAAGAAGCAGGCAAAATCCTGGAACAGGTCAGGTCAACCACTATTACGCTAATGGATCTGATGGTTCTCGATGTTACCGATATTTACACTATCTTGCGTGCTGATCAGGCTGTGAGTAAAGGGAGATGGTCGGCAATGAATATGCATGCACAGTACGCGACAATCGGCCGTCTGCATACTCTATCACAGTAGCCATCCATTATGCTAATTCGATTTCTAAAAGTAAATCTCTGTACCAATACAAAAATACAACAGCACTGTACTGTAACTGAAAAATACAGCATTAATCCTAGCCCTAACCATACTGTACACATAAACTTTTTTAAAAATAATAAAGTTCTGTATAGTAGTCATTATAACAAACAGAGGGCCTAATTCAGACCCGCTCGTGAGCGCTGAACGCTCGCAAGCGGGTCGATGTTGGCCAACTGCGCATGCTCACGACGGAGGCGGCTCCGTCGTGCGCATGCGCGAGACCCGAATAACGACGGCCAAGCCGTTATTATGGGTCTCGCACCAAAGGGGGCGTGCTGTCGATGGTGAGTGACAGCACGCCCCCTTTGGTGGGCATGCCGCGGGCGTGGCTGCACAGACGGAGGCGTTCCCATGGGAACGCCTACCGTCTGGGGCCGGCCCCTCTGACATCACTAGTGATATCAGTGGGAGTGCTCTCGGCTCTGATAAAGCCAAAAGCACTCCATGGCTTGCGACAACGAGACCCTACTGCAAGGGTCTCGTCGCAAGCCTGATGATCGCGATGGTCTTGACCATCGCGACCATCTTTTTGGCCGCTCGCTATAGCTGTGGGTGGTCACCCACAGCTATGCGAGCGGCCAGAAGGCCGTTCATAAAAACCAGAGGGCTGGCCCTGATTCAGAGCGAGTGCTCTGTCAGAGCGTCCGGCTCTGAATCAGGGCCTGAATACATCACGATGGCCCTCCCATGTCACATGTCATAATTAATACTACATAGACAAAATGCTTCACAATGGCCCCTCCCAGGTCCCATGTCATCATTTTTACTACATAGACAGGATGCATCACAATGGCCCCTCCCAGGTCTAATGTCATCATTATTACTACATAGACAGAATGCATCACAATGGCCCCACCCAGGTCCCATGTCATCATTAATACTACATAGACAAAATGCATCACAATGGCCCCTCCCAGGTCCCATGTCATCATTATTACTACATAGACAGGATGCATCACAATGGCCCCTCCCAGGTCTAATGTCATCATTATTACTACATAGACAGAATGCATCACAATGGCCCCTCCCAGGTCCCATGTCATCATTATTACTACATAGACAGAATGCATCACAATGGCCCCACCCAGGTCCCATGTCATCATTAGTACTACATAGACAGAATGCATCACAATGGCCCCTCCCAGGTCCCATGTCATCATTATTACTACATAGACAGAATGCATCACAATGGCCCCTCCCAGGTCCCATGTCATCATTAGTACTACATAGACAGAATGCATCACAATGGCCATTCCCAGGTCCCATGTCATCATTAGTACTACATAGACAGAATGCATCACAATGGCCCCTCCCAGGTCCCATGTCATCAGTATTACTACATAGACAGGCTGCATCACTATGGCCCCTCCCAGGTCCCATGTCATCATTAGTACTACATAGACAGAATGCATCACAATGGCCCCTCCCAGGTCCCATGTCATCAGTATTACTACATAGACAGGATGCATCACAATGGCCCCTCCCAGGTCTAATGTCGTCATTATTACTACATAGACAGAATGCATCACAATGGCCCCTCCCAGGACCCATGTCATCATTATTACTACATAGACAGAATGCATCACAATGGCCCCACCCAGGTCCCATGTCATCATTAGTACTACATAGACAGAATGCATCACAATGGCCCCTCCCAGGTCCCATGTCATCATTATTACTACATAGACAGAATGCATCACAATGGCCCCTCCCAGGTCCCATGTCATCTTTAGTACTACATAGACAGAATGCATCACAATGGCCATTCCCAGGTCCCATGTCATCATTAGTACTACATAGACAGAATGCATCACAATGGCCCCTCCCAGGTCCCATGTCATCATTAGTACTACATAGACAGGCTGCATCACAATGGCCCCTCCCAGGTCCCATGTCATCAGTATTACTACATAGACAGGCTGCATCACTATGGCCCCTCCCAGGTCCCATGTCATCATTAGTACTACATAGACAGAATGCATCACAATGGCCCCTCCCAGGTCCCATGTCATCAGTATTACTACATAGACAGGCTGCATCACTATGGCCAGAGCAAATACCCAGGTAGTCATCATTACAGGCAACATGCATCACAATGGTTGCAGCCAGGTCCCATGTAGTCACGATTACAGGCAGGATGCATCACTATGCATCATCACTATGTCCCATGTCATCATTTTTACAGGTAGGAAGCATATTTATGGCCGCAGCCAGGTCCCAGCTAGTCATTATTACAGAATAAATATAGCATTATTCCCAGCCCTAACCATAGTACATAGGTATAAAAAATAATAAAGTATAGAACATATCCTGCGCAGGTGACACCTCCAGAATGGCCGTCTCCTCCATTGGCCTCTGGCGCCACCTGTGTCTTCTTGTGTAAAATATAGACACTGTACTGTAAGTGGCCCTCAATACCAATTCCAACCAAAAAAATAAAACATCCTAGTCCTACTGTAACTCTATTCCTAACGCTAAACATCAACACAAGAAAACAATACTGTACAGCATGGTAACAGATAAATAACATACTAAAATAGTGTATAAAACATGCACACTGTAACATTATATATATAGTATTGTCTTTGCTAGTGAACACAAATTTATAGTATTCTTCAACTGTATGTTAATAGTAACCTACAGTACAAGAGTACAGTTAATACCAGTATATTATACTACAAAAATTAGTAATACAGAGGAATAATATATGCACACATACTCTACAGTACAGTACATGCAGTACACAATGATGTACATACAGAGCTGTGTATATTACATACCTGCTTTCAGGCTGTGCCTGAGCCCCCAGATGAGGAGGGGCTCAAGGCTTATAAAGTCACACCACCGGCACTGAAGTGACCACAGGCTCCTGTCCCTTCCAAAAGCCTTTCAAATTACATCCTGGCTGCTCATTTAGGCCCTTTGTTTTGACTGGTTGTCAGCCAAGGGCCTATCACTGAAGGGCATCAGGATGAGCCATTCAGGCTCAATGTAACCCTCTGTCCAGCCTCCATATTCTCTGTCACCACAGGGATAATGATGCAACACACCGCAAACACCGCTGAGGGTAACAATGCTGAGGAGGGGACCCATGCATCCAGGATGAAAAACTAAGTCACAAAGAATCCATTTCTTTGATCTGTGCAGGCTCCTTTAGTGATCATTTTATAGACAAAGTAAAAAAAAAAAAAGGGGGTTTCCCCACAAAAAAGACAGTAACCTGTACTGGACCTTTCAGCCTGGTCTGGACATGAAAAATCAGTGAAAAACCAGCATGTAGTTACCCTATTTTCCATTATCCAGCACTGGGCTGAACCAGTCGGGTGGTAATGCCATAGCAGGAGGGCACACAGCATGGGGTCCCCCTGCCACAGCATTAACCAGCCCCAAAATGGTCAGCCCAGGGCTGGAAATTCTCAGAAAGTGGGAAAACAAAAAATAAAATGTGGTACTCCCTCTCAGGGGTCTACCACCCCTGGCCTCTTCCGTACACCCCTTAAAGTGGGTCTGTGAAGGGATAATTGTGTATAAATAGAATTCATATTGCTCTTTACAGTGGGAGTACAGGTGCCAGCAAGCCTGCCCCAGCATGATGGCTCATGAAGAACCAAAAGTACCAGCATTCCGGGACAGTAATGTATTAATCTAATAATTACACACACTGACACATCATACTCATCTAGCTCTTGTCTATGCTTGGTTACTCTCTACTTATAGAGAGCCAGAGTCTTGGATAAAACAAAATCCGCAGTCACATGATCCATTCCCACATGGGTCACTGCCATATAGCGCTCTCAGGGGAGGGTTCAGCAGAGGACACAGATGCTATCACAGATGCTAACATGGACAGATATTCTTAGTTGTGTACTGTCTGTGTACTATGCACCTGTGTGTGGGTCACAGCCTCGCTCTAATTTCATTTTTCCTCATTGGTTTGCTCTGCTGTGGAACTACACAGGGTGGGATGCAGCTAAGTTACAAATGCGGCCAAACTCCCGAAAATACAATATTTCTGGGGTTTGACCGCACTTCTCATATGCACCAAGCCCCGGAATGTATTGCATTGGATGCGGTGGGTACCACATAGAAGCTTATTGGCTTCTATTCGCGGCTTTCTCCCTGGGAGGGAAATTAATGATATCCGTCCAAACATCCTCCATGGCATGCATCCTTCTGCACACGAGCATAAGGACGCCAGAGGGACTTCTGGGTCATAGAGTGATGAAGTGTGGCAGGATGCATGGCGTCCAGAATGCAATGTGTCATCCCGTCCACAATGTGGTGGTGATGGTGAATGAATATTTACCTTCTAGACTAGACACAGATGAGATCTGAGAGTATTAGACAAAGGGCCGTATTCAATTTGAAGCAAAAAGCCGTTTTCACGTGTTTTTGGCAAAAACTTTTCGCCGATGACGTCATTTTCGCCTATTGGGATTTTATTCCGTATTCAATTTGAAAGACTTTCCGCCTAGGCAGAAAGTCAATGCAATGTTATAGGCGGAAAAGTTTAGCCTATGAATGGGAGGCGGAAAATAGTGCAGAATTGGGGTTTTGGGGTGCAACATTGCGGGAACCCCCGTGTAGCCTTCAGACAGTCCCCCAAAGGTAAACTGTGCCAAAAAAACATTTAAAAAACACTTAAGGACACCCCAAAAAATCACTTTGAATTTGGGGGCGAAAAAAAAAATGTTGGGGTACAAAGTTAAAACATAGCGAACTTGACTCTGGGGGGGTCCCCAAGTATGCCTCAAGTGTTTTTTTGATTGCAGGTGCTTGCTGCAGGTGGATTTTTCACAATTTTATCAACCTAACTTTATCAACTTTTAAATACGCTGCCCCCCATTTTCAAGTACCCCAAATTTGCTGGGATAAGTTATTTTCTGGAAAAAATACTCCTGAATACTATTCTGCACCACGTATACAAAAACGCTATTTAGCAGCTATTTAAAATCACCAGATACCTTCAGCAAGCCAAATCGGGGGGTACCATAGGGAACCCCCATGTCAGAGCATCTTTTGGGGGGTGTCAGGCTGATTTCCCCAAAGCTGACAGTACTTTCCGCTTGTTCAAGTTTCGCCGGGTCCCGTTTTCGCGTACTTCCATATTGAATACGGAGTAAAGCAGGGACGGCCGCGATACTTTTTCGCCTACAAAAGACGCAATGTAGGCGAAAAGTCTGGGAGGTGAAAAAGTATCGCGGATCCGCTCTAATTGAATACGGCTCAAAGCAGATGGACCAAATTTCTTATTCTGCCACCAATATTCTGTGTTTCTATGTAAGATGCAGCTGTCACAGTTTGTATTGGGCTGTTTGGGGGCACAATATAAAGTCCACCTGTAGGTCTAGAACTCTCCCTCTATGTGAACACAATGTACACTCACTGCTCCTCTGTATCGCCCCCTTATTGCTCCTGGCAGGTGAGTCCCATCACAGTTTCTAATGTACTAAATCTGTCTTTCAGTCCTCAATGTAACACTACAATATGGTAACAATATAGATACACAGGGACTTGGCAGCAGAAACTTTAAAAAAAATCTTATTTTCCCTCCTGAGAACAGAGAAACTGAAGCTCATATCACATAATACTGACCTGTGACCGGCATATTTTTAAGTCCCTAAGATGATTTTTAAAAATTCTTCAAAAACGCACCTACCGCTACTACCCGCATTGAAGAAAACACCTGCCGCATACTTCCTAACCCCACTGGAATCTATTTAGGTACTTTAGAATGTGTTCCCACTTTTTTTTTGTGAACCCCAAAATTTTAAAAAATAACTTGGGGTGTCTCGATTTGTTCTGTTTTTTTGACACAGATTGTTTTTAGGGGGCATTACCAAGGGTGTAGGCTATTTTTTTTAAACCAGCACCCCTAAACCAAAATTCTGCACTTTTTTTCACCAGCTAATGGCTGGCGAAAAATATCCCTGTTTTTTTACATTGACTTTTCGCATCGGCGATAAGTCAATGCGATTGAATACGGGAATAAGTGAAATAGGCAAAAAATGACGATAACGGGCTTTCGCCTAAAATTGAATATGGCGCTTAGTCAGGGAGCAGACATCGGACATGACAGATTTCAGCTCCGTCTCGCTGCACTGGGAAAAGGGCTAATAACAATACAAGTGCTTTGTGTCATGAAAGTGAATGGCATACATGGAATCTGCTTGTATTCCAGGAGCAGGGCTTCCCTAATCCTGCCCCTAATTGCACTATTTAAGGCCCAGAGATAATAAAAACATCTAGACAGAGCACCGTGCTACTGTGCCCCAAATACTCCATGGCACGGTGCCATAACGTTCAAAAATAACGCCCCCTCCTACGCCAGACCAGTCAGCTCCCACTTAAACCCGATAAGGGTTTTATCCTGAATGGCTGATCCCATATTAGCAAAGTCATCTGCAAAGTTATCTATACCTAAAAGTCTTGTTATAACATAATGATAGTGTGTCCTATGTACTCCCGCCTATAGAGAAACAGCGTCCTACATGGGACTAAACAGAGCAGCACATGAACACAGCATAGCACCCATGTGTCAGGAGGGCAGTGTGACTGGGGGGGAAGTAAGGCCGCATAGAGAACCATTGGCTAGAACAGAGCTGATATAAGTTTGTGTCCTAAAGATTAATAATAGAAAATAATGATGCGAGTATCAAAAAGTGAAAATACATCACCTGTTATTTCCCCCCCCAAAATGTCCGAATGGTGCCTGCAAACTGCATATATATGTGTGTGTGTGTGTGTGTGTGTGTGTGTGTGTGTGTGTGTGTCAGTAGGGACTGTAGACTGTAAGCTCCAATGGCTCAGGGACTACAAACTGATGTACTGTACCATCTCGTGATAACTCATTATCCATGTCACCTGTCTCACAGAATAATAGACATAGGAGCAGTAAGGCGTTGCTAAACTCCTGTGAGATATATTATGTGTCTTATGCATCGATAGGTAAACCTCTACACCTCAGAGGAAGTACCCTGTAAAGTCCAAATCCACCCTGTGTATTGTGGGCATGTGTGAATGAACCCCGCCATGTAAATAGAAGGCGGCTAACCACATGCCCCCGCTGCTGTAAACCGTGCTTGGGAAGGACCAGTGGTGGCTCCAGAGGAGACCTGCAGCTCAGGTCAAAATTCAAATAAGGGAGCCACACCAACTGCCAGTGAGTCCAGGCTGGGGATGTTTGGCAGCGTTTGGGGTGGCAGTTGGTGTGGCCCCCTATTTGAGTTTTGGACTGCGCTCCAGCCCCACCTCTGGAGCTGCCACTGCGAAGGACAAAACAAGGAAGTACGATTCTACCACAGTAATGTAACAGAAAATGGCCGCCAGCCACACCAATCTGCCAGCAGCACTGGAAACACTGTAGCAGCCTTATCCTAAGCCAGTAACTGAATTGTCACATCAAATGTTGCATCTCACATAGGGGGGCGATTCATGATGCATCGCATTTAGCCTGGGATACATACCGCCAATCATCGCAAGCATGGCGGCGTAAATAACGTTGGTATGCATGAATAAAATCAAGCAGGACAGCTCTCCCCTGCCCATATCCACTAAACTGCCATAGACATACTGTGCTGTCAAGAAAACAGCAGGGATCTGCAGGGAGAAACAGTAAAGTAAGCAGAAAAATATAAGCTGCTAAATACATACAGATGTGTCCTTATACATGTAGCCTCAATACGTCATACAGCACAACTTTCCTGGCTTGAGTGCAGGGATGGACTGGCCCACAGGGATACAGGAGAATTTCCCAATGGGTCCTACTGCCTGAGGGCCCCAACCCCTCCTCTAGGGGTCATGTTCCAGACTGTGCACTAAATTGTGTGTCTAGATGAACTGCTCACAAGGGGAACTGACAGAGGAGGGCCAGACCAAACAACTGGGACACAGTCCGGGAAATAACAAAGGCTCCAGCATGTCACCTAGGGGAAAGATCAAGGCTCCTGCATGTCTAGTAAGTGGCTGGGAGCAGAAGACAAACAAACTAACTGGAGCTAGATTCAAAATGTAAATGTAATCTAAAATAGGACAGGACAGAGATAGAGAAGGCAAGGAAACAAAAAGCCAACAAGAAAAAGCATCTCAAAGAGAAACGGGAAAGAAGAGAATAGAGGGAAACAGCAGTAAAACCACTGAAGAGATATCAGCCAGGGAAATGCATTATACAATAACTTACAATTAGAGCACAGAGCGGTGTACCTCTCTCTTCAATAATCCCGAAACAGATGCCTCACACTCCTAAAGGGGGAGATAATCCCTCCCCATATCATCAAGACCAATTACTGCCCAGTACACCTGTCACTCCTATAAACACATCCAATCCAAAGGGGACAACCAACCCTAATGCACTCTCTGCATGACTGCCTAATAATCCTCCATCTGATTGCTATCCCTCCAACCACATTATTGTATAAACAATGTAAAGGTAATAATTTCATTATTGTAGAATAATGAGATATGTATCCACTTGTATTGGCTCAATGGGACACATGGAATAATGTGGTGGTGATGGTGAATGAATATGTACAGTCTGGACTAGACACAGATGAGACCTGAAATTATTAGATAAAGCAGATGGACCAAATGGTCTTATTCTGCCACCAATATTCTGTGTTTCTGTGTAAGATGCAGCTGTCACAGTCTGTATTGGGCTGTTTGGGGGCACAATATAAAGACAACCTGTAGTATACAATGTTGCACTCACTGTTTCTCTATATCTCCTCCGTATAGTTCCTGGCAGGTGAGTCCTGTCACAGCCTCTAATGTACTAAATGTGTCTAAGTCTGTCCTCAATGTAAATGCAATATGGTAACAATATACTGTAATAATATAACATGGCAACAATATGCTGTAACAATGCAATATGGTAACAATATACTGTAACAATACAATATGGTACAATATACTGTAACAATACAATATGGTACAATATACTGTAACAATGCAATATGGTAACAATATACTGTAACAATACAATATGGTACAATATACTGTAACAATACAATATGGTACAATATACTGTAACAATGCAATATGGTAACAATATACTGTAACAATACAATATGGTACAATATACTGTAACAATACAATATGGTAACAATATACTGTAACAAAGCAATATGGTAACAATATACTGTAACAATACAATATGGTACAATTTACTGTAACAATACAATATGGTACAATATACTGTAACAATACAATATGGTAACAATATAGATACACAGTGAGTTGGCAGCAGTGACTCTTACAAAATCATATTTTCCACCATGAGAACAGAGAAACTGGGAGCGATTCAATTGTTTTTTGGGTGGCCAACGGAGCAATTAAATTGTTGCTCCATTCGAAAGCAATAGCCTCCAGTGCCGACATTTCTGCTTGCGACTTTAGGAGGGTGTGAGCAAAAATGTGCGGTAAACCCGTACTTAGGGCGCCCAAACAAAAGTTTGGGCACCACAACCACGACTTTAGATGGTTTTAGCCATTTTACCCAGCTAAACCCAGTCTAATTGGGCATGAAGACCGTAATAATTAATGGGTGCCCAGAAAAATTGAATTACAACACTGGGCACCCGTTAATTATTGCCACCCACAAAACATTTGCATTGCCCCCTGTGACTCGTATCCCATTATACTGACCTGTGATGGTGTCTTTCATCATGTCCCTTCTTCATGAACCTTCTGTGGTCTCTGGAACTTGCTTCCTTCTTCAATGTCTATGTAGCTGTAATGCTACCTGCAGGGTACAGTGAGGCCAGGTGTTCTTGTGACGTAAGCACAGGATCAGGTATTTCTTGAAATTGGTATGTAGTCCACATAGACATGGTTACTTTACATTACTGATGATTTCTGACAAATATACATTGCTACAGTGACGAGGCTTAAATAAAGCACCTGTAATAGCAGCTGAAACACCATGCCATATACAGGAATCTGCTTACCCACTATATATCAGTTACTTATGTGCAGTCTGCATTATACATGTCACAGTTGTACACAATACCAGCCTATAGAAGTTTATTAAGGGGGGTGAATAGACCCCTAAAGGTAGAAGTGTTACTCCAGTCAGACATAATTATTTCCTATGCCCTTATCGCTTATACTGTTAGTGTGATTAAACTTGTTCCCTTCCATTCACCCAATAATAAAACACACAAGTAGTCTTTTTTATTTGTTGGTTTTTTTTTGTGTGATTTGTTTATTGTTCCTATGGAGGGGGAAAGGAGCAGGGAGTAGGGAGACGATGCAGCCAGAAGCAGAGATTGGGAGGAGGTGCAGTCAAGAGGGTTCAGTCAGCAGAGAAGGAGGGTTCTAGCCAGCCTATAAAGACCAAAGCAGGGCATTAATGTGGCCTTGTGAATGCAGTAGTTTGGCACTATGATGTGCTCTATGGCAGGCTGTCATTGCCATTGGACACATTAAGAGGAATATTGAGTCCTGTAAAAAGAAATGGTTCAGCGATATAAACAAGCGAGTGAAAAGCAAGATGGCTGAGGAGAGGAAGGCTGTACAGTAGACTAGTAGTGGGCACCTTCTCCAGATGGACTATTTGAACTATGAAGAGCCAGTGCATGCCATCATTCCAGCTAAAGTAGTGCAGGCCCTCTATGTCCATGACTCGGATGCCCCGCCACAGCCTTGTGAGTACCTACATTTTTTTTCTATGCTCACTTTTATTATGTTAATTGTTTGCATACATGTATAACATATACATCTGTTACCCTCATCTTTAGCTCAAAGGTGCATTTATGTCTGTAATCTCACTAGTCAGCAAAGGGCTCGAATTTAAGGCCCCCATTCATCACAGACGCATCGGCACGATCCTACGATCAGAATGGAAATGCTGATCCGCCGGTCGGAAATGTAGACCAGCGGACATCGATGTACCGTGATCGGTCGCAGGATCGGTGAAATTCTACATGTTAAATTTCACCAATTCATCAATCACGATTATTTTGTGATCGTGATCGGCAAATCTGTGAAATCCAACATGTTGAATTTCACCGATGCGCCAACCCGGCATCTCTGAATCAGTAGCCGATGTATGGGGGCTTTTATACCTAATGGTGATAAATTACACAAAGAAATGCTATAAATGTATATGACAGTTGGCCCATGGTTAATGCAGCACCTAAGTAAAGGCCCCCATACATCAACATTTTAAACATGTTTTTTGTTGTATAGTTTTATTGTATTAAATTACTATTTTCTGTTTATTCGCAGCAGCATAGAAGGCAGCAAATCAAGGCCTATTATTTATAACTGAAGATGGCGAGGTGGCAGGTTATTGATACAGTGTGTACCAATGTAGCATGCACAGTGGCCACATTGTACATGTATGCATTGTAATTAATCTTCTTTATAATGTAGGTCCATCAAGTGCTGTTCTGCCTCCACCATTGCTGATCGGCAAAGTATGTACAGTATGACTCGTCAGAAATTGTTTTCATATTTCACACACTGACATAATTGGGAAAGGGGAAGTTATTTCAAAATACTTTAACAATATTACAAAAGTACATCATGGGTCACTCACTAGAAATACTAGTTGAACAACGGTAGTGTTTTAAGTTTATTTTTTAATTACTGTAAAAATGTAGGGTAGTGGGATTTTTGACACACATATATTTGCAAATTATGTATGACAAATTTGGCCAAGTGGTTTATGTATGATATTACATATCACAAAATAGTCATGGGTAAGCTTTATTCACATGTGTTAAAGACAGTTCTTTTAACATACAACAACTCTAGACAAGTAAGGTTTTCCAAAAGTAAAGGGTTGTCCCGCATAGAAAAGTATTCAATAATGTATATTACTTTAGAAGCTCCTGTTCTCTTTTTGCAATGTGCTACTGTCGCATTTAGGTTGCTTGTGCACATCTATTTCTTAGCCAATGAGAAATGGGATGCAACCAAACTCATTACATCGTAATCACACAAAAATAATAAAGAATAAGGAATAATTGGTGCACTCCAGGAGTTATCATGAGAAAACTCTATTATACCCCTTTTACACCAGAGCAAAAACCTGGGTTTTTTCTGGGTCTACCCGGGTCGCAGCTCAGTGTAAAAGGGTCCCTGAAAAATAACCCAGGTTAAGTGACCCAGCAATCCAACCCAGGTAGCTACCAGGGTTGGAACCAGGATGGACCCGGGTAATGGTGCAGTGTAAACGGTGCAACCCGGGTTATCTGACCTGGGTCATGCCTAAAATGAGCTGATTGGTGGTTGTGGAGCATTCACCTCCCACTTTTTATGACCTCACAGGTTTAGCAGGGCAGAGCTGAGTTCAGTGTGAACAGAGCTGACCTGGGAATAACCCAGATCGAAGGTGCAGTGTAAATGGGTCTGACCTGGGTCTGACCAGGGTTGGAACCATGTCCAAAAACCCAGGTCGGACCTGGGTTTTTGGTGGAAAAGAGGTATTAGTGTTTAAGTTAGGGGTGTGCACCGGACACTTTTCGTGTTTTGTGTTTTGGTTTTGGATCTGGATCTTTCTTCGTGTTTTGGATCTGGATTGGTTTTGCCAAAACCACCCTTCCGTGTTTTGGGTTCTGGGTTTTGTGTTTTGGATCTGGATTTTTTCTTAAAAAATAAAAAAAAAACGCTAAAATCACATAAATGGGCCTTTTTTTGTTCCTACGCTATTAATAACCCCAATAACATTAATTTCCACTCATTTCCACTCTATTCTGAACACCTCACACCTCACAATATTGTGTTTAGGCCAAAAGGTTGTACCGAGGAAGCTGGATGACTATGCTAAGCGACACAAGGGGGCGGCACAAACACGTGGCCCATCTAGGAGTGGCACTGCAGTGGCAGACAGGAAGCCAATCAGCGTTATGGTGCCCATTTGCATGTAGCACGAACCCGGGAGATCCGTGCTACATGCATCTGTGTGATTGGCACAGAGCAATGACAGGTCCGTGAGACCCGTCTGTGCTGCTGTGGTAAAAAAAAAAAAAAAAAACCTGTGTAAAAAAAGAAAAAAATGGCGTGCACCCCCCCAAAAAAGAGCAACCAGTCCCGGGCATTAGTAACCCAGTGCTGGGTGTGCTTAAATACAGGGGACAAACGACGTAGGGGTCCCCTGTACTTAAGCACAACCAGCACCGGGCTAGTCAGAACCAGCGCTGGTTGCCAAAATACGGGGGACAAACGACGTAGGGGTCCCCTGTATTCTGCGCAACCAGCTCTGGGCTCTGATCCGGTCCTGGTTCTGGAAATATAGGGGACAAAAAATGAGTAGGGTTCCCCTGTATGTTCCAGAACCAGCACTGGACTTTTTCTAGCGGGGGGCTGATGCCACAGCCAGGGGAGCCCTTTCACCGGGCCCCCCAGCCGCAGCATCAACCCTGACCGCTAGTCAGCCCAGGCCGGGGATCCCTGGAGAGCTGGGGACCCCCCCAATAAAGGGGTCACCCTCTCCAGGGCACCCCAGGCCCAGGCTGATAGCCCGGGGCTATCCCCGCCACCCCTGGTGGCGGTGGGTGGCGGGTTGATTGTGTGGTGTGGTGTAAATAAAGAATATCAAACATTGTCTTTACAAGTAGAACTGCAAGTCCCAGCTAGCCTGCCCCGCATGCTGGTACTTGGAGAACCACAAGTACCAGCATGCAGGGCATTAAGGGCCCACTAGTACCTGTAGTTCACCTGTAAAAAAAATGTTTAAAAAAACACAGGACACACACACCGTGACAGTATAAGTTTATTAAACATACATACACACACACACACACACATGTACACATACTCACCTATGTAACCCTGTAGCATCGGTCCACTTGTCCGGTAAAGTATCCATAGGGGACCTGTGAAAAAAAACATACTCACCATCTCCTATGCGAGGTTCTGTCCTCTTCGTTCCAAAGTAGGCATCCCCGGACTTGGCAAAAAAAAAAAAACGAAAACGCGATCCACGAACTTAGTACCGTTCTATAGAACGGTACTTCCCGAATGAGAGCTTAGCGGCGGGGTATCACCATGGAAACCCCGCTGCTAAGCGTTCATTGGCTGAGAGAGGTCATCTCCCGTCTCTCAGCCAATGAACGGCTCCCTCCATTGTAGTCAATGGTGGGAACCGCAGGGTAAACTTTAATAACCTTGCGGCTCCCAGCATTGACTACAATGGAGGGAGCCGTTCATTGGCTGAGAGACGGGAGATGACCTCTCTCAGCCAATGAACGCTTAGCAGCGGGGTTTCCATGGTGATACCCCGCCGCTAAGCTCTCATTTGGGGAGTACCGTTCTATAGAACGGTACTAAGTTCGTGGATCGCGTTTTCGTTTTTTTTTTTTGCCAAGTCTGGGGATGCCTACTTTGGAACGAAGAGGACAGAACCTCGCATAGGAGATGGTGAGTATGTTTTTTTTCACAGGTCCCCTATGGATACTTTACCGGACAAGTGGACCGATGCTACAGGGTTACATAGGTGAGTATGTGTACATGTGTGTGTGTGTATGTTTAATAAACTTATACTGTCACGGTGTGTGTGTCCTGTTTTTTTTAAACATTTTTTTACAGGTGAACTACAGGTACTAGTGGGCCCTTAATGCCCTGCATGCTGGTACTTGTGGTTCTCCAAGTACCAGCATGCGGGGCAGGCTTGCTGGGACTTGCAGTTCTACTTGTAAAGACAATGTTTGATATTCTTTATTTACACCACACCACACAATCAACCCGCCACCCACCGCCACCAGGGGTGGCGGGGATAGCCCCGGGCTATCAGCCTGGGCCTGGGGTGCCCTGGAGAGGGTGACCCCTTTATTGGGGGGGTCCCCAGCTCTCCAGGGATCCCCAGCCTGGGCTGACTAGCGGTCAGGGCTGATGCTGCGGCTGGGGGGCCCGGTGAAAGGGCTCCCCTGGCTGTGGCATCAGCCCCCCGCTAGAAAAAGTCCAGTGCTGGTTCTGGAACATACAGGGGAACCCTACTCATTTTTTTCCCCTGTATTTCCAGAACCAGGACCGGATCAGAGCCCAGAGCTGGTTGCGCAGAATACGGGGGACCCCTACGTCGTTTGTCCCCCGTATTTTGGCAACCAGCTCTGGTTCTGACTAGCCCGGTGCTGGTTGTGTTTAAGTACAGGGGACCCCTACGTCGTTTGTCCCCTGTATTTAAGCACACCCAGCACTGGGTCACTAATGCCCGGGGCTGGTTGCTCTTTTTTTGGGGGGGGGCACGCCATTTTTTTCTCTTTTTACACAGGTTTTTTTTTTTTTATTTACCACAGCAGCACAGACGGGTCTCACGGACCCGTTAGTGCTCTGTGTCAATCACACAGATGCATGTAGCACGGATCTCACGAGTCCGTGCTACATGCAAATGAGCACCATAATGCTGATTGGCTGAGAGCCGTGACAGACGGCTCTGTCAGCCAATCAGCACTTTGCCCATTAAAGGCAAAGGCATTTTTTTTTAAATGGCCGCTCGAGGCAAAACCTCGAGATCCGACAGCAGATCTCGAGGTTTTGCCTCGGGAGAGGGATCCGGGGCAGACAGGGAGATCCGAGCTTGGGCTCGGATCGCCCCGGATCCCCGAAGTTCGGGTGGGTTCGGTTCTCAGGGAACCGAACCCGCTCATCCCTAGTTTAAGTGTTATCTTTATGTCTTAAAACATAACCTTTAATATACAAAGAAAAAATTAAATACACCCGTGCTCCAATGCAACTCGGACTGCAGCTTAAAGATGTGACCTACACACGTCACTGGAATTACATATACAAACAAACAATACTTAAGCGCTCCTCCTTCCGAGTTATATCACATAAACTTTGCTTCAATTAAAGAAATTAAAAAAACAAATAAACAAATACTATTCAGTTTTCAGTGACCATAAAGTCATAAATCTTTGATACACAATCACAGGTGGATATATTTAGCAATTTCTACTTTTCCTCTGGAAGGCAATCTTCAACACACAAGCATGAACCCCTTTGGTGTTAAACAGCATCTCAAAGAAATCACAAAATACGATCTCTCATAGTGCAGAGCTGTCAAATTTATTTCCACTTTAAAATATCTTCATAGAACAATCAAAAAGCATGGAATGAATGAAATGGTAGCGTGCCACAAATAACCTTTTTAGAAGTGAAGTTTATGTGATATACCTCGGAAGGAGGAGCGCTTAAGTATTTTTTGTCTGTTTGTATAACCTTTAATATATATTCATTATAATAAATGTAGAAAAAAGGAGCATTGCGCACTCATTACAGAGTAAATATAAAGCTGGGTGCTAGATCATAGAACATTGACACAAGAATATCCACAATAGGGAAGAGCAGAACACCAAATAAATGCCCCAAAAAATTATTTATATAAGAAGCATGTCAAAAGATACTATAGTCCAGGAGCCACATATTAAAGTGCATAACAGTGCATGTAAGTCATATCAACTTATCCAATCCAAGCCGCTTGTGTTGCTCACTGGCTTCAGAAATAAATCCTAGTGAACAGCCCGACGGCCGTTTCGGTGCTAGGACACACCATCATCATGACGAGGTGCTCCAAAAAACAAAGATGAATCCATATCCAAAAACAAAACACGTGGCTCCACGCACATCCCTATAGAGATGTGGAGAAAAGGGAAAACAAACAGGTATATGCTGGGAAACCTAAAAACAAAAACAAAAATTAAAACATAGCAGTAAGGGAAGAGAGACATTTGTGGTCAGTGGAGAAGTCGGTAAAATTGGTCAAGCTGGATGAAATAAGAAGACCTAGTGATTATCCAGACTGTTAAGGAACAATTTCAGTTATAAGTCGCAACCTAAAACCTACTGTAGGACAACGTAAAAATAAAAGTGTACTATGCAAATATATCATTAGCAATAAAGATAAAAACGTATAACATATAACAGAATGGCAAGAAAGTTAGGTCCAGTCCTAGATGAAAAGTCTCCAGACTCAGCTATGTATAATCTCAATCTGCAGGAGCATTTCTAGAGTATATCAATCACAATCAATGACAAAGTGTATAACGTTATGAGTAGTACACAAAGGTGAGTCCAGTATGTAAATTATTCAGACAGTGATGAGTGCTGTAGAAACCAGTGGAATTATATCTAGGACACAACAGTCATAATTAGATAAACATATGCATGAACATTACCAAAACCTCTGGATTTAGGACTTTTCAGACACAGGCACTGTAGGGCTTCTTCCGTCTCCCAGATGCCTGGGCATCAGCTGCTGTTACTTACAATTCATTACCGATCGCAACTGCTAATACTCACGCAATCGTCCGATTTGTTGCGTGCTGCGCATGCGTGCGAACCGGCCACTGCGATCGGGACTGTGATCGCAGTAACTACGCAGATTTATCGCAGAGTGATTGACAGGAAGTGCCGTTTGCGGGTGGTAATGGGGGGGTGGTCAGCGAAAAGCAGGCGTGCCTGTGCGTTTCAATGCCATTGCAGGGGCGTGCATAAATGATCCACTGCGATGCCTTGCGCAGCCTGAGGCCTCATAGCGTGCGACAAGGTTAGCAATTCCTGAGTACGGTCAGAGCTTGTGCAGGTGTGCGTGAGGCTGCGATGGTGCTCAATGTTGCCGATGGTTTTGCAGTTTTGCTAAGGGTTACAGCTGTGTGTAAGGTAAGGTGGGCGTCCTTACGTTGTGCTGCAGCGGCATAGCAATCGCAATGGATTAGCATACTATCGCAGTGAGACTGCGTGCGTAATCGCTATTGCAATCGCAGTTGCGATCCATAATAATTGCGTGCTTATTAGCAACTGCGATCCAAGCTGAATCAGGCCCCTAGATTTAAACTCCATTCACTTTCTGATTTGAAGAAAAGTTTGTTAGATCACCTCCTCTTCTTACAAGGTTCTCTTTTTCCAAACCACAACACTTACGATCTTCTTGTTAATTGGCGTGTTTAAAGTGAAAGTGACGAGCAATGGTAGCGAGCTTCTCCATGTTTGGTAGAGCAGTTGCTACACCCGGTACAATATATAACACCTTCAGTTTCGCAGTTTCCGTGGTCCTTTGTTTTAAAATTTTTCCCAAATCTGTCTTGAATTCCTTTTGTTTCGGGCACATGGATGCCCAGCTTTGCATGTGCCAGAAGGATAAGACCCCAAAACAATAGCAGTTTTTGGCAGAGTTTTAATATAGTGACTATTTGCCTGATTCAGCATCGTACGCAACTGCAATCGCTTGCGGATCGCAGTTGCTATAATATGCCAATGGTTGCCAAAGCCCAGCTGATATACAGACGCCCACCACTGCCTTCTCATATGCATCAAATGTCGCACTCATGAGTAAACATCGATACCCTTGACGCACATCAAGCAGTCACGCGGCACCTACGGCAGGTCTGACCAGCCGCTAACACTACAGCTCTCCCCACACGCAGAGAGGTCTCATGCTGCGATGCAATCGCTATGGCTAATTTGTGCACGCCCATGGAAATGGTCAGACATGCCTACATTTACTAACCCCCCCCATTACCTCCCCCAAACGCTGAGCACATGACACTCAGTTTGTGAATTGATCCTCTGTGAGTACGCAATTGCAATGCAATCATGATGTGTGCGCACTCGGACTTACATGCATGCGCAATGGCAGATAATCGCTCAAACTGCGCAAACATTGACACTGCGTCCGGTGCTGCTTTATCAGGCCTTATATATAAGGTGGTCGTAGATTTTTTTACCTATTCTAACTCATGGGTACTGATTTGCCCAGGTTGTTGGAAAGGTCTGTATCAGATAAACATATTGGCCAATATTTCTGTATGGTACTTTTCACTTTCTTCCATTCTAAACAAAAATTCCCTACAAATCTGATCTTATACTTTTTGTTGGATCTTTCATTGTCCCTGAAAATGAGAGATTCCCTATGAACTTTTTATACAGCTTGTTTTGCTTTTTGATACAGTAGATGTATTAATGTAACCTTAGTCTGAGCCTGTCCTGTTAAGTTAAATGCAGCACTTTGCAAATGGACTTTGGGCCTGATTCAGCAAGGATCACACGGCTGCGTTCGCACCCAACCGGTCGATGTTTGTGATCTGCGCATGCGTATACATCAAAGTACGCGTGCGCGAATCGGCCGCAGTGACCGGGAAGCGATCGCAGTGAGCACGTGGAATCTTCACACAGTGATTGACAGGAAGTGACCGTTTGAGGGTGGTGACGGGGGTGTGGTCAGAGAAGCTCAGGTGTGCCAGTGCGTTTAAACGCCGTTACAGGGGCGTGCTTAATTAAGCCCCTGCCATTGTGTACACTGGCAGAGGTCTAGATGGCAACAGGAAGTTTAGCAGTTTGTGCGGTAGGGTCAGGTCAACCACAACTGTACGAATGGTTCCGATGTTACTCGATGTTACCGATGTTTTTCGCTGGCTTGCGGATGCATGTCATGGGAAGTGGGCGGCTTTATACAGTGATGGGCGTCTTGGTATAGAGCTGCGGTTGCCGTGCAATTGCATTCATTAGCATATTTTTGCAGCTAACGGGTGCGTCCGAACGTAGCCGTGCGATCCGTGCTGAATCAGGCCCTTTTGTTCGTTCAGAGACTGTTCACTTTCTATACTACAAAACAACACAGCAGAGACTGTTCATCATTGTTGTGTATGTGGATGACCTGTTACTAGCAGGTCAAGAAAGGCACATAGCAAAGTGTCAAGTAATTGCTGGAGAAGAAATTCAAGTTGAAGGACTTAGGGCCAGCACATCACCTGTTAGGCTTAAGAATCTTGCAAAACACGGGTAAAGGAGAGGTCACAGGTGTCAACAATTATATGTAGATGCAATACTTAACAAGAATGCAATGTCAGATCAAAGATAGTAAATACTCTCGTTGAAAAAGGCAAAAATTAACAAGAGAGGAATAGAGGATATGAAAAGGATTCCTTATCTAAGTGCTGTTGGGAATTTAATGTAAGCAAGTATTGGAAGTCTACCTAACATTACACATGCCGTAAGCCGATTGAGTAAGTCTGTCATTAATCCTGAGATGCAGCACTGGGCTACAGTTAAAAGAATCTTGAAGTATCGAAAGGGTACAAATTGTTGAAATGACCATTTTCAAAGCATGGACATTTTTAGCTGAAGTCTTTCTGTAAAGCCTACTGGGGAACAGATAAGAATGACCATTGTTCCTACTGTACATGGGATATCTGTACTGACAGGTGCTGCCATCAGCTGGCCAAGCAGGGAAAGCCCACTGTTGCCCTATACACCACTAAGGTGAAGTATATGGCACTTACAGAATCAGCCAAAAATGTACTTATATTGAATGTTCTATTCCTATATTAGAGAATTGTAATAACTTTCTCAAAGCAATTATTATTATTATTATTATTATTATTATCCTTTACTTATATGGTGCCAGCCGCGCCACAAGGGTTCCGCAGCGCCTTACAAAGTACATAAACAAATGAGCACACAATAACTACAGTTTAGTAACATTAAAAACAATGCAGGACAAATAAAAGATTTCTAAACATGGCTGTATGACACCTAAATAAGCAGCAGGGTGTGAGCAACCAAATGTTATGTGCTGTTGTAAATTAAAATGTAAGTAAGGGAAGGAGAAGCACATGAGGGAAGAGGGCCCTGCTCGTAAGAGCTTGCATTCTAAAGGGGAGGGGCAGACAAAAACAATCCTTTAATGATCCAAATCGGAGGGATACAGCTGAAAAGACATTATTAAAATGATGTCAGGGAAGATGTTCGTTGCAGATTTTTTAAAATGGGTCTTGGACAATGCATGGAATTCAGAGGCACATCTATCTATTTATTGTAAGGGATTGTCTGAGATGTTTAAAGATGAATTGGCCCGAGCAGATGCACCTACCGAAGCTGAGGCTTTTATAAACCACTGCATTCGCATTAATGCTCGCTTAATTGAAAGACAGCAAGAAAGGAGATCCTGGACGTATTCCAATAATTGGGAACCTACACCTTCATATTATTATAGGGGTTCAGAGGTCAGACCCAGTAAGAAGTTTGACACTAAACATATGCAAGTGGACACACTTCATAAACAAAGTCTCAGTGAAAGGAACAATGACGTGAAGAGAACGGTATTTAGTCGGCACCCCGACTGTCTAATCCCATCAAGGGTCTAATGGCAGGTGTCGAGATCCCAATGCCTGTCATTTTACCTATGCCGGGAGCCCGATGCCCGATGCCCGGCATCCCGATCGAAGGGGGGAGGGTTAGGTTAGGGGGACTTAGGGTTAGGCATCCCCCCCGGGACGAGGGGGGATAGGGTTAGGCACCCCCGGGGGGAGGTTAGGGTTAGGCACCCCCCGGGAGACTTAGGGTTAGGCAACAGGGAAGGGGGGGTTAGGTTTAGGCACTTAGAGGGGGGTTAGGGTTAGGCACAAGGGAGGGAGGTTAGGGTTAGGCATCCCTAAAGGAGGGTTAGGGCTAGGCTAGGGGAAGGGGGGGTTAGGGTTATGCACCCCCGGGGGGAGGTTAGGGTCAGGCAGCCCCCTGGGAGACTTAGATTTAAGCAGCGGAGAAGGGGGGGGTTAGGTTTAGGCACTTAGAGGGGGGTTAGCGTTAGGCACTAGGGAAGGAGGTTAGGGTTAGGCACCCCTAAAGGAGTGTTAGGGTTTGGCGGGGTTTGGTTAGTTAGTACTTACCTTTAGCGCAGTCGGGATCTTCACTGGTGCCGGGCTTGTGGCGTCGGGATTTCATACCCGAAGAGAACTTGTGTCTTTATTGTGGCAAACCTGAATATTATGTGTCAAGTTGTCCCGGAAGGCACCAGAAAACAGTGGCCATCATAGCTGAGGCTGTTTCATCTGGCTAGGAGGCTGTGAATTCTGATATGCCTCATTATTTGAATGCAATTATCACTCATGTTTTCTCCCTAGCTATTACTGAGAATAAGGCAAGTAACAATTCATACTTGTAAATTCCAGTCCGATTGAAAATCAGTTCACAATGGATTTCTTCTTCATAAATTTAAACTGGCATTCCACAAAGGACTAATGAAATTACTGTATCGTTATTTTTGGTACCCAAAATGCAAGAAGATTTAGAACATTTTGTATCTTCCTGCAGCACTTGTGCCCAGTTTAAGACCCTTCCCCTCCAAACTTCTCCATTTGGACTTTTACAGTCTTTGCCAATCCCTTCTCTTCCATGGGGTTCAATCTCCATGGATTTCGCTGTTGATTTACCATCATCGAAAGTTATGACTATAATTCTGGTGGTTGTCGATCCACTCACAGAGATGGCTCACTTTGTGCCCTGTTGGGGACTATTTTCTGCAAAACTGACAGAAAAATTACTAATTCTAGAAGTGTTTCTTCTACACGGAGTGCCTGACAATGTTGTGCAATTTACTTCACTCTTTTGGAAACAGTTTTGTAATGCCCTTAAAACTAATTTAAAATTATCAACTGCCTATCATCCTCAATCTAATCGGCAGACAGAATTCACCCATCAGACATTGGAACAATATCTATCGTGGTACATTTGCCATCTACAAGATGACTGGGTTAATATCCTAACAGTAGCCAAGTTTTCATATAATAATTCTCAACACTCACCTGCTAGACAAAGTCTTTTTTATGTCAACTTTGGGATATGATCCACACCAATTTCCCAATTTCAACAGAGTTCTTCTATTCCACTTGTTACATCCAGATGCTGTTATTAGTAAACCAGCATCCTTGATAAGAGCTCTCAGTGTGGCCTAACAGTCACGTTCTCATTTCCCCTGATGCCTATTGTGACCACCACCACAATAGGCTATATCGAATAGGCTTGCAGTAGAGTCAACACCCTTCCAGGTTACTCCAACAGCATAGGGCACCGGATGCAGACTAGCTCATGGTCAGATCAGGGCCGCTGGCACAGTGGGTCTGCCAGGTAGCAGGGAAGAACAGGTCCCTAGTTTGGCAATCTAACTGTAGCAGGGGAGGTGAAATGTTAACTCTTCACTGCACTTCTATTTCCAGTGCAGGAGAAGCAGAGGTCAGGGACATATCCTGTGCACAGGAAGAGAAGTAAGAAAGTGGTGACATATGTGAATAGTAGCAGGGGCACTTCCAAAAACACCCCCATTATTTTTGTGTCTATTTAAAATAAATTTGATAAAATAAAAATCACAGCTGATGGTGCCCCCCACTGGAGCAGGCGTCATGGGCACAAGCTCCAAATGCTGCACCCACGCTATGCCCCTACTTGCAATAACACAAAGAATGAACCAGGGGATCACATCAGAGGAGCATGTGTTAAGCTCCTCCAATCAGGGCACAGCAAAGGCTACAACAGACAGAATGATACGCCTGCTACTGTGGCGCTGCTCATGTTCTGAGCAAAGTTGTAGGGCATAGATATGCACACAAGCAGCTATGAAGGTGCTGTGGTTTAAACGGCTAATGGAGGTTGAGGAATGCTGAGATTTATTAAACTCCTCATTGTATATAGGACCAGTGGCATACCCAGAATCCAAGCGCCATTGGCTGAAGTCTATTGGTTAATCTGGCACTGCCTGGGTGCCCCCTTTGGAGCTAGATCACCACATGCCCAGGACCGGCCCTGATATGGTAAGAGTCTGTAATAACATCCTTCTCCATTCCAGGATCATCTGTGCAATATCTCAGTGGACAGAAGGTGAGAGATAAGTGTCTGACAATACTGTACCGTATCATCCACACCTCTCACATTACTATGGGGATGGAAATGTGTTACAGGAGAGAGGATGAATGGGCTTCAGAAGTAGGAGGGAAATGTTACTAAATAGGTTGGGGTCGATGTACTGTATAACAGAAAGACAAATGTGTTACAGGAGATGGATGGGAGGGGAATGTGTTACTACAGAGATGATGGGAAGGAATGTTTTAATACAAAGGTGATATTGAACCATGGGAATAGGAATGTTTTAACAAGAGGTGCAGCCATTCATTTTCTATGTATTTTACATTTTAAAGCAAGTTATGTGTTTTTGCCGCTGCTTCCAATGGTGGTATCTTTCCAGATCCAATTTGCTTGTTGTTGCTGCTTACTTCTTCCTCCATATGTTCTACAGTACTTGCAATAGAATCTGTATGTACTACCGCTGGACCTAAGTCCGGCGGATAAAATCCCAACGCCGAAAGGCCGGCAGATGAAGATCCCGACTAAGGTAAGAAAGTACACTAACCCTCCCCTCTCCCCCCTAACCGTAACCCTCCCTTAGGGGTGCCTAACCCTAACCTCCCCCTTAGTGCCTAACCCTAACCTCCCCCAGTTGTGCCTAAACCTAACCCCCCCTCCACACAACCTAAACCTAACCTTCCTGGGGGGGCCTAACCCTAACCTCACCCCAGTGGTGCCTGACCCTAACCACCCTTTCCCTAGCCTAACCCTCCTGGGGGGGGGGTACCTAACCCTAAGTCCCCCTGGGAGACCCTAAACCTACAACCTGACAACATCATATAAAATATTGAAACATGAAAGCAAAACGAGAGGCATCAAATTATTAATCCGGCCAGGCCTCAGCAAGGAGTGAAAGTAAAGACATAGTTCCATCCCCATTCACCCAAAGACATATAGAAAGGTACTTGGAATGCTTTAATGATGTATCCTGAAGACATCCGTCCTCCCAAGGGCACTCAGAGAAAAATATGAAAAACTTGAATGGCAAAGCCTTGAGCCTCGATCCCTCCACTAGAAATGTAGAACAACACATTGGAAAATACACAGTGGACTCCGAACGCCTAGGGTTTGAAAAGATATCCAACATAGGAGTAGACACTTCCCTAGGTGAGGAGGATAAGCCCCAAAATTGTTCTTTCTTATAAGACATGCAGAAAGTAACCTCATCACTTGGAGACACAGCCATCACCTCTCCAAGTTTAGTGAGAAGCCTGTGTGTGGAGGCAGCAATAGCTTGAAGAATCAGCTGCAGGGAACTGGTCATCTGTAAGGCAATCAGCAACAAATATCCACAGCTACTGTAAGCAGGTACAGACAAAATGGAGGTGGCTAGCACACCACCTATGTACACCAGCAACAGCTATATACTGCAGCCAATTGCAGGACCTGTTATGAGGAGCTGAATCCCACCACCATACGCACTTAAAATAAAATGGCTGCCAACTCTCCAATCTGTTTACCAGAGACAGGAAGCAGGGACAGGATCTCTTAGGAAGCAGCAGGAGATCAAAGGCACCAACAGCAGTGAGAGACCCGCAGAGTAATGATCAGCAGCGGCCAGATCAATGTGTCAGCAAGACCATAAGCATCGCTGCTTCTGGTAAGAAGCAGTCCCAAAATGTCTTCAGCACGCCGGAGCAAGGCAGTGGGGAGTGGAAACCAGGCAAGCAGTTGGCAGAGGGACCGGAGCACCAGGAGTGGAAGCTGGGTAATGGAAGCAAACCAACAGGTAAGTATTAGTGTGAGAAGCAGCAGTTAGGAGTAGGGATGGAAACTCCAGGCCAGCAGGAGAAGGAAACAGCCACCACACTACACCAGGAATATTGCCTTAAAGTACACAGCAACAGCCAGCCGTGACCCTCCTGTACATACAGTGTCATGGCTGCCGACACTTGAGACTCCTAGGAGGAGGCAGGCCTACTAGGCACAATAAACTGGGGTGGCTTTAGGAGTGACCTTTTCATGAAATCTCGGTAGCATGGAATAAAAGTAAATAGAATTTATTCACATGAGAAATATAATAGCAATGTCTCACATAAAGTCGCAACAACACAAAGGTTCACATAAGCAATAATGAGTATAGGAGAAAAAAAAACCCATATAGTCCTTAACACAGAAGAGCTAATATGGTAGGGAACCCCAAGTCCAGTATGAAGCTAACACCTCAGGATGGTATAGAGGAGCTTCACCAGGGTGGAACCCTGTAGTGATGGAGATCTGGAGCAGAGTGAGCCCTGTGATGCGGTGAGGTTGAAGCAGGGTTGAGCCCTGTGATGCGATGAAGTCGGAGCAGGGTTGAGCCCTGAGATACAATGAGGTTGGAGCAGGGTTGAGCCCTGTGATGCGGTGAGCTCAGAGCAGGGTTGAGCCCTGTGATGCGGTGAGGTCAGAGCAGGGTTGAGCCCTGTGAAGCAGTGTGGTTCTGGAACAGGGTTGAGCCCTGCGGTGTGACTAGAATCCGGAACGGGGTTGAGCCCCGCAATGCGGTGGTGATAACTGTAACGGTGCAGTTGACAACTGTAACGAAGATGGGTTCGAAGTCCACAGGAGTAAGAGACAACAGGCAAAGTAAATAGTGCAGCAAAAGGTGAAACCACAGCAGTGGAGCAGAAAGCAATACTTAGGCAATGGCTATTCTGAGCTCTGTAGTTTGGCTGGTAACTGGCATCAGAAGTTTAGCTGGAACATGAGCGGAAATATAGAAAAGTCCACAGCAACCCACAGGCACAGCAGGGATCTGGCAGGAGTCGAAGAAAGACCTGAAAGTAATGTTGCACAGACACTGAGACACAGTTAGTAACAGGCTTTATACTAGAGGTCTCTGATCCATAGGAAGTTCAGAACATGTGACCCAAATGGAATCAGGTTTGAAATAATGAGCAATCTAGGAATCCCACAACCTGACAACACCTTGGAAACAGATGATCACTTTAACTCTCTATCCCCTGTATGTGAAGAACGAAAGGAAGCAGGATAGCTCCTCCAATGACCACAAAGGAACTTTTGAAAAAGCAATATATCTTTATGTACTGAAATAGTCGCATTCCTGACATACAGGAATGAATAGACCAACAAATCTTTGGTTTTGAAGCAAATATAGCCAGGAAAACAGGATTTTTTTCAGGATTTGTGTGGGAGAGCTGAAGAAAAGCTGCTTACTCCCAGCTACTCAGGCCACACCCCCACCAGAGATGTTTTATTAAAATTACCACAGATGGCATGGGACACTGACTGTTTTTTGGTCAGCATCGATGTGTCTACATAATTTACAATTATAGATATGGATAAGGCCACCAGGCAGTGTCTTATTTTTTAGACAAGTCAGAACTTTTAGTGGAGGTAACATACTTTTTACTTGAAGGGATTGATTTTATATTACAGAATAATTATTTCTATTTTAATTGGGTCTATTACCGTCAACAAGTTGGAACTGCAATGGGCATCAGGTTTGTCCCCATCTATGCAAATTTGTTTATGGCGACAAATCTGGTGTCATGACAGAGGTTGATAGATGATAGTTTATTTATGTGGAGGGGCAATGAAATAGAATTGATGAGTTTCTGTTCAATTTGAAACCAGAGTGATTTTAACATCAAGTTATCTTTCTCTGGGCTTGATTCAGAGCCACTGTAAGCGGCCGCTCATTCACTCAGAGTGATGTTCGCACATCTGCGCATGCGTATGGGTCATAATGCGCATGCACCAACCAGTCATTGCGTTCGGAAATCATGCGCTCGTAAAACAGCGAGCGCCTGCTAATTTGAGTGACAGAATGAGGCGTTTGTGGGTGGTAACAGGGGAATGTGCTTGAAAACGGGGAGTGGAGATGCGAATGCAGGCGTGCCAAACGGTCAAAACGGGCGTTTAATGGGTGTGCATAATTAACAAAGCAGCGTCATCGACCACGTCACTTGGTTGTCTTTTAGCCTGAACTGCTCGCAGTGATTGCGGTAGGAAAATCCTACCACTAGAATTGCGAGCAGTTCAGACGCCTTTTGATGTACTCGATTAATCTAATAAATAGCGGAGATGACGTATGATGCGAGCGGCCAAGGGGCATCTTTACAAAATAGCGAGCGCATGTTTCGGATGCTTACTCAGACATAGAGGCATCAACAGACCGCAAAGAGCGAGCGCTCAATTTAAATATCCGGCCCCTTTTTCAGAACGAGCGTCCGCAAATAGCGTCCGGCTCTGAATGAGGTCCTCTATTCCATAAATCCCATATTGTATTTTTACATTTGAATATTTATATAAAAGAGTAATGTATCTGCACCGGAAATCATAGGAAATCAACAGACTCTAATAGCTTTATCATCATCTCAAAAATTGGCTGGATGGAATTCCATTCAACCAATTCTTGAGAGTCAAACGAAATTGCACAAAGAAAGAGGTTTGTGATAAACATATAAGAGAGATGGCTCAATATTTCCAAAAGAAAGAGCAACATATTGAAGTGAGTACAATTAACCGGGGCACATAGAATTAGAGAACTGCCTTAGTCAGGTCTGGTTATACACCCTATAATCTAAGATACACTATACTGTTTATGAGAAAATGACCATACATTGGACGCTAAGTCCAAATATTTGCAAATTTGTTGCAATAAACAATAATTCAATACCAATGACAATCACTTCCATTAAAAGTTGTTTCTTCTGTTGACACGATGCGTGGTGTCACATGAATGATAAATGTCTCTCATACATGAAAGATAAAAGCGTATCACCATAATATAGTGTGGTAAATTTACACAATTTATTGAATTTCAACATTTAAAATAAAATCCATAGCATGAATGTCACAATCTTAATGGTAATTGATGGAGATGTTACCGGAAAAACGTGACCATGTGGGATATAGATCATATAGAGTTCACCCTCCAAATCTGACAAAGTGCATTCTGGGAGACCATCCACAGTGGTTACAGATGTCAACATTGCCAAAGGTGTGGGAATATTACAAAATGACAGAAGGTTAACTTTACGCAAACTTTCAGCTTCACTTGGCATCTCATTAAAATGGGTTCAGCATATTGTGACAAAGGAACTGAAAATCCATTGTGTGTGTGCCAGGTGGGTACCCAGAAATATCACAGAAGAGCAGATGCAACGACGAGTTGAATCATGAAAGAACACTGGGCCTGATTCAGAGCCGGATGGTCTGACAAGAGCGCTCGCTCTGATTCAGGGCCGTCCTACCTATTATTGGAGCGGCCTCCTGGCCGCTCGCATAGCTGTGGGTGACCACCCACAGCTTATGCGAGCAGCCAAAAAGATGGTCGTGATGGTCAAGACCATCGCGACCATCGGGCTTGCGACGAGAACCTTGCGGTAGGGTCTCGTCTGCCGCAAGCCCGGAGTGCTTTTGTCTTTATCAGAGCCATGGGAATGCCTCAGTCTGGGCAGCAACGCCCCCGGCACGCCCACCAAAGGGGGCGTGCTGTCAATCACCATCGACAGCACGCCCCCTTTGGTGCGAGACCCATAGCGACGGCTTGGCCGTCGCTATTCGGGTCTCGGGCATGCGCACGACAGAGCTCCCTCCGTTGTGCACATGCGCACTAGGGTAACATCGACCCGCTTGCGAGCGCTCAGCGCTCGCGAGCAGGTCTGAATCAGGCCCACTGTTTGAATGTCGGAGAGGATACACAATTTCTCGACATCGATTGTGAAGTGTGATGAATCATGGATTCTTCATTATGATCCCGAATCCAAACAACAGTCCAGTTTATGGAATCACGTAAACTTGCCTCCGCCCAAAAAATTCCATGTGATTCCTTTGGCATTTAAAGTCATGCTTCTGCTGTTCTATGATGTACACGGTATGTTCCTACAGCACTGGATTCCCCGTGGACTGACAATTAACGGTGACTACTATGCAAACTTCCTGAAAATCCATTTGCATGGAGCCATAAGGAAGAAAAGACCACATTTGCTGAAGAAACAGTGCTTTTTTGCTCAAAGTCAATGCCCGACCACATGTTGCTGCTGTTACATTGGCTGCACTGACTGAAATTAATGGGACAGTACTGGAAAACCCTCCATATAGCCCGGACTTAGTGCCCTGTGAATTCTGGGGATTCCCAACCCTGAAAAACAACTGTGTTCAAAGAAGTTCTCAACAGATGATGAAGTGAAAAATGCAACAGCTGCAACACTAAAAGTGATGTCACAAAACCGTCTACTGCACGTCTGTGGATCGTTGTTGAAATGCAGCAAAAAATGTATTGAATGTGAAGGATGCTACTTTGAAAAAGAAAAATGTTCAGATGCTGTGGAGTCATCTGATTCTGAATAAAAAAACAACATAACAAAATATAGGTAAAATTAGTAGAAATCAGAAAATCCGCTTAGCAGACAACACATCTACATTACTAAGAAATATGTGGAAACTTACACCCTGTCCTCTCATTTTAAGTATAATCATGAATCTAAAAAATGTCTTAAATCATTTTGGATATTGAACAAATTATACCCACATGGAGGTGTAAAAATTTGGATAGCACACTATCACAAGCCGAAATAAAGTGGATTTATAAATTAAAGGTGTTTATCCCTCGTGATTTAAATGGGAAGTTTGACATAAAATGCTTTTTATAATTTAGGTTTTGTTTTATTTTATTGTCTCTTTTTTATGTAATGCTGCTATTCTATGTATTTATTCCTATATATGAAGCTGCTTTTATTTTGTACCATTTATATTCCCTTTTTTATATATATTGAACCAATTTTTTATATTGTACCTGTTATGATCCACGGCAGCGGATCATGTTGGTGGCAGGTCCCGGCCATATTAGGCAACTGGGACACTGCATCATGCCTTGATTCCAGTTTCGGCTGTTGCTACTTCTGATAAGTTACAGCCAGCCCTACACTTCCTGTCGGTGTTATTGTCTGACTTCCAAAGTATGTGTTGTCCCTCTGCTCAGAAGCCAGAGTTTAGCTGATCTCACTTTGTTCTGCAGTCCTGTATTAGTAGTTGTGATCATCAGCTCTTGAACCACTTGTCCTGATCAGAAGTCTTCCTGGATATTCTACTGTTGTGCTACCTGCTCACGTCCTTCCTGATGGGCAGTGACTTCTGCAGCCGTGGCCTATCTGTTCACAGCCTGCGGCATTTCCACACCACAGCTTGTCTAGCTGCATCAGTCGTGATGAGCCACTTCAAGCCAGCAGTTTTCTCCACCTCGCTGCCTCCAACCTGTATTCTAAGCCGCACCTGTAAATCTGTCTGCCATATCTCATCAGTCAGTGGCTTGTCGCATCTCAGCCCTCAAGGCCGCACTTTGCTACTCTTGTTGCAGCTCAGCCCTCAACGCCACACCTCTGGCCTTAAGGCCACACCTTGCTGCTCTTGTCGCACCTCATCCCTCAAGGATGCACCTTGCTACTCTTGTCACACTTAGGCCCTCAAGGCAGCATCTTGGCCTTCAAGGCTGCACCTGGAACCTTAGTCTGTCACTTCAGCCAGAGGCCCAGCCACACTCTGAATATCTTGTCTGTCTTGTCACAGCCTGAAAACCCTGCAGTACCAAACTCGAGGTAACTCTGGCTCCAAAGCTTGAACTTGTTCTCTAGCCGCTTCATGCCTGACGACCCAGCTGCACCATAGTCATAAGACGTACCTGAGACCTTCACCATTTGCCGCTGCTAATGAACCTTGTCCTTCACATCTGTACAAATAACCATCTGCCTGCAGCCTCACTCCAGCTAGTTCCCATAGTGGATGGGCTGCCACTTCTCAACTCTATATTATATTCAGTGAACAGTCCTACAGTCTCTCTTTGGTTGTGTAAGCATCTACTGCTGGAGGCTTAAATCCAGGTGGCCGTTTAAGAAATAGTGTGAATATCCATCACTAAGGTGGCTGTTATTGGTGGAAGATCCTATCCTTGGCTCTAGAGTTCTTACACAACCGTGCAAGAACCATAAGAGCATCATTTATATTCCCATTTTCTACTAATACTGTACATCAGTGGTTCCCAAACTTTTTTGAATACGGCATCCTAGAATAACAGCAATGTTTCCACACCACCCCTGGGCCAAAAGTTTCTTATTGAGAAATTCAGCAAAAATTAAATGTAGTAAATTGTGCTTATTTGTCACTCTTAGGTTTAGTTATGTGGTGGTTGACAGGGTTGTGCTTCTTTTTGTCCGCATACTTTTTAATTGGCAGTCACTGGTTTTGCCTATCACACTGACTAAAAATCATTTTATTTGGTACTAGACCACCAACCCGAGGCACCCCTACAAGTGCCCTGAGGCACACCAGGGTGCCACGGCACACAGTTTGGGAACCACTGCCGTACATAATTTTTAATTATATATATATTTTATTTACTTACTTTTTATGTTCATACTGTATGGACTGATTGCAGACCTTACATAGACAAATGTGGCAGCTATAATGGATGGCTATATAAGTAACAGCCTTCTCCATTTCATTGTTTATGAATTGCGGGGAAAATAAAGGTGGAACGTAGGAGAGAAGTTATGGAATGCACGAGGTGCTGCGGCCATCTTGATTCCGGTGATTGCATTACATCACTTCCGGTCTGAAGACAGCGCCCATAGAATGGAAGTCTGGAGTGCATAATGGAACCCACAGTGGAACGCACGGCGGCCATTGTGTTTCCAGCCAGGGATAAACATAATTTCCAGTTTTTTAATACAGTGAAATTTGCCAAAAATTGTATCAACAATGGGAGGTGGTTAATTTAGTGAGAGGGGTATTTAGAGATGGTAGAACACACAGTTCACCAAGCTTCTGAGGATGGACGTAAGGTCTAAAATTCATAAAGTTGGTGACGCTGTGTTGATGAGGAGGTTGCCCAAAGGGAGCCTTTGGGGATTATTCTACACCATTTCCATCAATCCTGGTGAGATGTTTGGCACCTTGAGGCAAGTTATTGTATAACTCTACCTGGTGGTGGTTTGGCATGCTTTTTATCATTGAATAAACAAGGGTGTGCACCGGCCACTTTTAGTGTTTTGTGTTTTAGTTTTGGGTCTGGATCTTTCTTCGTGTTTTGGTTCTGGATTGGTTTTGCCAAAACCACCCTTCCGGGTTTTGTGTTTTGGATCTGTACTTTTTTGGAAAAAAGCATAAAAACAGCTAAAATCGCAGAATTTGTTTGTTTTTTTTGTTCCTACACTATTATTAACCTCAATAACCTTAATTTCCACTCATTTCCAGTCTATTCTGAACACCTCACACATCACAATATTGTTTTTAGGACAAAAGGTTGCACCGAGGTAGCTGGATAACTATGCTAAGCGACACAAGTGGGCGGCACAAACACATTGCCCATCTAGGAGTGGCACTGCAGTGGCAGACAGGATGGCAGTTTGAAAAACTAGGCCCCAAAGACTACATACTGCAAAGAAAAAAAAGAGGTGCTAGATGGAATTACCCTTGAGCCCTGCCACCCACCCTTATGTTGTATAAACAGGAAATGCACATTTTAACAAACCAATCATTTCAGTGCAAGGATCTGCCACATGACTGTGGCTGAAATGATTGGTTCATTTGGGCACCCACAAAACAAGGTGGCAATTAATCTGTCCCTGCACAAACTGGCTCTACGGAGGCAAGATGTCGTCCTCATCCTCCTCATCCACCGATTCCTCACTCTCTTCAGTGTTGTGTACATCCTCATACTCACAGAGTATTAATTCGTCCCCGCTGGAATCCACCACCACAGGTCCCTCTGTACTTTCTGGAGGCTGATAATTCATATTGATGAACATCATTTTCTCCATATTTTGTGGAAGCAACCTCCTATGCCTTTCGCTGACAAGGTTCCCGGCTGCACTAAAAACTCTTTCAGAGTACACACTGGAGGGGGGTCAACTTAGGTAAAATAGAGCCAGTTTGCACAGGTGCCTCCAAATTGCCTCTTTTTCCTGCCAGTACAGGTACGGACTGTCTGACATGCCTACTTGGATGCTTTCACTGATGTAATCCTCCACCATTCTGTCAATGGTGACAGTATCATATGCAGTGAATGTAGACATGTCAGAAATTGTTTGTCAGGTTCTTCAGTCTGGACCATATGTACAAACTTGGTCCTGCCTGCCCTGCATCACTGCCAGTGGGTTGGTTAGGATATCTAAGTTGTTTCCTGGCTGCCCCAGTTGCGAGAGAAAATAAAGAAGGAGCTTTTGACGTGTCACATTCCGCTTCAGCTGACAGTGTTTTCACCAGCAGGTCTTTGCACCACTGCAGGCTTGTGTCCACCGGAAAGAGAGACACCATGTAGGCTTTAAACCTAGGATCGAGCACGGTGGCCAAAATACTTCATCCACAAGTCCCACATACAGAGCGGAATCACTACGTCTTATCTTCTCCTTCACTTTCTCCAGCTGCTTCTGCAAAAGCCTGATGAGGGGAATGACCTGACTCAAGCTGGCAGTGTCTGAATTGACTTCACGTGTGGCAAGTTTGACGGGCTGGAGAACTTTGCACAACACGGAAATCATTCTCCACTGCACTTGAGTCAGGTGCATACCCCCTCCTTTGCCTATGTCATAGGTGGATGTATAGGCTTGAATGGCCTTTTGCTGTTCCTCCATCCTCTGAAGCATATAGATGTTTGAGTTCCACCGCATCACAACCTCTTGCTT
The DNA here is from genome assembly GCA_031769625.1 of Taudactylus pleione. Classification (NCBI taxonomy): domain Eukaryota; kingdom Metazoa; phylum Chordata; class Amphibia; order Anura; family Myobatrachidae; genus Taudactylus; species Taudactylus pleione. The sequence continues at coordinate 3,045,855 of JAUIMM010000257.1, forward strand.
CATGTGATGGCAGGGCAGGTTCAAGAGTGTTTGCTGGTGCTCCAGTCATCGGCACGCAGTTGCTGGATGGCGAAAGTGGCCCAAAATTGCCCTTGTCGTTTTTCGGAAAATTATGCACCACCAAATTTATTATGTGAGCAAAACATGGGTTGTGCTGGAATTTGCCCAGATGTAATGCCACACAATATTGGTGGTGTTGTCAGATATCACAAATCTCCAGGAGAGTCTAAGTGGGTTAAGCCATTGGGTGATGATTTCCCTCAGTTTCTCTAAGATGTTGTCGGCGGTGTGCCTCTTACTGAAACCAGTGATACACAGTGTAGCCTGCCTTGGAACGAGCTGGCGTTTCTGCGATGCTGCTACTGGTGAGGCTGCTGTTGTTGCTGCGTAAGGCGATACATCTACCCAGTGGGCTGTCACAGTCATATAGTGCTTAGTCTGCCCCGTTCCACTTGTCCACATGTCTGTGCTTAAGTGGACATTGGGTACAACCACATTTTTAAGGACACTGAGGACATTTTTTCTGACGTCTCTGTAAATACTTGGTATCGCCTGCCTAGTGAAGTGGAATCTAGATGGGATTTGGTACTGGGGACACACTACCTCCATCGATTGTCTAAATCCCACTGCACTAATGGCGGATACCGGACGCACGTCTAACACCAACATAGCTGTCAAGGCCTCAGTTATCCACTTTGCAACAGGATGACTGCTGTCATACTTTATCCTCCTCGCTAAGGACTGTTGGAGGGTCAATTACTTAGTAAAAGAAATAGTGGTGTTCCAACTTCCTCTCTGAGATGATGAATGACTCCCAGCAGCAACAGCAGCAGCTGCAGCAGTCGGCGTAGCAATGCAGGATCCTCCGGAGGAATCCCGGATAGGAGAGGAGTCAGTATTGCCAGTGCCATGGCCTGCAGGATGACTTCCAATCCTGATTGAGGAGGAAATTGATGAGGAGGGAGTTGACGGTGTGGTTTGCAGGCGCATGGATACCACAGGACAAAGGGATTTAGGTGTCCCTGGACTGCTTATGGTCTTAGCCACAGTTTCTGAACTTGACAGTAACTTTTTATGAACGCACTGCAGGTGACGTATAAGGGAGGATGTTCCTAGGTGGTTAACGTCCTTACCCCTACTTATTACACCTTACACCTTTACATATGCAACATTTGGAAAGACAGTAGTTGTCCAGATTAAGACTGAAATATTTCCAGACCAAAGAGGTAGAATATTTGGTCTTCTTCCCAGGCATGACCGTGATGGGCTTTTTCATCCCACGGACAACAACTGTCTCCCCCGATGCCTGATTTAAACAAACCACATCACCATCAGAATCCTCCTCGTTAACTTCTTCCTCAGCGCCAGCTACACCAATATCCTCATCCTGTTGTACTTCAACAGTGACATCTTCAATTTGAATATCAGCAACTGGACTGTGGGTGCTCCTTCCAGCACTTGCAGAGGGCGTGCAAATGGTGGAAGGAGCCACCTCTTCCCATCCAGTGTTGGGAAGGTCAGGCATCACAACCGCCAGTGCAACACACTTGGACTCTCCTTGGGGAATTGTAATATCTCCCCAGAACGCACAGTTCTTTGCTGTGCTTTTGCCAGCTTAACTCTTTTATTTTTCTGGGAGGAGGAGGGCTTCCATCATCATGTGAAGGTAAACCAATAGTCATGAACATAGGGAAGGACCTTAGCCATTCCTTGCCACTCCGTGTCATAAATGGCATATTGGCAAGTTTACATTTCTCCTCAGATGATTTAAATTAATTTTTTAAGGTCATTTTATGACTTTGGGCATCGGCCATGGCAGACAACGTTGATGGTATTTCATCGTGTATGTCTAAACTAGTGGCAGCAGCTTCAGCACTAGGAGGAAGTGGTTCTTGATCTTTCCCTATTTTATTTTTATCCTCCAATTTTTTGTTCTCCATTATTTCTATGGAGTGAATAGCCCCTGTAAAAATTATTTGTATGATTGTACCCCTACAGCAGACAGGGCAGCCCCTTTAAAAAATATTTGTAAGAGCGTACCCCTACAGCAGACAAGGCAGCCCCTGTAAAAATTATTTGTAAGAGCGTACCCCTACAGCAGACAGGGCAGCCCCGTAAAAATTATTTGTAAGAGTGTACTTCTACAGCAGACAGGGCAGTCCCTATAAAAAATATTTGTAAGAGCGTACCCCTACAGCAGACAGGGCAGCCCCTGTAAAAATTATTTGTATGATTGTACCCCTACAGCAGACAGGGCAGCCCCTGTACAACACAGCACTACAGCCAGCCAGCCCCTATGGACAGGACATCAGCCAGCCCCTATATGGACAAGGACAACAGTAGCCAGCCAGCTCCTATGGACAGGACATCAGCCAGCCCCTATATGGACAAGGACAACAGTAGCCAGCCAGCCCCTATGGACAGGACATCAGCCAGCCCCTATATGGACAAGCACAACAGTAGCCAGCCCCTATGGACAGGACATCAGCCAGCCCCTATATGGACAAGGACAACAGTAGCCAGCCAGCCCCTATGGACAGGACATCAGCCAGCCCCTATATGGACAAGGACAACAGTAGCCAGCCAGCCCCTATGGACAGGACATCAGCCAGCCCCTATATGGACAAGGACAACAGTAGCCAGCCAGCCCCTATGGACAGGACATCAGCCAGCCCCTATATGGACAAGGACAACAGTAGCCAGCCAGCCCCTATGGACAGGACATCAGCCAGCCCCTATATGGACAAGGACAACAGTAGCCAGCCAGCCCCTATGGACAGGACATCAGCCAGCCCCTATATGGACAAGGACAACAGTAGCCAGCCAGCCCCTATGGACAGGACATCAGCCAGCCCCTATATGGACAAGGACAACAGTAGCCAGCCAGCCCCTATGGACAGGACATCAGCCAGCCCCTATATGGACAAGGACAACAGTAGCCAGCCAGCCCCTATGGACAGGACATCAGCCAGCCCCTATATGGACAAGGACAACAGTAGCCAGCCAGCCCCTATGAATTGTATATGGAAAACAGTAGCCAGCCAGCCAGCCCCTATGGTCAGGGCCAGCAACAGCTCCCTCCCTCCCTCTTCACAGTAGCCAGCTGTACTTTATTTTTTATTTTTATAACAGTCCGTCTAACACATTGAGTAAAGATTGATTTTGTTTTCAATTTTGTGTTCAATTTGGACATGGACATCCAAATTTGAACAATAATTTACTATTTTAAATCGAACCAAATCGAATTCGATTTAGAAAAGGCTTCAAAAATCGAATTTTAGTAAATGTGGAATCTTGACAGTGATTTCTAAATTCGATTTGATTCGATTTCAGGTGAGCTAAATGGAACATAAAATCAAATGCAAAATCGAATTTTGATAAATGTACCCCATAGAGTAAGAACATTGAACATGATTTTTATGGGAACTGAGTGTTGTAGAATTGTGGACTTGTCTTGAAAGTTTTTTGGTCCCAGATAAGTGCTACTGTGTTGCACATACTCTGTTTTATACACAGAGTAATGTCAAGCAAGGTTCTCAAAACACACAATGATAAATGACAGTAGTTGTTTGGAGAAGCCTCAGTTTTATTTGGCATCAAACTATGAGCAATCTACAAACCCTCCTGTTTCGTTGATGACGTTATCCTTAAAAACCCATCATGAAGGGACATTTCAGCTGCTCATTTCTCTAAATACATATGTTGCAAGTAATGTCCAGCTCTGTGCCTTAGACATTATCCCCATCAAACCCTATTACACTCCTCACAGCAGAAGTTTCTTTCCTGCTAGTAAACACTGATGTTCTGTACACCTACCACTACTGACCACTCAGTTTGTTTCCTGAGTGTTTGTGAGCCAGTGGACTGTTCATCTAGCCTGAGTAAACCACACAGGAAGACAGAGTAGGCTGTACAGTCATATAAGCCTCATATACCATGTACTGTATGCTCTATAGATTTATTTACTGCACCACAGTTTCTTGGACATTACCCTGGACCATTAATACATGGAGATTCCGGGTAAGATGCCATTTTATATATTTACCCTACAGTATAAATGTTATGTAAGAATGCAATGTAGTTATCAATTCAGAGAAGAGCTCAATGCAAATTGGAAATTCAGTTGTAAATCAGAGAAAGTGTAAAAGTGTTTACAGTTTAAATGTAATTACTTCTATGAAGATCACGTAACATTACTGGTTGTGCAAGGTTTTACCTTTTCCTGACAATTGTCTGAAAGCACATAATATAAGGCAAGCACATAGTTTACATTTCAATTACTACTATAAGTCATACTTCCCGACTATCTTGCTGCCCGGCTCCAGGAGGCAGCTAGATTGGCAGCAGACTGAGGGACTTGCTCACTCTTCCGGCCGGCTGGGAGCACCACCTAATTTTCAGGAGTCTCCCAGCTAGGGGCGTATTTATAATGGGTGCAAGGTGGGTGGTGCACAGGGGCCCCTGGGTCCAGGGGGGCCCACACACCGCACCCCCTGTTATATATACTCATCTCTCTACCAGCCCGGCGCTGGCTGCAGCAATCAAAAGAAAAATGGCCACCGCAGCCATTTACCCGGTGATTCTTTAAAGCGCCTCTGCTCCCAGCTATTCCGGGAGAATAGGAAAGTACGGTGTAAGTCAGATTCTGCAACATGACACCCTCTACCAGATACACAATGCTCTGTACCTGAGCTTCCCACTTAGCTTGCTGTTGCTGTTGCAGTTACATCTGCTGAAGTAAGTAAAGGTATGTTGTTAGTGGTTAAGGGTTGTTGGGGTATTAGTGTTAGGGTATTAAATTTAGGGGTTAGGGCTAGGGAGAGAGGGTATTAGGGTTTGTTAGAGTCTGGGGTTAAGTTTGTTTGGGTATTAGTGTTAGGGTATTAGAGTTAGGAGCTAGTGTTAAGGTAATAGGGTTAAAGGTTTCTTAGGGTCGGGGGTTAATGATATTAGGTATTGGTGTTAAGGTATTAGGGTATGGGTGGGGGAAAGGGTACATGGCCAGATACTCATGGCCAAGTCACCAAAGTCCAGCTGAGTAGAATATCCAGGATATGACCCCAATATCCAGATCATCCCTTGTCACTATTGCAGTTAGTTCTGAATTTTATCTCCTAAGCTCCTAACCTTTGCACACATAGGAGCTCATTCAGAGCCGCTTGCAAGTGCTGTGCGCTCGCAAGCGGCCCGATGTTTGCGCACCGCACATGCGCCGCCCACGGCGTGCGCGTGCCCCGCTGAACGACTGAAGTTCAGTCACTACGGGGCTTGCAACAAGACGGGGCGGCTGTCGATGGTGAGTGACAGCTCGCCCCATTTTGTGGGTGGGTAGGGGGGGTGGCTAGACAAATGCAGGCGTTCCCTTAGGAACGTCTGGCATTTGTTGGGCGAGCAAACTGACATCACTATTGATGTCAGTAGTGGACTTCCTGCTCTATTAGAGCAGGGAGTTCACTCGGCCTTGCGGCAGCCTAGACCCTACCGCAGGGTCTCGTCGCAAGGCCGATGGTCGTGATAATCACGATGGTCTCCTGGCCACTCGCACAAGCTGTGGGTGGTCTCCCACAGCTTTGCAAGCAGCCAGAGGAAAAAAAAAAAAAATGCCCACAGACCCAGCGAGCGGCCAGCAGCTGCGAGCGGGTCTGAATAAGGGCCATAGCTCTAAGAGTTTTGTTAGTGCATCTTTTAGGGGTCTATTTACTAAGCCTTGGATGGAGTTAAAGTGAACGGAGATAAAGTACCAGCCAATCAGCTCCTAACTGCCATGTCACCGGCTGTGTTTGAAAAATGACAGTTAGGAGCTGGTTGGGTGGTACTTTATCTCCATCCAAGGCTTAGTAAATCGACTCCTTTGTCTGATTATGTCTAACTACAGCTGAACTCAAATGGTGGTCAGCTGATCAAAGCAGATAAATTGCACTGTGTTAAGTGAACATACATTATGCTCAATAAACTATACTGCCCTCAGGAATATCCCCAGAACAAGTAATACCAATTACCAGTAAGTCATGAAATCACACACGTTTAAATACACAGATGATTTTGCATGAGGGTAAATGCACATTGGGAGTAATAGTCATGCAGGAGGGAAGTGGAAATCACATACCTTTTAATTAACTGTTATGCAAATCACTTGGTCATTTCCACACTTCATTTTTTCCACATCCAGCTGCACCTACTGATTCTAACCTTTTGTGGGCAGATTCAAATTGTGTCTATCTCTGGAATGAGTATATAAAACTCAATGATGCAGTGTCTTCCACTGGGGTCCACCCACCATCGGTCTTGTATGCAAACTAATATCTTCACATGCTCTTTCCAAAGTACCAGTAGACCTCACAAAATGGAAAAAAAAACACAGTGTTCCGCTGTCCTAGTCTATTGTAAAAAGGTGTAAAAAGAACAATAATAGATTAATAAAAATGGCCCACATGTACAGCAATTGCCTCTACCAGAAGAAGCAAACAAGAGAGCATGTACATATGTTGGTATGTACGGGGAAGTGATATCCAGCATCACGGACGTATCCACCATGCTGCAATCTGATCAGTGATCTCAGTTGGGGATTCTGTTAAAGAACTCAGTTTGAGACAACTGTCCAGACCCTCTTGCCGATTTATCTGCTACATTCTGATAATGAAATAGTCCTGCGGTTAACTGTTTAGAGGCATAAACCTTGATAGGCCAGCTGCTTTCTTGAGAAAGTATGTACCATAGTCTCCTTGGCCAGTCTAGTGCCACTAGTATAACCTGTGCACCCTCTATTTTTATCTATTTAAGAACCTGTGGAACCATTGCAGTGGGACGGAATATGTAATTGAGTCAAAATTCTATTGGACCAATAGGGTATTTCCAAAAAATGCCTTGCGGTTTCCTGACCTTGATCAGTATCGCTTCACATTCCGGTTCAACCAAGAAATATAACCAGAAACACTTCTAGACAAAGAGGTCAATCTACAAATTGAAAAGCATACTTCCACCCCTGGAATTAAATTGCTGAGATTATTTATATATCCACCCCATGGATGGAGACCATCCTGTGGTCTCTTTCCTTGCCTGGTATCTCTTGGTTCCTTCCCTGATGATTGATATGTGCTACCATTGTAGCATTACCTCAATTACTTTTTATGGCTTTTCTCTATAGAAGAGTTAGAATCTTTACTAAAGTATTAAACTGAAAGTTTTTTTTATATATAGGAATTTTGTCTTCCCTTGAGCCCAAAGGTCCTACAGAAGACAATGTAGTGTTACCACTCCACACTCCTGAAGGCTGGTATCTGCCATCACTATTGCCCATTCCCAAATGAAGAAGGGATGACCCCTGTTGTGGTTGGCTGTCTTCAGTCTCCTGAGAAATTACTTACATACCTTTCATGACAGTCTGATGTGTTGACTGTCCAAAAGGTGGCCTGACTTTTGAAATCATCTCCATAGGAATTCCTTTGAACCATGCAAACTGTACTGGCTTGAAATTTGAGACCATGTTCCTCCGAATCTACATCCAAAAGAGATTTAACATCTATTTTAGGGCCAACATAGGTACTCTCAGTAACGAGAAAATATATATTTTGTCTGTCACTCAATGTAGTTTTTTCGAATACCCTATCACCCTCTCACAGTTTCACATATTGTATTGTTTTATGCCATATAAGTGTTGACAATTTGTGAGCCTAAACTTATGCTGGGTAAACACTGGCCGACAAATATCGACTGATCAACTGAAAGGCTGATATATTGTGTGCACGTCGGCCAGTGTCTACAGACGATATGTCGGTGAACAACGTAGTTCACAGACATATTGCGTCAGCTGTGCAGCACAACCAATGGCAGATATATATGTAGATATATTGGTGCATCGTGCTGTGGGTACAGGCAGTCAACTGACCGCCCAGGCACTTGCAGCAGAGACATCGGGGTGGGGGGCGCAATGAGTCACTGGAGGCTCCCGATTTTTCTGGAAATCCCCCGACACTCTTGGTAGAGTAAGCATTTCTCCCGCATTCTGTCAGCTTCCTAGTATAGTGGGCAGAATGGGTAGAATTTCTGCAGCGATTGGGACCCGTGTAGGGGGTGGGTCTTAATGATCTTGAATAATTGCATCATTTAGCCCCGCCCCCTATTTAAATTTGTGGCAATTTACTATGTTCTGATGTGCACTCGCGGTGCGATATGTAGGCCCGATGGGTCCACATATCGTCCCAGTGCACATTGTCCAGTGTGTACCCACCTTTAGATTTCTCATCACCAGAGCTGTTATGTCAATGTAATAACACTGACGGTCATCTTATACATATCTCATTCAGATAAATCTCTCCAGACGAATCTCTGGGTCCCCTCCGTGAAGGGAGTCATTATCACCATACTCATTGGAGCCAACATCATCTTCATTCGCATCATTGGAGTGCTTGGTAAGTGATGGGGTATTTGTGTCTAGTAGTGTTCTTATCTCTGTATTGCACCCAATTCTGACAGCTGTTTTTCTCAACTTATGGAGTTTAATATTTAAATGCTGATAACTAAAAGGATGGGAATAAGTATGATTTACTGCCGGCCGCATGGCCAGCGGTTCAAATCCCGACAGCGGCAGGCCGACAGAGGAGGAAATCCCGATCGTCTAGAGAAGTAAGTATAACTAATCCAATTCCCCCCTAACCCTAACCCTCCTTTAGGGTGCCTAACCCTTATCCCCCCTTTAAGTGCCTAAATCTAACCCCCCCTTCCCCGCCACCTAAACCTAAGTCCCCTGGGGGGGGGGTGCCTAACCCTAACCTCCCCCCAGGGGTGCCTAACCCTAACTGCCCCTTACCCTAGCCTAACCCTAAGCTCCCAGGGGGTGCCTAACCCTAAGTCCCCCCGGGAGCCCTAAATCTAAGCCCCCCCACCACGCGGCTGTCCACGGCCGGCGCCCGGCATTCCTTTGATCAGGATGCCGGGTGCCGGTCTCCCGGCGTAGGTAAAATGACAGGCGTTGAGATTTCGACGCCTGTCATTCAACACTTGACGGGATTGAGCAGTCGGGAAGCCGGCAGTCGGCATTGCGTCCACCGGCTTCCCGACTGCTTCCCAAAAGGATAATGGAAATAACATCTTTGTCAGCTCAACAAGAAAATCTGCAGTTAGATACTTTGTCATCTGAGATAACTCCAGGAATGAGTTTAGCAGAACTACATGGTGTGATTGCTATATAAATATTATTAAGTGATCTTTAATACCAATAGAGAATATGTACTCTCACATTCTGTAGCAAATTACACTCACACGCCCAGCCTTACAAGAAATACCAGACACAGGTATAATCCGGAGTGGAAGGAAGCTTATGATCTAAAACTATACAATGTAGTATGGAAAATGATAATAGCTATCAGCAAACATAGGGCCTGATTCAGCAAAGATCACAATATAACGTACGTATGCAGTTTTACTACAAATATGTGCTATAGCGATCACAATGCCACCGTACTACTACATAAGGACGCCCACTTCACCTACATGCATATCTGTAATAAGCAAAATTTGAGGTATAGAAACCTCAAAATTAAGGAGAGCGCTGTACAGATAGGAAAATAACAATTAATATATTTATTAGAATATGCACATACACATAAATAATAGTTATAGGTGGAAATCCTTCAACCAATTATATCCTCAATGGATACACTAATAGTTCTCTAACCTGAATAGGTATCTGGATCACAATATATAAAAAACAAAAATAACTGATGCAGGGAGGTCACAACAATTAAAAATCACATACATACACTAGAAGTCATATAGGCATTATGCATCATATGGACATTTGGATGAGTCTCTTTCCAATATAATTGATGGAGTTAGTATATATATTAGGTTAGTATACTCTTTTCATCCGGCTTACTTAGTATGCAGTATCATCTGTATAAGGTTAGTGAGATTAGTAACTCCTGACAAGTTGTAAAAAAGAAATGCGTTACCACAACCCCTTTACCTGTCACTTTCCTTCTTCACATGGCAATATCACTGCACAGCAATCCAGCGTCTGAGAGGAAAAACCAATACTTTCCTCCTCCAGAATAACCATACTACCAGAGGTTACCAATAGGAGGATATGACAGCACATCTGATCCTTCCTATATACCAGATGACCGGGACTATGTTATAATATATGATCTGGGAAACTCTGGTGTTATACCAAACTCTGGAAAACTGCCGGATTATTTGCCAGTAATACCAAGTGAATATTGAAGGAAATCTGTGTGAGAGGATTTTTTCCACCTGGAGAAATACTAGCTGTATTGAAAGGGAATTCCCACTACAAAGTGTCCAGGTGATATGAGTGATTTTATATGTATATAAAAAAGATTTTTTTATGCACATTTTTTACAATTTATCAGGAGTTACTAATCTCACTAACCTTATACAGATGACACTGCATACTAATTAAGCCGGATGAAAAGAGTATACTAACCTAATATATATACTAACACCATCAATTATATTGAAAAGAGACTCATCCAAATGTCGATATGATGCATAATGCCTATATGACTTCTAGTGTATGTATGTGATTTTTAATTGTTGTGACCTCCCTGCATCGGTTATTTTTGTTTTTTATATATTGGGATCCAGATACCTATTCAGGTTAGAGAACAACTATTAGTGTATCCATTGAGGATATAATTGGTTGAAGGATTTCCACCTATAACTATTTTTAATGTGTATGTGTATGTATTCTAATAAATATATTATTTGTTATTTTCCTATCTGTACAGCCCTCTCCTTAATTTTGAGGTTTCTATAACTCAAATTTTGCTTGTTTGTTTGACTAAAGGTTGCCAATTCCTTTGGAGTGCAGCAGTACAGATATATCTTTTGTCACTAGAGAGACCAGCGCCCAATTTTCTCTTGGTATTGATTGTCAGCATATCAGTAATGTTTAGCAAGGCTGCGAAAACATCGGTACAATCGAGACCATCGGACCCATACGCACAGTTAAGGTAGGTCAGACCTCACTCAGGAATTGCTTACTTCAGCGCATGCTATGAGGCTGCGCATGGTATCGCAGTGGCTAATTTATGTACGCCCATGCAATGGCGTTGACACGCAGTGACACACCTGCGATCAACCGACAACCCCCCCGTCATCACCCACAAACGGCACTTCCAGTCAATCACTCTGCAATGGGTCTGTGTAGTCCCGATCACAATGACTGGTTTGTGCACACGCACTGCGATGCATATGCATGCGCGGAACGTGACAATCGTCCGACTGCGTGCATATAAGCAACCGCGATCCTTGCTGGATCAGGTCCATAATATAGATGAGGGAACATTAAACCCCCTAACAAAATATGTTGGCTTTGTACTAATAGACAGTGTAATACAAAGTTAAACTCTAATAAATAATCACACAGGTAACAAGAGCTGGCAATAAATTACTAATAACAATATAACTATAGGTAGTATGGTGGCAAGGAGAAGGCAAGGGGGTCAGCCTTCTACACTGAGGCCCCACAAGCTAGTAGCGGCCACCCAATCGCCCAAATGGTAGCAACAAATGGTTTCTTACAAATCCCTCTTATCATGCTAACCGATGACCCACCCAGTAGAGTAGTGTCGCTAACTTCCTGTCATAACAAGAAAAATTTGCACTTTATTGTCCCACACACTAATAAACATAACTGTTATAATATCTGCCACCACAAAGGAGAAAGTGTTTAGTATAACAAACAATACATAGCAGTTGTTTTGTGGTTTCATAGTTTTCTTTAATTAGAATTTTTTTTTTTTCAGTTTTTCAAAACCAATCCTTAAAGGGTGAGAATGTGGCAATAATGAAGCAATGTTGTTTAACAAAATATCAACCACCTGCTGGTAAGTTAATTTGTATAAGAAAGGTGATTTCAGGAATTGAGTGACAGGGGAGAAGGAGCTGCCAAATGCAGGAGGGCTTCACAATGCAGCCTCAAAAACTACATGCCCAATGTGCCTTCACATAGGAAGTCTCATAAGAGCTTGCCAAGAGTGGGGACCTTAGCAGCATGACTGTAGAAGAGGTGGAGAAGAGAGGCAGAGGAGGAGGTAAATGCACCTTGGCACCTTGACTGTAGGAAAGGAAGAGAAGAGAGGTAGAGGAGGAGAAATTGCACCTTGGCACCATGACTGTAGGAGAGGAGGAGAAGAGAGGCAAAGGAGGAGGTAAATGCACCTTGGCACATGACTGTAGGAGAAGAGAGGCAGAGGAGGAAGTAAATGCTCCTCTACCCATGACTGTAGGAGAAGGGGAAAATAGAGGCAGAGGAGGAGAAAATTGCACCTTGGCACTTTGACAGTAGGAAAGAAGGAGAAGAGAGGCAGAGGAGGAGGTAAATGCACCTTGGTACCATGACTGTAGGAGAGGAGGAGAAGAGAGGCAGAGGAGGAGGTAGATGCACCTTGGCACCATGACTGTAGGAGAGGGGGAGAAGAGAGGCAGAGGAGGAGGTAGATGCATCTTGGCACCTTGACTGTAGGAAAGGATGAGAAGAGAGATAGAGGAGGAGGTTACACCTTGGCACCATGACTGTAGGAGAGGGGGAGAAGAGAGGCAGAGGAGGAGGTAGATGCACCTTAGAACCATGACTGTAGGAGAGTGGGAGAAGAGAGGCAGAGGAGCAGGTAGATGCACCTTGCCACCCTGACTGTAGGAGAGGGGGAGAAGAGAGGCAGAGGAGGAGGTAGATGCACCTTGGCACCATGACTGTAGGAGAAGAGGAGAATAGAGGCAGACGAGCAGGTAGATGCACCTTGGCCCATGACTGTAGGAGAGTTGGAGAAGAGAGGCAGAGGAGGAGGTAGATGCACCTTGGCACCATGACTGTAGGAGAAGAGGAGAATAGAGGCAAAGGAGGAGGTAGATGTACCTTGGCACCATGACTGTAGGAGAGGGGGAGAAGAGAGGCAGAGGAGGAGGTAAATGCACATTGGAACCATGACTGTAGGAGAGTGGGAGAAGAGAGGCAGAGGAGGAGGTAGATGCACCTTGGCACCATGACTGTAGGAGAGGGGGAGAATAGAGGCAGAGGAGCAGGTAGATTCACCTTGGCCCATGACTGTAGGATAGTGGGAGAAGAGAGGCAGATGCACCTTGGCACCATGACTGTAGGAAAGGGGGAGAAGAGATGCAGAGGAGGAGGTAGATGCACCTTGGCACCACGACTGTAGGAGAAGAGGAGAATTGAGGCAGAGGAGGAGGTAGATGTACCTTGGCACCATGACTGTAGGAGAGGGGGAGAATAAAGGTAGAGGAGGTAGATACAGATATTGCCAGATTCATCTTCATACCCTGTAGAGCTCCAGAAGTTGCATGTATATTCAACGAGCCTGTTAAAGAGGTGCAGTCACATACTGATCGTTAATATCTTGTGAATCCAGGAAAAAGCAGTACACTGCACTTAGGAACTGTGGGCCTAATTCTGAGGTGGACACCAGTGCACGCGCCGCTGCAAATTATTTTGGATTTGCTGCTGCAAAAACATCCAAATGCCAGTCTCAGCCATCCACTAGTGTAACTGCGAGCACCAGAGATTGCTAGCCCTGAGATGCCCACTATCAATGACAGTGGGAAATCACCATGTACTCAAACACTCCACTATCTGTGCACCATCACCATGACCATGGCCCAAACAATGCCCTATGGCTGGCACAGAGTCTTCTGAACTCTCTCTGAAGCCTCTGTGGCTCTGCATTTGAATATGCAGCTACGTTCACTGACACGCCCAAGGCACTCCCACAGCATGCCCATGAGATGGTCTTTTATTACATTCACTTGAAGTCGTCTCCCAGTCACCACCCAGGAACACCCAATTCTGTCTGCTGCCAACTCTATTAAAAGCGACTCCATTCGCGACAGAGATCTCTGCACACACTTAGTGTTATGCTTGCTCCGTAGAGGTTTCCCAGACTTTTCGTGCATCCATAGTAGCAAATATTCGCTCAACTCCGAAAGCACTAACGCTGTGTACACCTGTGAATCAGCCTCTGAGGGAGATATAAAGGGATACTTATCTCTAGAGAGGTGCAAGTCTAACAGAGCAAGATGCTTATTTAACAAAGAAAGTTGCCAACCATAAAGACAAGGCTGTAAGATTACTAGATCTAGTTGCCAATCCCACAGGGGAGTCTGTCACTAGCCAAAGTGGTAGCTGCCAAGAGTTCTGTACAAGCAGACGGGAGAACAGAGGAAGTTCAGGTCAATCAGAGACACGGAGGGAGTACAGACTAAGTTTAGGGATCCAGGTAGTGTCCGGAGTTCGGAGTTCTTTCTCTTACCTGCTGCTATACCTGTCTCTTTATCATATCCATACCCAATCAAAGGACAGGGCTTCTAGGTTGCTCCTAGAACTGGATGTATAAAGTGTATTATATGAATTGAAATATGTTAACAGCTGTATTACTGTATATGGAGAGATGCAGTGACCTGGAGGCATATGAGTAAATAAGGAGCTGTTTATAATATTAGTTATCCATACTTAGTATTTTGCTGCCATAGACATTTCTGTGCTCTTATTTCTATTGTTATTTATTACAATTTTACAATACTTCCAGATTGGGACTTGTGGTTCCTAAAGGACTGGATTAATTACATACAAGCCAGCTATTTTGTTAGTATTGAACAGGTAGAATGGTTGTGGGTAATGACCTTTCACCACCCCCCACCCCCCTTCGCCCCACTTAGTTTGTCCCTGAATCTAATATGTTCCTCCCATCACATAAAGAGAAGTCGATAATACAGAATAAATTCTACTTAATGTGAAACAACATAGAGGTCTTTCTGGATACACTGTTGTCTGCGCTTAGAAAGTACTGTTTATTTTTCTATTTCAGTTTGTCAAAACCAGTCTTTGATGGGTCATATTATGGAGATAAAGAAGCAGCTCTGCGTAACAACCACCGATCCACCTGCAGGTACATCTATTATTATAAGGTGACATCAGAAATTTTACCAGTTACTCTATTCTTTATTGTATTGTATGTATATGAGGCATGTGAGAACTTGGGAAAACAGCAAAGAGGACACAATGAGGTGTAAGAAGGGAAATGTGGACACTCTGGGCACTAATTGGTTGTAGCAGCTGGTGATTGTCCAATAAGGTGTATTTCAGTAGCAAATAAAGAGTGAGGCCTTAGAATGAAGAGTGAGTTATAGGGTGAGGTGAGGAGCAATTACAGAGTGACAATGAGGGAGTTTGGAATCATTTACAGGATGTTGGAAAAGGGAGTGTCATGATTGGTGTCTGCGAGTTACCTGTCTCAGGTGGTAATCGGGTTTCAACGGAGGCCGGCATGACTGGAATCACAGATAATGTAGATAGCTCTATTTATAAGACTTGTGCAGCAGTGAAAACTGCCTTTGATGATAAATGACAGGAACTGGAGGGACCGGACTGGGACCGGCAGGAAGACTTGTTGAATTGAAATGATAAACTAAGAACTTGACTCTGGACTGGAACAACGTGGACTGATCTGATGAGCTCGGAACTTGACTCTGGACTGGAGCAACGTGGACTGAACTGATGAGCTTGAAACTTGACTCTGGACTGAAATGTGACAATGGCTGAAGGGAAGTCAGGTAATGCTGAGATGAGGGCTAAACAGGGTAATCTGGAAATGCTGTGACAAGGTTGGAATTCAGGTGCAGGCTGGATAGGATAATTGGGAATAACAGGTTTCAGGAAGGAATGGGTAGGTTTGGGATTTTAGGTTCAGGGAGGGAGTAGGTAGGTAAAAGGGGCAGGAGTTGATCCACAGCAGGAAGCAAGGCAGGGTGACACGATGCAGGTTTACAGAGTGCCATGGACCAACCAGGAGTAGGACTAGCAGCAGAGCACAGGCCAGGTATTGCTGTAACAGGACGTCTGGATGCCAGGTATTACTGTAGCAGGTTTTTGGGATGCACCAGGGGTTGCTGTCAGCAGGCTTACTGGATTGCCAGGTTTGGCAGTAACAGGTTTTCTGGAAGCACCGGGGGTTGCTGCCAGCAGATTTACTGGATTGCCAGGTACAGCTGAAACAGGTTTTCTGGATAGCGCCAGGGATTGCTGTAGCAGGTTTCAGGGATATACTAGAACACAGAAACAGCATGAACCATACACCACGGGAAGACGAGATGTTCAGGCCCAGAATGCTATCAGGAGAGGATATATATACCATGGGTCTGGCAGCAATTGGTGGATACGGACAGGTGGTCTGGTAGTAGCATTCTGAGTGGTGGAAGGCGCAACATGCAGAGGGAGTATTCATCTCTGCAGCTCTGAGAATAAGAACCACACCTGCGAATCCAATCAGGGCTAGCAGTGCTCACAGACAGAGGGGAGGTCAGGTGCAATAATCAGAGCAAATCCTCCTGGCAAATTACAAACACAGATCCATGGGGGAGCTGACAGGGGTAAGTCCCAAGACAAAAGGTGACAACTAGACAGGGTCGTGACAGGGAAGGTAGCAATTATCTGGGGTGTTGTAAAGGAGGGAAGGATATATTTAAGGGTAGGTAGGTCTAGGAAAGTGTAATAAATTATTATAGGGTGGCAATAGATAGGATGATTGAATTTCATGTGTGACGGATGGGAAGAAGGAAAAAAAATAGATGGGGGGGTGAGTGAAGGAAGAATGAATAATAGTGTGAAGAATGAGGAAGGTAAGACTGAATCATAGGGAAGGGGTGACAGAGGTATGAATTACAGGGCGGGGGTCTCTCTGACCCCAGAAAGGGAGGGCCAGTCTTCCGCATGCAGCCCATTCCCGAAGTACAGTGAGTGGCCTGCGGTCTGGATGATACAATTAGCACTGAATCACGTTATTGTGACCTACACGCTGGTGTAAATCCCACAAATCACTGCTTTGTACAGTGGGTGGCCTGGGGTTTGGATGATACAATTAGCACTGATTCACGTTATTGTGACCTACACGCTGGTGTAAATCCCACAAATCACTGCTTTGCACAGTGGAGCACAGAGCACAATTATGCAATTACAGTGTCATGGCCTCCTCTCCATGGATAGGCAAAATCAGCGAGTACAGTATGTGGTGAGGGAGAGAGGAATTAAATACAGGGTGGGAGGGTGTAGTAAGTGGAATTATTTATAGGGTGGGGGGAGAGGTAGGGAGTATGGAGTGTGATAAGGAGCAATTAAATGTTATGTAGTGGTGAAGAGGAAAGGAATGAATTTTAGAGTGCAGTTAAAGGAGAGAAGAACTAACTATAGAGTGTGGTAGGGGGAGCTAAAGGGAAGAGAAATGAATAATTAGTTACAGGGTGTGGGAGGGAGGGAAGAATGAATAATAGAGCTGGAGGTTGTAGTAAAAAGGAATTAGTTATATGGTGTGGGGAGAGGGAGGGAGGAATGAGTTATATGGTGTGGGGAGAGGGAGGGAGGAATGAGTTATATGTTGTGGGGAGAGGAAGGGAGGAATGAGTTATATGGTGTGGGGAGAGGAAGGGAGGAAAGAGTTATATGGTGTGGGGGGAGGGAGGAATGAGTTATATGGTGTGGGGAGAGGGAGGGAGGAATGAGTTATATGGTGTGGGGAGAGGGAGGGAGGAATGAGTTATATGGTGTGGGGAGAGGGAGGTAGGAATGAATTACAGGGTGGTGCATACAGAAATAATTAAATACATGGTAGGGGGTGAGATGTAAATTAATTACAGGGCAGACGTCCATTGCAATACACCTGCTAAATCACATACAGGGTTTAAGAGTCTAATAATATAACCTGGCCTTCTGAGGTCATTCAACCTTCAATACTTTGAAGAAAGTATTCCCTTCTGCCCATGTCTTGACACTACAAATCCTTTATTCCTCGAGGCAGATGCTTCCTCATTCATGGTTATAGCAGTCCTAACACACAAAAAGGAATCAAGGAAATCTGAGCCTTGTGGGTTCACTTCTGAAAACTTCTCAGCAGCAGAAAAGAACAACAGAATCAGAGACAAAAATCTTCTGGCATTTAAATTAGCTCTTGTTGGAGGTAGCGGCACCTCCTGTGACCATCTTAACTGAACACACAAATATACCCTACTAGCAAAATGCTCAGTGTCTAAATCCTCAACAAGCATGGTGGTCACTCTTCTTTGCCTGTTTTATCCTCACCATCACCTACAGTCCAGTACAGAAAAATAAGCAAGCTGACACTGTTCCTGTTCTTTTGATTCATGGGATGACATGGGTTCTATGGAGTTAGTGAAAACCCATATTGAAACAATACTAGCTCATACTACCTTAGGGGACTGTAGTTCTCTGCCAGGGAAGTTCTACAATTCTTTGATTTACACTCCAGATTTTTAACGTGGAGTTACTGACACTGATTCTCTGGACATGCTGGTGTAAAGAAAACCCACATATTGGTGTTTTGAAGTTTTTGGTGCCCAAGTCTCCTAAAAGACCTCAAAGACTTCGTATCCACTCTGCACCAACTGTGCGCAACCTAAGTCTCCTAAGCCATATGGTTAAAATCTGTATGAAGGCAGGAAACTACTCTGTATCTGTGTTTGTAGATTGTCCTCTCACAATTTGTTTATTTGATTGCTGACCCTTTGTTGTTTGAGGAGGGTGTTAGGGGAGCAGTAGAATCAGTGTGGACACCTGGTTTTAGCCATACTTATTACTTATCTATAAGGCTGCTATAGCCGAGGCTGCTATTGAAAGAGTGCTTAGATTTTAAGTGTAATTAGAATTTTTAAATTGAAGCCGGAGTTATTCAGGAGTTAAAAAGGAGGAGATCAGAAGGAGAAATGAACAAATTAACAAATCAACAATTCCTGCTATTAAGGACTGTTTTTAACTACCACCACATTTCCACCATGCCTATGAATTGTGTCTGTACCTGGATCCCCAACGCTGCCCGCATCCCTCCTGATCTCCCCATGCAATCTGCTTATCCACTCCAACTATGCCATACCAAGCGATGCAGCAAGATGACCACCTCAAATGGACCATGGTTGTGGCCCCCAAATCTTGAGGCTTGGTGTTATTTTGCTCAACTCATTGTCTTTTCCTCTTAAGTTTAAACTAACCTTTCCTTAGATGTTATATAACTGTGACCCTTGTATCAAGCCCATCTGTGTCACCCCTGTCTGTCTGCCCCCTCTCCTTTAGAATGTAAGCTCTCATGTGCAGGGCCCTCTTCCCTCATGTGCTTCTCCTTCACTTAATGATACTTTAATTTACAACAGAACCCAACCATTGGTTGCTGACACCATGCTGCTATTTAAGTTTTATGCAGCAATGTATTAATCATGTATCTGTCCTGCATTGTTTGTACTGTTAGTAACTGTTTTCTTGTGTGCTCATTTATTTATGTACATGGTAAGGAGCTACGGAACCCTTGTGGCACCATATAAATAAAGGATAATAATAATGGTTCACTTCTGCCTCTACCTGTACCAGAAAAACCATGGGCTCATCTATCCTACTTCTTTTAGGAATTACCACCCTTAGAAAGATACAATGCCATGTGGGTGATTGTTGACCATTTTATTTAAAATGGTCCACTTTATTCCTTTAAAAGGTTTGGCATCTTCTCCTAAACTGGTTTCTGTGGTCATTCAACATGTGTTTTGTCTCTACTGATGTCCACAAGAAACTGTACTTGCCTGTGGCACTTACCGTATATACATTTTTTGTGCTGAAAAAGTACCCCTCGGCTTATACTCGAGTCAAGTGTAGCCCTGACCGGACGGAGTTCGGTCAGCGCTACACACTGCCAAACACACAGCCGCCGGAGCCGGCAGCTGCGTGTTTGGTGTAATCAGCAGCCGCTGAGAGTCTGTCAGACTCTCAGCGGCTTCTGCTGCTCCCACTGCGGGAGCCATCTTCCGGCTCCCGCAGTGGGTGATGGGAGACACGTCGTCATGACAACGTCTCTCCCATACAAAGCGGCCGGAGGAGCGGACAGCGGCAGGACCAGGAGCGGGAGTTTCACAGACCCAGTACTGAGGCACAAAGTCTACCATGCCGGCGGTATTCACCAGGGACCCCTGCAAGGAGGTTTGGACTTAGCAGCCTCCGACATTCAGGTTGCAGCCCTCAGACTTGGTACTCTGGTACAGGTGTTGGTGTTTCTTCGGTTCGATTGGAATATAACACAGGCATATTATGAAGTCAGAGCCAAACGGAGGATAGCCAAGGTCAAAACCAGAGATTAAGTGTAGTACCTGGGAAAATATGAAGCTGAGGTCAAGAATGAGTAGCTGCTATTAATGGAAACACCGGAGTATACTTTGGTAGCCTATTCTCTGGCACCTGCCTAGTGCCAAGACTCTTCCTTAATAAGGAGGAGTTCAATTCTTTGCGCCAAACATGACATCACATTTGTCGCGTCTGTCCATTTAAATTTTCTTGCAGGTCGGCGTGTGCACCCATAGGGGGAAGCCGCAGCTGCCTGCACTTGCAGCCACCAGGGGAGAGCAGGAGAAGGAGCCAGGACCGGAACATTAGCAGCGAGCACCGGGGCCTCCATACCGGCTGCCCTATGCTACCGAGGACCCCAGCTCTGTTGGACGTGATAAGGATCTTCCTTTAACATAATATCATTATCCAAATAAATTTTCACCATCTGGACACCTTTCTGATGATGTATTCTAGTGTATAGCACCTCAACGTCTATGGTACATCACATAAATTGTGTTTCCTATTAAAATCTTCTAATACATGGGTGGAGTCATTTACATATTAATTTAATGTACATGCATATTTTTTTATGTGAATATCTACAAATTCATAGAGTAGATGTTGCTGAACCTATCCAAAATATTTAAGGACGTCATGGTGGTTTTTCTAATTGTTTCTCTCTAATAATAAATGTATATCTTCTACCATATTAAGTGTGCCCCCGCTAGAGATTACTTTCTGCATCTTTCTCCTACATCTTCTCCGTGGGATCAGAAGCTAATTTCCTATATGTTTTAACATCTTTTAAAAGTCTATAACATTCCTCTAAATATTCTTTCCTATTCAACACCACAACTCCACCACCCTTGTCCGCCATTTTTTTTATAAAATTTCTATTGTTTTCCAAGTTTTTTCATGGCCTCTCTTTCTCCTTTAATTAAATCCTTACTAATAAGATTAAAAAAGTTTCAATGAAACTACCGCTAGACTCCAATGGATAAAAATTTGACTTTTTAAAAAAAAAATGAGTAAAGGAGTTATTCAGAAGGGATGTAGTCAGCATCCCGACATACAGGATGCCAACGGTCTAATTACCACGCCGGAATCCCGACAGTAGTCTGGATCCCGGCTCCAGTATACCGACCGCTGGCATCCCGAAGGTAAGTATGGGGGGCTAGGGGAGGGTTAGGGTTAGGCACTAGGGGGAGGTTGAGGGTTAGGCACTAGGGGGAGGTTTAGGGTTAGGCATAGGGGGAGGTTTAGGGTTAGGCACTAGGGGGAGGGTTAGGGTTAGGCACTAAAGGGGGGGGGCAGATTTAGGCACTAGGGGCGGAGGTTAGGTTCAGGCACTTAGAGGGAGGGTTAGGGGTAAGGGTTAGTGTTAGGGAACTTACCTTTTAGTGTCGGGATTCTGACAGCCGGGATCCCATACCCAACCCATTCAGAACATTATTTTCTTTATCAAATGGTCTTTCCTCATTTTTTGCATAATGGCCCTCATTCAGAGCCACTCGCTAGCGGCAGTACGCTCGTTCCGAGCGATGTTCGCACATCTGCGCATGCGTACGGTTTTTAGTACGCATGCGCGAACCAGTCAGTGCGGCCGAAAATCGTTGGTACGCAATATAGCGAGGGCCTGCTATTTTGAGTGACAGAATGAGGCATATGTGGGTGGTAACAGGGGAAGGTGCTTGAGAACGGGGAGTGGAGATCCGAACGCAGGCGTGCTTAAAGGTCAAAACGGGCGTTTTAAGGGTGTGAATAATTAATACAGCAGCGTCATTGACCACGTCACTTGGTTTTTTTTAACTCAGAACTGCTCGCAAAATAGCGGTTGAAAACACCAACCACAAGAATAGCGAGCAGTTCATACGCTGTACGATGTACTCGATTAATCTAATAAATAGCGGACATGACGTATGGTGCGTGCGGCCAGGGGGCGTTTTTATAAAAAAAACGAGCGTATGTTTTGCTCGCTCGTTCAGACTTAGAGGTGGGAACAGACTGCAATTTGCGAACGGATCATTTGAATAGCCACCCCTTGTTTTTGAACGAACGACCACAAATAGCGAACGGCTCTGAATCAGGCCCAATGTCTTTTTAACTTGAGGTTTCTGATAAATCTATTCGTATCTATAAATTACGCAAAGCCACTAGGTTTGCCATTTTAAAAATCGGGGAGACTCTCATAAATCCCTGCAGCGACTGAGGATCAGAACTTATTACATTTAGCCCCTGGTGTCCTTTATGTTGGTGCAGTATGTTTAAATGCACCAGTCTGAGTCCATTACAAGACCTTTGGTGTTAGCACCAGTGGCAGAATTTACCCCCTTCCATTAAAATCAGCTACTTCAGTGAGCCAGCACAGTCCGTGATTGCACTGGCTACACTGTGACTGGAGGTGACTTCCCATTGGAAGCGCCACCTGCCAGTCACGCACAGGACAGACAGCTCCAGCGGGAGGTGTCTCCTCCCCCTGGGGCTGCCAGTCAGGGCTGCGATTAGCATTCATTGGAAGCCGCTGCTCTGCCTTTCGGGCAGCCCTACAGGGCTTCTCTGGGCTTCAAACAATGCTTTACCCAGAAGCCTGTGTTATGAGCATGCGCGGCACCATCGCCGCTCATGCACTGGTCCAGGCACCTGCCAGATTCATTGCACAGGCGCTGGGACCTGGCCGACCACAGCCAGACTAGCAGCAGCGGCAGCCCACCTCAGGTGCGAACACACTTTGCCATAGCTCGCTAACACACAGTGGGCGTCCTTACGCGACGCAGTGCGAGCCCTTAATTTAAATATCCAGCCCCTTTTTGCCAGTGAGCGAACGCATCTTGCGAGAGGGTCTGAATGAGCTCCTTAGTGTTATGCTTGCACCATAGGGGTTTCCCAGACTTTTCGTGCATCCATAGTAGCAGATATTTGCTCAACTCCGCAAGCACTGACACTTCGTACACCTCTGAATCAGCCTCTGAGGGATATATAAAGGGACACTTACCTCTACAGAGGTGCAAGTCTCACAGAGCAAGATGCTTATTTAACAGAGAAAGTTGCCAACCATAAAGACAAGGCTGTAAGATTACTAGATCTAGTTGCCAAACCTACAGGAGAGTTTGTCACTGCCAGAGTGGTAGCTGCCAAGAGTCCTGTACAAGCAGTCAGGAGAACAGAGGAAGTTCAGGTCAATCAGATACACGGAAGGAGCACAGACTAAGTTTAGGGATCCAGGGAGTGTCCGGAGTCTGGAGTTCTTTCTCTTACCTGCTGCTATACCTGTCTCTTTATCATATCCATACCCTATCAAAGGACAGAGCTTCTTGGTTGCTCCTAGAACTGGATGTATAAAGTGTATTTGTATTATATGAATTGAAATATGTTAACAGCTGTATTACTGTATATGGAGAGATGCAGTGACCTGGAGGCATATGAGTAAATAAGGAGCTGTTTATAATGTTGGTTATCCATACTTAGTATTTTTTGCTGCCATAAACATTTCTGTGCTCTTATTTCTATTGTTATTTATTACAATCTTACAATACTTGCAGACTAAACACTACTTAATGTGAAACAAAAACATAGCGGTGTCTTTCTGGATACACTGTTGTCTGCGCTTAGAAAGTAACATTTATTTTTCTATTTCAGTTTGTCAAAACCAGTCTTTGATGGGTGAGATTATGGAGATAAAGAAGCAGCTCTGCGTAACAACTACTGATCCACCTGCAGGTACATTTGTTATTATAAGGTGACATCAGAAATTTTACCAGTTACTCTATTCTTTATTGTATGTATATGAGGCATGTGAGAACTTGGAAGAAATGCAAAGAGGACAGAATGAGGTGTAAGAAGGGAAATGTGGACACTCTGGGCACTAATTGGTTGTAGCAGCCAGTGATTGTCCAATGAGGTGTATTTCAGTAGCAAATAAAGAGTGAGGCCTTAGAATGAAGAGTGAGTTATAGGGTGAGGTGAGGAGCAATTACAGAGTGACGATGAGGGAGTTTGGAATAATTTACAGGATGTTGGAAAAGGGAGGTAGCAATTATCTGGGGTGTTGTAAAGGAGGGACAGATATATTTAAGGGTGGGTCTAGGAAAGTTTAATAAATTATTATAGGGTGGGGAATAGAAAGGATGAATGAATTTCAGGTGTGACGGATGGGAAGAAGGAAATAAATAGATGGTGGGGGGGGTGAAGGAAGAATGAATAATAGCATCTAGAATGAGGAAGGTAAGACTGATTTACAGGGAAGCGGTGACAGAGGTATGAATTACAGGGCAGGGGTCTCTCTGAGACCCCAAAAAGTGAGGGCCAGTCTTCCACATGCAGCCCATTCCCACAGTACAGTGGGTGGCCTGGGGTTTGGATGATACAATTAGCACTGAATCACGTTATTGTGACCTACATGCTGGTGTAAATCCCACAAATCACTGCTTTGTACAGTGGAGCACAGAGCACAATTATGCAATTACAGTGCCTTGGCCTCCTCTCCATGGATAGGCAAAATCAGCGAGTACAGTATGTGGTGAGGGAGAGAGGAATTAAATACAGGGTGGGAGGGTGTAGTAAGTGGAATTATTTATAGGGTGGGGGGAGAGGTAGGGAGTATGGAGTGTGGTAAGGAGACATTAAATATTCTGTAGTGGTGAAGAGGAAATGAATGAATTTTAGAGTGGAGTTAAAGGAGAGAAGAATTAACTATAGGGTGGAGTAGGGGGGCTAAAGGGAAGAAAAATGAATAATTAGTTACAGGATGTGGGGGGAGGGAAGAATGAATAATAGAGCTGGACGTTGAAGTAAAGAGGAATGAGTTATATGGTGTGGGGAGAGGAAGGGAGGAATCAGTTATATGGTGTGGGGAGAGGAAGGGAGGAATGAGTTATATGGTGTGGGGAGAGGGAGGGAGGAATGAGTTATATGGTGTGGGGAGAGGGAGGGAGGAATGAGTTCTATGGTGTGGGGAGATGGAGGGAGGAATGAGTTATATGGTGTGGGGGGAGGGAGGAATGAGTTATATGGTGTGGGGAGAGGGAGGGAGGAATGAGTTATAAGGTGTGGGGAGAGGGAGGTAGGAATGAGTTATATGGTGTGGGGAGAGGGAGGGAGGAATGAGTTATATGGTGTGGGGAGAGGGAGGGAGGAATGAGTTATATGGTGTGGGGAGAGGGAGGTAGGAATGAGTTATATGGTGTGGGGGGAGGGAGGAATGAGTTATATGGTGTTTGGAGAGGGAGGGAGGAATGCGTTATATGGTGTGGGGAGTGGGAGGTAGGAATGAGTTATATGGTGTGGGGAGAGGGAGGTAGGAATGAGTTATATGGTGTGGGGAGAGGGAGGGAGGAATGAGTTATATGGTGTGGGGAGAGGGAGGGAGGAGTTAGTTATATGGTGTGGGGAGAGGGAGCAAGGAATGAGTTATATGGTGTGGGGAGAGGAAGGGAGGAATGAGTTATATGGTGTGGGGAGAGGGAGGGAGGAATGAGTTATATGGTGTGGGGAGAGGGAGGGAGGAATGAGTTATATGGTGTGGGGAGAGGGAGGTAGGAATGAGTTATATGGTGTGGGGGGAGGGAGGAATGAGTTATATGGTGTGGGGAGAGGGAGGGAGGAATGAGTTATATGGTGTGGGGAGAGGGAGGTAGGAATGAGTTATATGGTGTGGGGAGAGGGAGGGAGGAATGAGTTATATGGTGTGGGGAGAGGGAGGGAGGAATGAGTTATATGGTGAGGGGAGAGGGAGGGAGGAATGAGTTATATAGTGTGGGGAGAGGGAGGTAGGAATGAGTTATATGGAGTGGGGGGAGGGAGGAATGAGTTATATGGTGTGGGGAGAGGGAGGGAGGAATAAGTTATATGGTGTGGGGAGAGGGAGGTAGGAATGAGTTATATGGTGTGGGGAGAGGGAGGTAGGAATGAGTTATATGGTGTGGGGAGAGGGAGGGAGGAATGAGTTATATGGTGTGGGGAGAGGGAGGGAGGAATTAGTTATATGGTGTGGGGAGAGGGAGCGAGGAATGAGTTATATGGTGTGGGGAGAGGAAGGGAGGAATGAGTTATATGGTGTGGGGAGAGGGAGGGAGGAATGAGTTATTTGGTGTGGGGAGAGGGAGGGAGGAATAATTTATATGGTGTGGGGAGAGGGAGGGAGGAATGAGTTATATGGTGTGGGGAGAGGGAGGTAGGAATGAGTTATATGGTGTGGGGATAGAGAAGGAGGGAGGAATGATTTATATGGTGTGGGGAGAGGGAGGGAGGAATGAGTTATATGATGTGGGGAGAGGGAGGGAAGAATGAGTTATATGGTGTGGGGAGAGGGAGGGAGGAATGAGTAATATGGTGTGGGGAAAGGAAGGGAGGAATGTTATATGGTGTGGGGAGAGGGAGGGAGGAATGAGTTATATGGTGTGGGGAGAGGGAGGGAGGAATGAATTACAGGGTGGTGCATACAGAAAGAATTAAATACATGGTAGAGCTTGAGATGTAAATTAATTACAGGGCAGACGTCCATTGCAATACACCTACTAAATCACATACATGGTTTAAGGGTCTAATAATATAACCTGGCCTTCTGAGGTCATTCAACCTTCAATACTTTGAAGAAAGTGTTCACTTCTGCCAATGTCTTGACACTACAAATCCTTTATTCCTCGAGGCAGATGCTTCCGCATTCATGGTTGTAGCAGTCCTTATTCACAAAAAGGAATCAAGGAAATCTGAGCCTTGTGGGTTCACTTCTGAAGACTTCTCAGCAGCAGAAAAGACCAACAGAATCAGAGACAAAAATCTTCTGGCATTTAACTTAGCTCTTGTTGGAGGGACTGGCACCTCCTGTGACCATCTTAACTGAACACACAAATAAACCCTACTAGCAAAATGCTCAGTGTTTAAATCCTCATCAAGCATGGTGGTCACTCTTCTTTGCCTGTTTTATACTCACCATCACCTACAGTCCAGTACAGAAAAATAAGCAAGCTGACACTGTTTCTGTTCTTTTGATTCATGGGATGACATGGGTTCTATGGAGTTAGTGAAAACCCATATTGAAACAATACTAGCTCATACTACCTTAGGGGACTGTAGCTCTCCTCCAGGGAAGTTCTACAATTCTTTGATTTACACTCCAGATTTTTAACGTGGAGTTACTGACACTGATTCTCTGGACATGCTGGTGTAAAGAAAACCCACAAATTGGTGTTTTGAAGTTTTTAGTGCCCACCTCTCCTAAAAGACATCAAAGACTTCATATCCACTTGCACCAGTTGTGCACAACCTAAGTCTCCTACCCATAAACCATATGGTTAAAATCTGTATCAAGGCAGGAAACTACTCTGTATCTGTGTTTGTAGATTGTCCTCTCACAATTTGTTGTTTGAGGAGGGTGTTAGGGGAGCAGTAGAATCAGTGTGGACACCTGGTTTTATCCATACTTATTACTTATCTATAAGGCTGCTATAGCCGTGGCTGCTATTGCAAGAGTGCTTCGATTTTAAGTGTAATTAGAATTTTTAAATTGAAGCCGGAGTTATTCAGAAGTTAAACAGGAGGAGAACAGAAGGAGAAATTAACAAATTAACAAATCAACAATTCCTGCTATTAAGGACTGTTATTAACTACCACCACATTTCCACCATGCCTATGGATTGTGTCTATACCTGGATCCCCAACACTGCCCGCATCCCTCCTGATCTCCCCATGCAATCTGCTTATCCACTCCAACTATACCATACAGAGCGATGCAGCAAGATGACCACCTCAAATGGACCATGGCTGTGGCCCCCAAATCTTGAGGCTTGGTGTAATTTTGCTCAACTCATTGTCTTTTCCTCTTAAGTTTAAACTAACCTTTCCTTAGATGTTATATTACTGTGACCCTTTTATCCAGCCCATCTGCCTCACCCCTGTCTGTCTGCCCCCTCTCCTTTAGAATGTAAGCTCTCACGAGCAGGGTCCTCTTTCCTCATGTGCTTCTCCTTCACTTAATGATACTTTCATTTACAACAGCACCCAACCCTTGGTTGCTGACACCATGCTGCTTATTTAAGTGTTATGCAGCAATGTATTAATCATGTATCTGTCCTGCATTGTTTGTACCAGACAAACCATGGGCTCATCTATCCATGGACTTCTTTTAGGAATTACCACCCTTAGAAAGATACAATGCCATGTGGGTGATTGTTAACCATTTTATTTAAAATGGTCCACTTTATTCCTTTAAAAGGTTTGGAATCCTCTCCTAAACTGGTTTTTGTGTTCATACAACGTGTGTTTTGTCTCTACGGATGTCCACAAGAAACTGTACCTGACTGTGGCACTTAATTTAAATCTTGTTTCTAAAGGGCTTTATTCAAAGAATTGTACAGTAAATTTTAATTCTCCATGGAATATCATCCACAGTCTAATGGTCATACCAAGAGAGTAAATAAGTAATTTCAGAAGTTACTCAGGATTTACACTTCAGACACCCAGGATGACTGGATTCATCTTATCCTATAGGCAGAATTTGCCCAAAATAATCACTATCATAAATCTCTATTCTTGATTGTTTATAGAACTCATCACCCTATGGCTATTCCTGAAAACTTTCCATGCTCTGAAGTACCAACTGCAAGTTCTTGAGAGTTTGTTAAAGTAAATGGAACACTTAGCGCTCACTCGTGGGGTTGACCCTAGGCAGCAAGTATTGCAAATGGAGGTACCCCGTAGTCCTCCAGAAACAGTAGAGTAAATATAAAGCATGCAACATGCGCCACAGGAACCTTGTAATGAATGTATTGCAGAATAAACGTACTATGAAAATGGTATTGGGAAAAAAATGTTTACTGTTAAGATTACTACACACTGATAAAGCAATACGCAAACGACTCCAAAGGCCGTTTCACAGTACAAAACGAAACAAAAACAAACATAAAAACAAGCCAAAAGAAAGCAAAGTCAGCAATGGAATATTATCCAATCACAATGAAAAATTGCACTAGATGAGGAAGATAGGTTCCTCGAAGTAATGGATTAAGTCTGATGCCGCACGGAGGCATCTTGGCTTTTATTGCCCACATCCAAGATGGTTGCCACATACTCCCTGACGAAGGCCGTAAGGCTGATACGCGTAGGAGCACCAACTTTGCACATCCACACCTCCCACGTGGCTTTACCTGCTACGTTCAAGCGACTTTCCTGCACCTTTCCCGTATCATTGTACAGCCTGGTATACCGAGTCACCCACCCGCGGCTACCTCCGGCCCCTGAGACGCGATCACGTGATCGAAGACAAGAGCACCCGGAAGTCACCAGGATAGAAGTTTCCCGGCAGAGGCAGTAACGTGCAGACGGCACGCACTGTGAAGACGGACTGAGACGGAGCTAGAGACGCCCGCATCGGACACAGGTAAGACTCCGTAGGAGAGATCACCTGGCGTTTGGCCCAGCAAGGCCTTTTCGCCAGAGTCGGTCTCTCCAAGACTGCCGCGACAGATTCGGTGGCTTTAAGGTCAGTAGCATTGCCCACTCACCAGGAGCCATACTCTGTTACCTGCACACCCCGACTGCCATAAGCAAGTCCAGAGTTTAACACCGGCCCTGCGAGGCAACTCCACCCGTTTTGCAACACCTATGCCGGCCATCTTTAACAAGATCACCTCTATATCTACTCAGCAGCTGTACTAATTCCAACTTCATTACTCTATACACATTACCCTATGTTGGAGTCGTGGGACGCCACTCTCCATTAAGGGTTCATCAACACTATTCATACAGTGGCGGGATACTTGCTGTCACTGAATCCCATCGCCTCTGTGGCTGTTATTTGCTGTTACTGAATCCCATCACCTCTGTGGCAGACTACCGCCTCCGTGCGGCATCAGACTTAATCCATTACTTCGAGGAACCTATCTTCCTCATCTTGTGTCATTTTTCATTGTGATTGGATAATATTCCATTGCTGACTTTGCTTTCTTTTGGCTTGTTTTTATGTTTGTTTTTGTTTCGTTTTGTACTGTGAAACGGCCTTTGGAGTCGTTTCCGTATTGCTTTATCAGTGTGTAGTAATCTTAACAGTAAACATTTTTTTCCCAATACCATTTTCATAGTACATTTATTCTGCAATACATTCATTACAAGGTTCCTGTGGCGCATGTTGCATGCTTTATATTTACTCTTGAGAGTTTATGTCTATATGTCGATGCCATAACTTACGGATGGGTAGTGGATGCTAGCCCATACTTTGGGATTGAAGAGACCCACTACTGAGGCACGAAGTCTACCGTGCCGGCAGTATTCACCAGGGACAAGGAGGTTTGGACTTAGCAGTCTCCTACACTCAGGTTGCGGCCCTCAGACTTGGTACTCTTGTACAGGAGTTGGTGTTTCTTCGGTTCGATTGGAATACAACACAGGCGCGTATCATGAAGTCAGAGCCAAACGGTGGATAGCCAAGGTCAAAACTGGAGAATAAGTGCAGTACCTGGGAAATTCCGGAATTAGGTCACAAACGAAGCTGAGGTCAAGAATGAATAGCTGCAATCATGGGAAACACCGGAGTATACTTTGGTAGCCTATTCTCTGGCACCTGCCTAGTGCCCAGACTCTTCCTTAATAAGGAGGAGTTCAATTCTTTGCGCCAAACGTGACATCACATTTGTCGCGTTTGTCCCTTTAAATTTTCTTGCAGGTCGGCACCCATAGGGGGAAGCCGCAGCTGCCTGCACTTGCAGCCACCAGGGGAGAGCAGGAGAAGGAGCCAGGACCGGAACATTAGCAGCGAGCACCGGGGCCTCCGTGCCGGCTACCCTATGCTGACCAGGACCCCAGCGCTTTCGGACGTGATAAGTATCTTCCTTTAACATAATATCATCATCCAAATAAATTTTCACCATCTGGACACCTCTCTCATGATGTATACTAGTGTATAGCACCTCAACGTCTATGGTACATCACATAAATTGCGTTTCCTATTAAAATCTTCTAATATATGGGTGGAGTCATTTACATATTAATTTAATGTACATGCATATTTTTTAATGTGAATATCTACAAATTCATAGAGTAGATGTTGCTGAACCTATCCAAGATATTTAAGGACGTCATGGTGGTTTTTCTACTTGTTTCTCTCTAATAATAAATGTATATCTTCTACCATATTAAGTGTGCCCCCGCTAGAGATTACTTTCTGTATCTTTCTCCTACATCTTCTCCGTGGGATCAGAAGTTAATTTCCTATATGTTTTAACATCTTTTAAAAGTCTATAACATTCCTCTAAATAATTTTTCCTATTCAACACCACAACTCCACCACCCATGTCCGCCATTTTTTTTACAAAATTTCTATTGTTTTCCAAGTTTTTTTATGGCCTCTCTTTCTCCTTTAATTAAATCCTTACTAATAAGATTAAAAAAGTTTCAATGAAACTACCGCTAGACTCCAATGGATAAAAATGTGACTTTTTTAAAAAAACGAGTAAAAGGATTTATTCAGAAGGGATGTAGTCAGCATCCCAACATACGGGATGCCGACGGTCTAATCACCGCGCCGGAATCCCGACAGCAGTCGGGATCCCGGCTCCAGTATACCGACAGCAGTCGGGATCCCGGCTCCAGTATACCGACCGCTGGCATCCCGAAGGTAAGTATGGGGGGCTAGTGGAGGGTTAGGGTTAGGCACTAGGGGGAGGTTTAGGGTAAGGCACTAGGGGGAGGTTTAGGGTTAGGCACTAGGGGGAGGGTTAGGCACTAGGGGGAGGTTTAGGGTTAGGCACTAAGGGGGGCGGGTCAGGTTTAGGCACTAGGGGCGGAGGTTAGGTTCAGGCACTGGGAGGGAGGGTTAGGGGTAAGGGTTAGCGTTAGGGAACTTACCTTTTAGTGTCGGGATTCTGACAGCCGGGATCCCATACCCAACCCATTCATAACATTATTTTCTTTATCAGTTGCTCTTTCCTCATTTTTTGCATAATGTCTTTTTAACGTGAGGTTTCTGATAAATCTATTCGTATCTATAAATTACGCAAAGCAACTAGGTTTGCCATTTTAAAAATCGGGGAGACTCTCATAAATCCCTGCAGCGGCTGAAGATCAGAACTTATTAAATTTAGCCTTTGGTATCCTTTATGTTGGTGCAGTATGTTTAAATGCACCAGTCTGAGTCCAGTACAAGACCCTTGGTGTTAGCACCAGTGCCGGATTTTACCTAGGGGCTGCGAGGCTGCAGCCCCCCTTCCATTAAAATCAGCCACTTCAGTGAGCCAGCACAGTCCCTGATTGCACTGGCTACACTGTGACTGGAGGTGACTTCCCATTGGAAGCGCCACCTGCCAGTCACGCACAGGAGAGGCAGCTCCAGGGGGAGGTGTCTCCTCCCCCTGGGGCTGCCAGTCAGGGCTGCGATTAGCATTCATTGGATGCCGCTGCTCTGCCTTTCGGGCAGCCCTACAGGGCTTCTCTGGGCTACAAACAATGCTTTACCCAGAAGCCTGTGTTATGAGCATGCGCGGCACCATCGCCACTCATGCACTGGTCCCGGCACCTGCCAGATTCATTGCACAGGCGCTGGGACCCGGCCGACCACAGCCAGACTAGCAGCAGCGGCAGCCCCCCTCAGGTGCGAGCACACTTTGATGTAGCTCGCTAACACACAGTGGGCGTCCTTACGCGACGCAGTGCGAGCCCTTAATTTAAATATCCGCTCCTTTTTGCCAGCGAGCGAACACATCTTGCGAGCGGGTCTGAATGAGCTCCTTAGTGTTATGCTTGCACCGTAGGGGCTTCCCAGACTTTTCGTGCATCCATAGTAGCAAATATTCGCTCAACTCCGCAAGCACTGACGCTGCGTACACCTGTGAATCAGCCTCTGAGGGAGATAAAAAGGGACACTTATCTCTACAGAGGTGCAAGTCTCACAGAGCAAGATGCTTATTTAACAGAGAAAGTTGCCAACCATAAAGACAAGGCTGTAAGATTACTAGATCTAGTTGCCAATCCTACAGGGGAGTCTGTCACTGCCAGAGTGGTAGCTGCCAAGAGTCCTGTACAAGCAGTCAGGAGAACAGAGGAAGTTCAGGTCAATCAGAGACACGGAAGGAGCACAGACTAAGTTTAGGGATCCAGGGAGTGTCCAGAGTCTGGAGTTCTTTCTCTTACCTGCTGCTATACCTGTCTCTTTATCATATCCATACCCAATCAAAGGACAGGGCTTCTTGGTTGCTCCTAGAACTGGATGTATAAAGTGTATTTGTATTATTCGAATTGAAATATGTTAACAGCTGTATTACTGTATATGGAGAGATGCAGTGACCTGGAGGCATTTGAGTAAATAAGGAGCTGTTTATAATGTTGGTTATCCATGCTTAGTATTTTTTGCTGCCATAAACATTTCTGTGCTCTTATTTCTATTGTTATTTATTACGATTTTACAATACTTCCAGATTGGGACTTGTGGTTCCTATAGGACTGGATTAATTACATACAAGCCAGCTATTATGTTAGCATTAAAAAGGGAGAATGGTTGTGGGTATTGACCTTTCTCCACCCCCCCACCCCCCTTCACCCCACTTAGTTTGTCCCTGAATCTACTATGTTCCTCCCATCACATAAAGAATAGTCAATAATACAGAATAAATTCTACTTAATGTGAAACAAAAACATAGAGGTGTCTTTGTGGATACACTGTTGTCTGAGCTTAGAAAATACCGTTTATTTTTCTATTTCAGATTGTCAAAACCAGTCTTTGATAGGTGATATTATGGAGATAAAGAAGCAGCTCTGCGTAACAACCACCGATCCACCTGCAGGTACATTTGTTATTATAAGGTGACATCAGAAATTTTCATCTGTTCCAAACCAGTTACTCTATTCTTTATTGTATTGTATGTACAGTATATGAGGCATGTCAGAACTTGGGAACACTCTGGGCACTAATTGGTTGTAGCAGCTGGTGATTGTCCAATGAGGTGTATTTCAGTAGAAAATAAAGAGTGAGGCCTTAGAATGAAGAGTGAGTTATAGGGTGAGGTGAGGAGCAATTACAGAGTGATGATGAGGGAGTTTGGAATAATTTACAGGATGTTGGAAAAGGGAGCTAGCCATTATATGGGGTGTTGTAAAGGAGGGAGAGATATATTTAAGAGTGGGTGGGTCTAGGAAAGTTTAATAAATAATTATAGGGTGGGGAATAGAAAGGATGAATAAATTTCAGGTGTGACGGATGGGAAGAAGGAAATAAATAGATGGTGGGGGTGGGGGAGAGTGAAGGAAGAATGAATAATAGCATCTAGAATGAGGAAGGTAAGACTGATTTACAGGGAAGGGGTTTACAGAGGTAATGATTTACAGATGTATGAATTACAGGGCGGGGGTCTCTCTGAGACCCCAGAAAGTGAGGGCCAGTCTTCCACATGCAGCCCATTCCCACAGTACAGTGGTTGGCCTGGGGTTTGGATGATACTATTAGCACTGAATCACATTATTGTGACCTACACGCTGGTGTAAATACCACAAATCGCTGCTTTGTACAGTGGATCGCAGAGCACAATTATGCAATTACAGTGTCATGGCCTCCTCTCCATGGATAGGCAAACTCAGCAAGTACAGTATGTGGTGAGGGAGAGAGGAATAAAATACAGGGTGGGAGGGTGTAGTAAGAGGAATTATTTATAGGGTCGGGGGAGAGGTAGGGAGTATGGAGTGTGGTAAGGAGACATTAAATATTATGTAGTGGTGAAGAGGAAAGGAATGAATTTTAGAGTGGAGTTAAGGGAGAGAAGAATGAACTGTAGGGGGAGGCTAAAGGGAAGAAAAATGAATAATTAGTTACAGGGTGTGGGGAGAGGGAGGTAGGAATGAATTACAGGGTGGAGCATACAGAAAGAATTAAATACATGGTAGGGGGTGAGACGTAAATGAATTACAGGGCAGACGTCCATTGCAATACACCTGCTAAATCACATACAGGGTTTAACGGTCTAATAATATAACCTGGCCTTCTGAGGTCATTCAACCTTCAATACTTTGAAGAAAGTGTTCACTTCTGCCCATGTCTTGACACTACAAATCCTTTATTCCTCGAGGCAGATGCTTCCTCATTCATGGTTATAGCAGTCCTAACACACAAAAAGGAATCAAGGAAATCTGAGCCTTGTGGGTTCACTTCTGAAAACTTCTCAGCAGCAGAAAAGAACAACAGAATCAGAGACAAAAATCTTCTGGCATTTAAATTAGCTCTTGTTGGAGGGACCAGCACCTCCTGTGACCATCTTAACTGAACACACAAATAAACCCTACTAGCAAAATGCTCAGTGTTTAAATCCTCATCAAGCATGGTGGTCACTCTTCTTTGCCTGTTTTATACTCACCATCACCTACAGTCCAGTACAGAAAAATAAGCAAGCTGACACTGTTTCTGTTCTTTTGATTCATGGGATGACATGGGTTCTATGGAGTTAGTGAAAACCCATATTGAAACAATACTAGCTCATACTACCTTAGGGTACTGTAGCTCTCCTCCAGGGAAGTTCTACAATTCTTTGATTTACACTCCAGATTTTTAACGTGGAGTTACTGACACTGATTCTCTGGACATGCTGGTGTAAAGAAAACCCACAAATTGGTGTTTTGAAGTTTTTGGTGCCCAAGTCTCCTAAAAGACATCAAAGACTTCGTATCCACTTGCACCAATGGTGCACAACCTAAGTTTCCTACCCATAAGCTATATGGTTAAAATCTGTATGAATGCAGGAAACTACTCTGTATCTGTGTTTGTAGATTGTCCTCTCACAATTTGTTTATTTGATTGCTGACCCTTTGTTGTTTGAGGAGGGTGTTAGGGGAGAAGTAGAATCAGTGTGGACACCTGGTTTTAGCCATACTTATTACTTATCTATAAGGCTGCTATAGCCGAGGCTGCTATTGAAAGAGTGCTTAGATTTTAAGTGTAATTAGAATTTTTAAATTGAAGCCGGAGTTATTCAGGAGTTAAAAAGGAGGAGATCAGAAGGAGAAATGAACAAATTAACAAATCAACAATTCCTGCTATTAAGGACTGTTTTTAACTACCACCACATTTCCACCATGCCTATGAATTGTGTCTGTACCTGGATCCCCAACGCTGCCCGCATCCCTCCTGATCTCCCCATGCAATCTGCTTATCCACTCCAACTATGCCATACCAAGCGATGCAGCAAGATGACCACCTCAAATGGACCATGGTTGTGGCCCCCAAATCTTGAGGCTTGGTGTTATTTTGCTCAACTCATTGTCTTTTCCTCTTAAGTTTAAACTAACCTTTCCTTAGATGTTATATAACTGTGACCCTTGTATCAAGCCCATCTGTGTCACCCCTGTCTGTCTGCCCCCTCTCCTTTAGAATGTAAGCTCTCATGTGCAGGGCCCTCTTCCCTCATGTGCTTCTCCTTCACTTAATGATACTTTAATTTACAACAGAACCCAACCATTGGTTGCTGACACCATGCTGCTATTTAAGTTTTATGCAGCAATGTATTAATCATGTATCTGTCCTGCATTGTTTGTACTGTTAGTAACTGTTTTCTTGTGTGCTCATTTATTTATGTACATGGTAAGGAGCTACGGAACCCTTGTGGCACCATATAAATAAAGGATAATAATAATGGTTCACTTCTGCCTCTACCTGTACCAGAAAAACCATGGGCTCATCTATCCTACTTCTTTTAGGAATTACCACCCTTAGAAAGATACAATGCCATGTGGGTGATTGTTGACCATTTTATTTAAAATGGTCCACTTTATTCCTTTAAAAGGTTTGGCATCTTCTCCTAAACTGGTTTCTGTGGTCATTCAACATGTGTTTTGTCTCTACTGATGTCCACAAGAAACTGTACTTGCCTGTGGCACTTACCGTATATACATTTTTTGTGCTGAAAAAGTACCCCTCGGCTTATACTCGAGTCAAGTGTAGCCCTGACCGGACGGAGTTCGGTCAGCGCTACACACTGCCAAACACACAGCCGCCGGAGCCGGCAGCTGCGTGTTTGGTGTAATAAGCAGCCGCTGAGAGTCTGTCAGACTCTCAGCGGCTTCTGCTGCTCCCACTGCGGGAGCCATCTTCCGGCTCCCGCAGTGGGTGATGGGAGACACGTCGTCATGACAACGTCTCTCCCATACAAAGCGGCCGGAGGAGCGGACAGCGGCAGGACCAGGAGCGGGAGTTTCACAGACCCAGTACTGAGGCACAAAGTCTACCATGCCGGCGGTATTCACCAGGGACCCCTGCAAGGAGGTTTGGACTTAGCAGCCTCCGACATTCAGGTTGCAGCCCTCAGACTTGGTACTCTTGTACAGGTGTTGGTGTTTCTTCGGTTCGATTGGAATATAACACAGGCATATTATGAAGTCAGAGCCAAACGGAGGATAACCAAGGTCAAAACCAGAGATTAAGTGTAGTACCTGGGAAAATATGAAGCTGAGGTCAAGAATGAGTAGCTGCTATTAATGGAAACACCGGAGTATACTTTGGTAGCCTATTCTCTGGCACCTGCCTAGTGCCAAGACTCTTCCTTAATAAGGAGGAGTTCAATTCTTTGCGCCAAACATGACATCACATTTGTCGCGTCTGTCCATTTAAATTTTCTTGCAGGTCGGCGTGTGCACCCATAGGGGGAAGCCGCAGCTGCCTGCACTTGCAGCCACCAGGGGAGAGCAGGAGAAGGAGCCAGGACCGGAACATTAGCAGCGAGCACCGGGGCCTCCATACCGGCTGCCCTATGCTACCGAGGACCCCAGCTCTGTTGGACGTGATAAGGATCTTCCTTTAACATAATATCATTATCCAAATAAATTTTCACCATCTGGACACCTTTCTGATGATGTATTCTAGTGTATAGCACCTCAACGTCTATGGTACATCACATAAATTGTGTTTCCTATTAAAATCTTCTAATACATGGGTGGAGTCATTTACATATTAATTTAATGTACATGCATATTTTTTTATGTGAATATCTACAAATTCATAGAGTAGATGTTGCTGAACCTATCCAAAATATTTAAGGACGTCATGGTGGTTTTTCTAATTGTTTCTCTCTAATAATAAATTTATATCTTCTACCATATTAAGTGTGCCCCCGCTAGAGATTACTTTCTGCATCTTTCTCCTACATCTTCTCCGTGGGATCAGAAGCTAATTTCCTATATGTTTTAACATCTTTTAAAAGTCTATAACATTCCTCTAAATATTCTTTCCTATTCAACACCACAACTCCACCACCCTTGTCCGCCATTTTTTTAATAAAATTTTTATTGTTTTCCAAGTTTTTTCATGGCCTCTCTTTCTCCTTTAATTAAATCCTTACTAATAAGATTAAAAAAGTTTCAATGAAACTACCGCTAGACTCCAATGGATAAAAATTTGACTTTTTAAAAAAAAAATGAGTAAAGGAGTTATTCAGAAGGGATGTAGTCAGCATCCCGACATACAGGATGCCAACGGTCTAATTACCACGCCGGAATCCCGACAGTAGTCTGGATCCCGGCTCCAGTATACCGACCGCTGGCATCCCGAAGGTAAGTATGGGGGGCTAGGGGAGGGTTAGGGTTAGGCACTAGGGGGAGGTTGAGGGTTAGGCACTAGGGGGAGGTTTAGGGTTAGGCATAGGGGGAGGTTTAGGGTTAGGCACTAGGGGGAGGGTTAGGGTTAGGCACTAAAGGGGGGGGCAGATTTAGGCACTAGGGGCGGAGGTTAGGTTCAGGCACTTAGAGGGAGGGTTAGGGGTAAGGGTTAGCGTTAGGGAACTTACCTTTTAGTGTCGGGATTCTGACAGCCGGGATCCCATACCCAACCCATTCAGAACATTATTTTCTTTATCAAATGGTCTTTCCTCATTTTTCGCATAATGGCCCTCATTCAGAGCCACTCGCTAGCGGCAGTACGCTCGTTCCGAGCGATGTTCGCACATCTGCGCATGCGTACGGTTTTTAGTACGCATGCGCGAACCAGTCAGTGCGGCCGAAAATCGTTGGTACGCAATATAGCGAGGGCCTGCTATTTTGAGTGACAGAATGAGGCATATGTGGGTGGTA
The DNA here is from genome assembly GCA_031769625.1 of Taudactylus pleione. Lineage (NCBI taxonomy): Eukaryota > Metazoa > Chordata > Amphibia > Anura > Myobatrachidae > Taudactylus > Taudactylus pleione. Next base: position 3,085,003 of record JAUIMM010000257.1, read on the forward strand.
ACAGGGGAAGGTGCTTGAAAACGGGGAGTGGAGATCCGAACGCAGGCGTGCTTAAAGGTCAAAACGGGCGTTTTAAGGGAGTGCATAATTAATACAGCAGCGTCATTGACCACGTCACTTGGTTTTTTTTAACTCAGAACTGCTCGCAAAATAGCGGTTGAAAACACCAACCACAAGAATAGCGAGCAGTTCATACGCTGTACGATGTACTCGATTAATCTAATAAATAGCGGACATGACGTATGGTGCGTGCGGCCAGGGGGCGTTTTTATCAAAAAAACGAGCGTATGTTTTGCTCGCTCGTTCAGACTTAGAGGTGGGAACAGACTGCAATTTGCGAACGGATCATTTGAATAGCCACCCCTTGTTTTTGAACGAACGACCACAAATAGCGAACGGCTCTGAATCAGGCCCAATGTCTTTTTAACTTGAGGTTTCTGATAAATCTATTCGTATCTATAAATTACGCAAAGCCACTAGGTTTGCCATTTTAAAAATCGGGGAGACTCTCATAAATCCCTGCAGCGACTGAGGATCAGAACTTATTACATTTAGCCCCTGGTGTCCTTTATGTTGGTGCAGTATGTTTAAATGCACCAGTCTGAGTCCATTACAAGACCTTTGGTGTTAGCACCAGTGGCAGAATTTACCCCCTTCCATTAAAATCAGCTACTTCAGTGAGCCAGCACAGTCCGTGATTGCACTGGCTACACTGTGACTGGAGGTGACTTCCCATTGGAAGCGCCACCTGCCAGTCACGCACAGGACAGACAGCTCCAGCGGGAGGTGTCTCCTCCCCCTGGGGCTGCCAGTCAGGGCTGCGATTAGCATTCATTGGAAGCCGCTGCTCTGCCTTTCGGGCAGCCCTACAGGGCTTCTCTGGGCTTCAAACAATGCTTTACCCAGAAGCCTGTGTTATGAGCATGCGCGGCACCATCGCCGCTCATGCACTGGTCCAGGCACCTGCCAGATTCATTGCACAGGCGCTGGGACCTGGCCGACCACAGCCAGACTAGCAGCAGCGGCAGCCCACCTCAGGTGCGATCACACTTTGCCATAGCTCGCTAACACACAGTGGGCATCCTTACGCGACGCAGTGCGAGCCCTTAATTTAAATATCCAGCCCCTTTTTGCCAGTGAGCGAACGCATCTTGCGAGAGGGTCTGAATGAGCTCCTTAGTGTTATGCTTGCACCATAGGGGTTTCCCAGACTTTTCGTGCATCCATAGTAGCAGATATTTGCTCAACTCCGCAAGCACTGACACTTCGTACACCTCTGAATCAGCCTCTGAGGGATATATAAAGGGACACTTACCTCTACAGAGGTGCAAGTCTCACAGAGCAAGATGCTTATTTAACAGAGAAAGTTGCCAACCATAAAGACAAGGCTGTAAGATTACTAGATCTAGTTGCCAAACCTACAGGAGAGTTTGTCACTGCCAGAGTGGTAGCTGCCAAGAGTCATGTACAAGCAGTCAGGAGAACAGAGGAAGTTCAGGTCAATCAGATACACGGAAGGAGCACAGACTAAGTTTAGGGATCCAGGGAGTGTCCGGAGTCTGGAGTTCTTTCTCTTACCTGCTGCTATACCTGTCTCTTTATCATATCCATACCCTATCAAAGGACAGAGCTTCTTGGTTGCTCCTAGAACTGGATGTATAAAGTGTATTTGTATTATATGAATTGAAATATGTTAACAGCTGTATTACTGTATATGGAGAGATGCAGTGACCTGGAGGCATATGAGTAAATAAGGAGCTGTTTATAATGTTGGTTATCCATACTTAGTATTTTTTGCTGCCATAAACATTTCTGTGCTCTTATTTCTATTGTTATTTATTACAATCTTACAATACTTGCAGACTAAACACTACTTAATGTGAAACAAAAACATAGCGGTGTCTTTCTGGATACACTGTTGTCTGCGCTTAGAAAGTAACATTTATTTTTCTATTTCAGTTTGTCAAAACCAGTCTTTGATGGGTGAGATTATGGAGATAAAGAAGCAGCTCTGCGTAACAACTACTGATCCACCTGCAGGTACATTTGTTATTATAAGGTGACATCAGAAATTTTACCAGTTACTCTATTCTTTATTGTATGTATATGAGGCATGTGAGAACTTGGAAGAAATGCAAAGAGGACAGAATGAGGTGTAAGAAGGGAAATGTGGACACTCTGGGCACTAATTGGTTGTAGCAGCCAGTAATTGTCCAATGAGGTGTATTTCAGTAGCAAATAAAGAGTGAGGCCTTAGAATGAAGAGTGAGTTATAGGGTGAGGTGAGGAGCAATTACAGAGTGACGATGAGGGAGTTTGGAATAATTTACAGGATGTTGGAAAAGGGAGGTAGCAATTATCTGGGGTGTTGTAAAGGAGGGACAGATATATTTAAGGGTGGGTCTAGGAAAGTTTAATAAATTATTATAGGGTGGGGAATAGAAAGGATGAATGAATTTCAGGTGTGACGGATGGGAAGAAGGAAATAAATAGATGGTGGGGGGGTGAAGGAAGAATGAATAATAGCATCTAGAATGAGGAAGGTAAGACTGATTTACAGGGAAGCGGTGACAGAGGTATGAATTACAGGGCAGGGGTCTCTCTGAGACCCCAAAAAGTGAGGGCCAGTCTTCCACATGCAGCCCATTCCCACAGTACATGGGTGGCCTGGGGTTTGGATGATACAATTAGCACTGAATCACGTTATTGTGACCTACATGCTGGTGTAAATCCCACAAATCACTGCTTTGTACAGTGGAGCACAGAGCACAATTATGCAATTACAGTGCCTTGGCCTCCTCTCCATGGATAGGCAAAATCAGCGAGTACAGTATGTGGTGAGGGAGAGAGGAATTAAATACAGGGTGGGAGGGTGTAGTAAGTGGAATTATTTATAGGGTGGGGGGAGAGGTAGGGAGTATGGAGTGTGGTAAGGAGACATTAAATATTCTGTAGTGGTGAAGAGGAAATGAATGAATTTTAGAGTGGAGTTAAAGGAGAGAAGAATTAACTATAGGGTGGAGTAGAGTAGGGGGGCTAAAGGGAAGAAAAATGAATAATTAGTTACAGGATGTGGGGGGAGGGAAGAATGAATAATAGAGCTGGACGTTGAAGTAAAGAGGAATGAGTTATATGGTGTGGGGAGAGGAAGGGAGGAATGAGTTATATGGTGTGGGGAGAGGGAGGGAGGAATGAATTACAGGGTGGTGCATACAGAAAGAATTAAATACATGGTAGAGCTTGAGATGTAAATTAATTACAGGGCAGACGTCCATTGCAATACACCTACTAAATCACATACATGGTTTAAGGGTCTAATAATATAACCTGGCCTTCTGAGGTCATTCAACCTTCAATACTTTGAAGAAAGTGTTCACTTCTGCCAATGTCTTGACACTACAAATCCTTTATTCCTTGAGGCAGATGCTTCTGCATTCATGGTTGTAGCAGTCCTTATTCACAAAAAGGAATCAAGGAAATCTGAGCCTTGTGGGTTCACTTCTGAAGACTTCTCAGCAGCAGAAAAGACCAACAGAATCAGAGACAAAAATCTTCTGGCATTTAACTTAGCTCTTGTTGGAGGGACTGGCACCTCCTGTGACCATCTTAACTGAACACACAAATACAGTATACCCTACTAGCAAAATGCTCAGTGTCTAAATCCTTATCAACCATGGCGGTCACTCTTCTTTGCCTGTTTTATCCTCACCATCACCTATAGTCCAGTACAGAAAAATAAGCAAGCTTACACTCTTTCCTGTTCTTTTGATTCATGGGATGACATGGGTTCTATGGAGTTAGTGAAAACCCATATTGAAACAATACTAGCTCATACTACCTTAGGGGACTGTAGCTCTCCTCCAGGGAAGTTCTACAATTCTTTGATTTACACTCCAGATTTTTAACGTGGAGTTACTGACACTGATTCTCTGGACATGCTGGTGTAAAGAAAACCCACAAATTGGTGTTTTGAAGTTTTTAGTGCCCACCTCTCCTAAAAGACATCAAAGACTTCATATCCACTTGCACCAGTTGTGCACAACCTAAGTCTCCTACCCATAAACCATATGGTTAAAATCTGTATCAAGGCAGGAAACTACTCTGTATCTGTGTTTGTAGATTGTCCTCTCACAATTTGTTGTTTGAGGAGGGTGTTAGGGGAGCAGTAGAATCAGTGTGGACACCTGGTTTTATCCATACTTATTACTTATCTATAAGGCTGCTATAGCCGTGGCTGCTATTGCAAGAGTGCTTCGATTTTAAGTGTAATTAGAATTTTTAAATTGAAGCCGGAGTTATTCAGAAGTTAAACAGGAGGAGAACAGAAGGAGAAATTAACAAATTAACAAATCAACAATTCCTGCTATTAAGGACTGTTATTAACTACCACCACATTTCCACCATGCCTATGGATTGTGTCTATACCTGGATCCCCAACACTGCCCGCATCCCTCCTGATCTCCCCATGCAATCTGCTTATCCACTCCAACTATACCATACCGAGCGATGCAGCAAGATGACCACCTCAAATGGACCATGGCTGTGGCCCCCAAATCTTGAGGCTTGGTGTAATTTTGCTCAACTCATTGTCTTTTCCTCTTAAGTTTAAACTAACCTTTCCTTAGATGTTATATTACTGTGACCCTTTTATCCAGCCCATCTGCCTCACCCCTGTCTGTCTGCCCCCTCTCCTTTAGAATGTAAGCTCTCACGAGCAGGGTCCTCTTTCCTCATGTGCTTCTCCTTCACTTAATGATACTTTCATTTACAACAGCACCCAACCCTTGGTTGCTGACACCATGCTGCTTATTTAAGTGTTATGCAGCAATGTATTAATCATGTATCTGTCCTGCATTGTTTGTACCAGACAAACCATGGGCTCATCTATCCATGGACTTCTTTTAGGAATTACCACCCTTAGAAAGATACAATGCCATGTGGGTGATTGTTAACCATTTTATTTAAAATGGTCCACTTTATTCCTTTAAAAGGTTTGGAATCCTCTCCTAAACTGGTTTTTGTGTTCATACAACGTGTGTTTTGTCTCTACGGATGTCCACAAGAAACTGTACCTGACTGTGGCACTTAATTTAAATCTTGTTTCTAAAGGGCTTTATTCAAAGAATTGTACAGTAAATTTTAATTCTCCATGGAATATCATCCACAGTCTAATGGTCATACCAAGAGAGTAAATAAGTAATTTCAGAAGTTACTCAGGATTTACACTTCAGACACCCAGGATGACTGGATTCATCTTATCCTATAGGCAGAATTTGCCCAAAATAATCACTATCATAAATCTCTATTCTTGATTGTTTATAGAACTCATCACCCTATGGCTATTCCTGAAAACTTTCCATGCTCTGAAGTACCAACTGCAAGTTCTTGAGAGTTTGTTAAAGTAAATGGAACACTTAGCGCTCACTCGTGGGGTTGACCCTAGGCAGCAAGTATTGCAAATGGAGGTACCCCGTAGTCCTCCAGAAACAGTAGAGTAAATATAAAGCATGCAACATGCGCCACAGGAACCTTGTAATGAATGTATTGCAGAATAAACGTACTATGAAAATGGTATTGGGAAAAAAATGTTTACTGTTAAGATTACTACACACTGATAAAGCAATACGGAAACGACTCCAAAGGCCGTTTCACAGTACAAAACGAAACAAAAACAAACATAAAAACAAGCCAAAAGAAAGCAAAGTCAGCAATGGAATATTATCCAATCACAATGAAAAATTGCACTAGATGAGGAAGATAGGTTCCTCGAAGTAATGGATTAAGTCTGATGCCGCACGGAGGCATCTTGGCTTTTATTGCCCACATCCAAGATGGTTGCCACATACTCCCTGACGAAGGCCGTAAGGCTGATACGTGTAGGAGCACCAACTTTGCACATCCACACCTCCCACGTGGCTTTACCTGCTACGTTCAAGCGACTTTCCTGCACCTTTCCCGTATCATTGTACAGCCTGGTATACCGAGTCACCCACCCGCGGCTACCTCCGGCCCCTGAGACGCGATCACGTGATCGAAGACAAGAGCACCCGGAAGTCACCAGGATAGAAGTTTCCCGGCAGAGGCAGTAACGTGCAGACGGCACGCACTGTGAAGACGGACTGAGACGGAGCTAGAGACGCCCGCATCGGACACAGGTAAGACTCCGTAGGAGAGATCACCTGGCGTTTGGCCCAGCAAGGCCTTTTCGCCAGAGTCGGTCTCTCCAAGACTGCCGCGACAGATTCGGTGGCTTTAAGGTCAGTAGCATTGCCCACTCACCAGGAGCCATACTCTGTTACCTGCACACCCCGACTGCCATAAGCAAGTCCAGAGTTTAACACCGGCCCTGCGAGGCAACTCCACCCGTTTTGCAACACCTATGCCGGCCATCTTTAACAAGATCACCTCTATATCTACTCAGCAGCTGTACTAATTCCAACTTCATTACTCTATACACATTACCCTATGTTGGAGTCGTGGGACGCCACTCTCCATTAAGGGTTCATCAACACTATTCATACAGTGGCGGGATACTTGCTGTCACTGAATCCCATCGCCTCTGTGGCTGTTATTTGCTGTTACTGAATCCCATCACCTCTGTGGCAGACTACCGCCTCCGTGCGGCATCAGACTTAATCCATTACTTCGAGGAACCTATCTTCCTCATCTTGTGTCATTTTTCATTGTGATTGGATAATATTCCATTGCTGACTTTGCTTTCTTTTGGCTTGTTTTTATGTTTGTTTTTGTTTCGTTTTGTACTGTGAGACGGCCTTTGGAGTCGTTTGCGTATTGCTTTATCAGTGTGTAGTAATCTTAACAGTAAACATTTTTTTCCCAATACCATTTTCATAGTACGTTTATTCTGCAATACATTCATTACAAGGTTCCTGTGGCGCATGTTGCATGCTTTATATTTACTCTTGAGAGTTTATGTCTATATGTCGATGCCATAACTTACGGATGGGTAGTGGATGCTAGCCCATACTTTGGGATTGAAGAGACCCACTACTGAGGCACGAAGTCTACCGTGCCGGCAGTATTCACCAGGGACAAGGAGGTTTGGACTTAGCAGTCTCCTACACTCAGGTTGCGGCCCTCAGACTTGGTACTCTTGTACAGGAGTTGGTGTTTCTTCGGTTCGATTGGAATACAACACAGGCGCGTATCATGAAGTCAGAGCCAAACGGTGGATAGCCAAGGTCAAAACTGGAGAATAAGTGCAGTACCTGGGAAATTCCGGAATTAGGTCACAAACGAAGCTGAGGTCAAGAATGAATAGCTGCAATCATGGGAAACACCGGAGTATACTTTGGTAGCCTATTCTCTGGCACCTGCCTAGTGCCCAGACTCTTCCTTAATAAGGAGGAGTTCAATTCTTTGCGCCAAACGTGACATCACATTTGTCGCGTTTGTCCCTTTAAATTTTCTTGCAGGTCGGCACCCATAGGGGGAAGCCGCAGCTGCCTGCACTTGCAGCCACCAGGGGAGAGCAGGAGAAGGAGCCAGGACCGGAACATTAGCAGCGAGCACCGGGGCCTCCGTGCCGGCTACCCTATGCTGACCAGGACCCCAGCGCTTTCGGACGTGATAAGTATCTTCCTTTAACATAATATCATCATCCAAATAAATTTTCACCATCTGGACACCTCTCTCATGATGTATACTAGTGTATAGCACCTCAACGTCTATGGTACATCACATAAATTGCGTTTCCTATTAAAATCTTCTAATATATGGGTGGAGTCATTTACATATTAATTTAATGTACATGCATATTTTTTAATGTGAATATCTACAAATTCATAGAGTAGATGTTGCTGAACCTATCCAAGATATTTAAGGACGTCATGGTGGTTTTTCTACTTGTTTCTCTCTAATAATAAATGTATATCTTCTACCATATTAAGTGTGCCCCCGCTAGAGATTACTTTCTGTATCTTTCTCCTACATCTTCTCCGTGGGATCAGAAGTTAATTTCCTATATGTTTTAACATCTTTTAAAAGTCTATAACATTCCTCTAAATAATTTTTCCTATTCAACACCACAACTCCACCACCCATGTCCGCCATTTTTTTTACAAAATTTCTATTGTTTTCCAAGTTTTTTTATGGCCTCTCTTTCTCCTTTAATTAAATCCTTACTAATAAGATTAAAAAAGTTTCAATGAAACTACCGCTAGACTCCAATGGATAAAAATGTGACTTTTTTAAAAAAACGAGTAAAAGGATTTATTCAGAAGGGATGTAGTCAGCATCCCAACATACGGGATGCCGACGGTCTAATCACCGCGCCGGAATCCCGACAGCAGTCGGGATCCCGGCTCCAGTATACCGACAGCAGTCGGGATCCCGGCTCCAGTATACCGACCGCTGGCATCCCGAAGGTAAGTATGGGGGGCTAGTGGAGGGTTAGGGTTAGGCACTAGGGGGAGGTTTAGGGTAAGGCACTAGGGGGAGGTTTAGGGTTAGGCACTAGGGGGAGGGTTAGGCACTAGGGGGAGGTTTAGGGTTAGGCACTAAGGGGGGCGGGTCAGGTTTAGGCACTAGGGGCGGAGGTTAGGTTCAGGCACTGGGAGGGAGGGTTAGGGGTAAGGGTTAGCGTTAGGGAACTTACCTTTTAGTGTCGGGATTCTGACAGCCGGGATCCCATACCCAACCCATTCATAACATTATTTTCTTTATCAGTTGCTCTTTCCTCATTTTTTGCATAATGTCTTTTTAACGTGAGGTTTCTGATAAATCTATTCGTATCTATAAATTACGCAAAGCAACTAGGTTTGCCATTTTAAAAATCGGGGAGACTCTCATAAATCCCTGCAGCGGCTGAAGATCAGAACTTATTAAATTTAGCCTTTGGTATCCTTTATGTTGGTGCAGTATGTTTAAATGCACCAGTCTGAGTCCAGTACAAGACCCTTGGTGTTAGCACCAGTGCCGGATTTTACCTAGGGGCTGCGAGGCTGCAGCCCCCCTTCCATTAAAATCAGCCACTTCAGTGAGCCAGCACAGTCCCTGATTGCACTGGCTACACTGTGACTGGAGGTGACTTCCCATTGGAAGCGCCACCTGCCAGTCACGCACAGGAGAGGCAGCTCCAGGGGGAGGTGTCTCCTCCCCCTGGGGCTGCCAGTCAGGGCTGCGATTAGCATTCATTGGATGCCGCTGCTCTGCCTTTCGGGCAGCCCTACAGGGCTTCTCTGGGCTACAAACAATGCTTTACCCAGAAGCCTGTGTTATGAGCATGCGCGGCACCATCGCCACTCATGCACTGGTCCCGGCACCTGCCAGATTCATTGCACAGGCGCTGGGACCCGGCCGACCACAGCCAGACTAGCAGCAGCGGCAGCCCCCCTCAGGTGCGAGCACACTTTGATGTAGCTCGCTAACACACAGTGGGCGTCCTTACGCGACGCAGTGCGAGCCCTTAATTTAAATATCCGCTCCTTTTTGCCAGCGAGCGAACACATCTTGCGAGCGGGTCTGAATGAGCTCCTTAGTGTTATGCTTGCACCGTAGGGGCTTCCCAGACTTTTCGTGCATCCATAGTAGCAAATATTCGCTCAACTCCGCAAGCACTGACGCTGCGTACACCTGTGAATCAGCCTCTGAGGGAGATAAAAAGGGACACTTATCTCTACAGAGGTGCAAGTCTCACAGAGCAAGATGCTTATTTAACAGAGAAAGTTGCCAACCATAAAGACAAGGCTGTAAGATTACTAGATCTAGTTGCCAATCCTACAGGGGAGTCTGTCACTGCCAGAGTGGTAGCTGCCAAGAGTCCTGTACAAGCAGTCAGGAGAACAGAGGAAGTTCAGGTCAATCAGAGACACGGAAGGAGCACAGACTAAGTTTAGGGATCCAGGGAGTGTCCAGAGTCTGGAGTTCTTTCTCTTACCTGCTGCTATACCTGTCTCTTTATCATATCCATACCCAATCAAAGGACAGGGCTTCTTGGTTGCTCCTAGAACTGGATGTATAAAGTGTATTTGTATTATTCGAATTGAAATATGTTAACAGCTGTATTACTGTATATGGAGAGATGCAGTGACCTGGAGGCATTTGAGTAAATAAGGAGCTGTTTATAATGTTGGTTATCCATGCTTAGTATTTTTTGCTGCCATAAACATTTCTGTGCTCTTATTTCTATTGTTATTTATTACGATTTTACAATACTTCCAGATTGGGACTTGTGGTTCCTATAGGACTGGATTAATTACATACAAGCCAGCTATTATGTTAGCATTAAAAAGGGAGAATGGTTGTGGGTATTGACCTTTCTCCACCCCCCCACCCCCCTTCACCCCACTTAGTTTGTCCCTGAATCTACTATGTTCCTCCCATCACATAAAGAATAGTCAATAATACAGAATAAATTCTACTTAATGTGAAACAAAAACATAGAGGTGTCTTTGTGGATACACTGTTGTCTGAGCTTAGAAAATACCGTTTATTTTTCTATTTCAGATTGTCAAAACCAGTCTTTGATAGGTGATATTATGGAGATAAAGAAGCAGCTCTGCGTAACAACCACCGATCCACCTGCAGGTACATTTGTTATTATAAGGTGACATCAGAAATTTTCATCTGTTCCAAACCAGTTACTCTATTCTTTATTGTATTGTATGTACAGTATATGAGGCATGTCAGAACTTGGGAACACTCTGGGCACTAATTGGTTGTAGCAGCTGGTGATTGTCCAATGAGGTGTATTTCAGTAGAAAATAAAGAGTGAGGCCTTAGAATGAAGAGTGAGTTATAGGGTGAGGTGAGGAGCAATTACAGAGTGATGATGAGGGAGTTTGGAATAATTTACAGGATGTTGGAAAAGGGAGCTAGCCATTATATGGGGTGTTGTAAAGGAGGGAGAGATATATTTAAGAGTGGGTGGGTCTAGGAAAGTTTAATAAATAATTATAGGGTGGGGAATAGAAAGGATGAATAAATTTCAGGTGTGACGGATGGGAAGAAGGAAATAAATAGATGGTGGGGGTGGGGGAGAGTGAAGGAAGAATGAATAATAGCATCTAGAATGAGGAAGGTAAGACTGATTTACAGGGAAGGGGTTTACAGAGGTAATGATTTACAGATGTATGAATTACAGGGCGGGAGTCTCTCTGAGACCCCAGAAAGTGAGGGCCAGTCTTCCACATGCAGCCCATTCCCACAGTACAGTGGTTGGCCTGGGGTTTGGATGATACTATTAGCACTGAATCACATTATTGTGACCTACACGCTGGTGTAAATACCACAAATCGCTGCTTTGTACAGTGGATCGCAGAGCACAATTATGCAATTACAGTGTCATGGCCTCCTCTCCATGGATAGGCAAACTCAGCAAGTACAGTATGTGGTGAGGGAGAGAGGAATAAAATACAGGGTGGGAGGGTGTAGTAAGAGGAATTATTTATAGGGTCGGGGGAGAGGTAGGGAGTATGGAGTGTGGTAAGGAGACATTAAATATTATGTAGTGGTGAAGAGGAAAGGAATGAATTTTAGAGTGGAGTTAAGGGAGAGAAGAATGAACTGTAGGGGGAGGCTAAAGGGAAGAAAAATGAATAATTAGTTACAGGGTGTGGGGAGAGGGAGGTAGGAATGAATTACAGGGTGGAGCATACAGAAAGAATTAAATACATGGTAGGGGGTGAGACGTAAATGAATTACAGGGCAGACGTCCATTGCAATACACCTGCTAAATCACATACAGGGTTTAAGGGTCTAATAATATAACCTGGCCTTCTGAGGTCATTCAACCTTCAATACTTTGAAGAAAGTGTTCACTTCTGCCCATGTCTTGACACTACAAATCCTTTATTCCTCGAGGCAGATGCTTCCTCATTCATGGTTATAGCAGTCCTAACACACAAAAAGGAATCAAGGAAATCTGAGCCTTGTGGGTTCACTTCTGAAAACTTCTCAGCAGCAGAAAAGAACAACAGAATCAGAGACAAAAATCTTCTGGCATTTAAATTAGCTCTTGTTGGAGGGACCAGCACCTCCTGTGACCATCTTAACTGAACACACAAATAAACCCTACTAGCAAAATGCTCAGTGTTTAAATCCTCATCAAGCATGGTGGTCACTCTTCTTTGCCTGTTTTATACTCACCATCACCTACAGTCCAGTACAGAAAAATAAGCAAGCTGACACTGTTTCTGTTCTTTTGATTCATGGGATGACATGGGTTCTATGGAGTTAGTGAAAACCCATATTGAAACAATACTAGCTCATACTACCTTAGGGTACTGTAGCTCTCCTCCAGGGAAGTTCTACAATTCTTTGATTTACACTCCAGATTTTTAACGTGGAGTTACTGACACTGATTCTCTGGACATGCTGGTGTAAAGAAAACCCACAAATTGGTGTTTTGAAGTTTTTGGTGCCCAAGTCTCCTAAAAGACATCAAAGACTTCGTATCCACTTGCACCAATGGTGCACAACCTAAGTTTCCTACCCATAAGCTATATGGTTAAAATCTGTATGAATGCAGGAAACTACTCTGTATCTGTGTTTGTAGATTGTCCTCTCACAATTTGTTTATTTGATTGCTGACCCTTTGTTGTTTGAGGAGGGTGTTAGGGGAGAAGTAGAATCAGTGTGGACACCTGGTTTTAGCCATACTTATTACTTATCTATAAGGCTGCTATAGCCGAGGCTGCTATTGAAAGAGTGCTTCGATTTTAAGTGTAATTAGAATTTTTAAATTGAAGCCGGAGTTATTCAGGAGTTAAACAGGAGGAGAACAGAAGGAGAAATGAACAAATTAACAAATCAACAATTCCAGCTATTAAGGACTGTTTGTAACTAACACCACATTTCCACCATGCCTATGGATTGTGTCTGTACCTGGATCCCCAACACTGCCCGCATCCCTCCTGATCTCCCCATGCAATCTGCTTATCCACTCCAACTATGCCATACCGAGCGATGCAGCAAGATGACCACCTCAAATGGACCATGGTTGTGGCCCCCAAATCTTGAGGCTTGGTGTTATTTTGCTCAACTCATTGTCTTTTCCTCTTAAGTTTAAACTAACCTTTCCTTAGAGGTTATATAACTGTGACCCTTGTATCAAGCCCATCTGTGTCACCCCTGTCTGTCTGCCCCTTCTCCTTTAGAATGTAAGCTCTCACTAGCAGGACCCTCTTCCCTCATGTGCTTCTCCTTCACTTAATGATACTTTAATTTACAACAGCACCCAACCATTGGTTGCTGACACCATGCTGCTTATTTAAGTTTTATTCAGCAATGTATTAATCATGTATCTGTCCTGCATTGTTTGTACTGTGGCGCCATATAAATAAAGGATAATAATAATGGTTCACTTCTGCCTCTACCTGTACCAGGCAAACAATGGGCTCATCTATCCATGGACTTCTTTTAGGAATTACCACCCTTAGAAAGATACAATGCCATGTGGATGATTGTTGACCATTTTATTTAAAATGGTCCACTTTATTCCTTTAAAAGGTTTCGCATCTTCTCCTAAACTGGTTTTTGTGGTCATTCCACATGTGTTTTGTCTCTACGGATGTCCACAAGAAACTGTACTTGACTGTGGCAATTAATTTAAATCTTGTTTCTAGAGGGCTTTATTCAAAGAATTGGACAGTAAATTTTAATTCTCCATGGAATATCATCCACAGTCTAATGGTCATACCAAGAGAGTAAATAAGTAATTTGAGAAGTTACTCAGGATCTACACTTCAGACTCCCAGGAAGACTGGATTCATCTTCTCCTATAGGCAGAATTTGCCCAAAATAATCACTATCATAAATCTCTATTCTTGATTGTTTATAGAACTCATCACCCTATGGCTGTCCCTGAAAACTTTCCATGCTCTGAAGTACCAACTGCAAGTTCTTGAGAGTTTATGTCTATATGTCGATGTCATAAATTATGGATGGGTAGTGGATACTAGCCCGTACTTTGGGATTGAAGAGACCCAGTACTGAGGCACGAAGTCTACCGTGTCGGCGGTATTCACCAGGGACCCCTGCAAGGAGGTTTGGACTTAGCAGCCTCCGACAGTCAGGTTACGGCCCTCAGACTTGGTACTCTTGTACAGGTGTTGGTGTTTCTTCAGTTTGATTGGAATATAACACAGGCATATTATGAAGTTAGAGCCAAACGGAGGATAGCCAAGGTCAAAACCAGAGATTAAGTGCAGACGAAGCTGAGGTCAAGAATGAGTAGCTGCTATCATTGGAAACACTGGAGTATACTTTGGTAGCCTATTCTCTGCCACCTGCCTAGTGCCAAGACTCTTCCTTAATAAGGAGGAGTTCAATTCTTTGCGCCAAACGTGACATCACATTTGTCGCGTTTGTCCCTTTAAATTTTCTTGCAGGTCGGCACCCATAGGGGGAAGCCACAGCTACCTGCACTTGCAGCCACCAGGGGAGAGCAGGAGAAGGAGCCAGGACCGGAACATTAGCAGCGAGCACCGGGGCCTCCGCGCACGCTGCCCTGTGCTGCCGAGGACCCCAGTGCTGTCGGACGTGATAAGTATCTTCCTTTAACATAATATCATTATCCAAATAAATTTTCACCATCTGGATACCTCTCTCATGATGTATACTAGTGTATAGCACCTCAACGTCTATGGTACATCACATAAATTGCGTTTCCTATTCAAATCTTCAAATATATGGGTGGAGTCATTTACATATTAATTTAAAGTACATGCATATTTTTTAATGTGAATATCTACAAATTCATAGAGTAGATGTTGCTTTACCTATCCAAGATATTTAAGGATGTCATGGTGATTTTTCTAATTGTTTCTCTCTAATAATAAATGTATATCTTCCACCATATTAAGTGTGCCCCCGCTAGAGAGTACTTTCTGCATCTTTCTCCTACATCTTCTCCGTGGGATCAGAAGTTAATTTCCTATATATTTTAACATCTTTTAAAAGTCTATAACATTCCTCTAAATATTCTTTCCTATTCAACACCACAACTCCACCACCCTTGTCCGCCATTTTTTTTACAAAATTTCTATTGTTTTCCAAGTTTTTTTATGGTCTTTCTTTCTCCTTTAATTAAATCCTTACTAATAAGATTAAAAACATTTCAATGAAACTACCCCTAGACACCAATGGATAAAAATGTGACTTTTAAAAAAAAAAACGAGTAAAGGAGTTATTTAGAAGGGATGTAGTCAGCATCCCGACATATGGGATGCCGACGGTCTATTTACCGCACCGGAATCCCGACAGCAGTCGGGATCCTGGCTCCAGCATACCGACCGCTGGCATCCCGAAGGTAAGTATGGGGGCCTAGGCAGATTTAGGGTTAGGCACTAAGGGGAGATTTAGGGTTAGGCACTAGGGGAGGTTTAGGGTTAGGCACTAGGGGGAGGTTTAGGATTAGGCACTAGGGGGAGGGTTAGGGTTAGGCACTAGGGGGAGGGTTAGGCACTAGGGGGAGGTTTAGGGTTAGGCACTAGGGGGAGGTTTAGGGTTAGGCACTAGGGGGAGGTTTAGGCACTAGGGGGAGGATTAGGGTTAGGCACTAGGGGGAGGGTTAGGGTTAGGCACTAGGGGAGGTTTAGGGTTAGACACTAGGGGGAGGTTTAGGATTAGGCACTAGGGGGAGGGTTAGGGTTAGGCACTAGGGGGAGGGTTAGGCACTAGGGGGAGGTTTAGGGTTAGGCTCTAGGGGGAGGTTTAGGGGTAGGCACTAGGGGGAGGTTTAGGATTAGGCACTAGGGGGAGGGTTAAGGTTAGGCACTAGGGGGAGATTTAGGGTTAGGCACTAGGGGGAGGTTTAGGATTAGGCACTAGGGGGAGGGTTAGGGTTAGGCACTAGGGGGAGATTTAGGGTTAGGCACTAGGGGGAGATTTAGGGTTAGGCACTAAGGGGAGGTTTAGGGTTAGGCACTAGGGGGAGGTTTAGGGTTAGGCACTAGGGGGAGGGTTAAGGTTAGGCACTAGGGGGAGATTTAGGGTTAGGCACTAAGGGGAGGTTTAGGGTTAGGCACTAGGGGAGGTTTAGGGTTAGGCACTTGGGGGAGGTTTTGGATTAGGCACTAGGGGGAGGTTTAGGATTAGGCACTAGGGGGAGGGTTAAGGTTAGGCACTAGGGGGAGATTTAGGGTTAGGCACTAGGGGGAGATTTAGGGTTAGGCACTAAGGGGAGGTTTAGGGTTAGGCACTAGGGGGAGGTTTAGGGTTAGGCACTAGGGGGAGGATTAAGGTTAGGCACTAGGGGGAGATTTAGGGTTAGGCACTAAGGGGAGGTTTAGGGTTAGGCACTAGGGGAGGTTTAGGGTTAGGCACTTGGGGGAGGTTTTGGGTTAGGCACTAGGGGGAGGGTTAGGGTTAGGCACTAGGGGGAGGGTTAGGCACTAGGGAGAGGTTTAGGGTTAGGCACTAGGGGGAGGTTTAGGGTTAGGCACTAGGGGGAGGTTTAGGATTAGGCACTAGGGGGAGGGTTAAGGTTAGGCACTAGGGGGAGATTTAGGGTTAGGCACTAGGGGGAGATTTAGGGTTAGGCACTAAGGGGAGGTTTAGGGTTAGGCACTAGGGGAGGTTTAGGGTTAGGCACTAGGGGGTGGTTTAGGATTAGGCACATGGGGGAGGGTTAGGGTTAGGCACTAGGGGGAGGGTTAGGCACTAGGGAGAGGTTTAGGGTTAGGCACTAGGGGGAGGTTTAGGGTTAGGCACTAGGGGGAGGTTTAGGATTAGGCACTAGGGGGAGGGTTAAGGTTAGGCACTAGGGGGAGATTTAGGGTTAGGCACAAGGGGGAGGTTTAGGATTAGGCACTAGGGGGAGTGTTAAGGTTAGGCACTAGGGGGAGATTTAGGGTTAGGCACTAGGGGGAGATTTAGGGTTAGGCACTAGGGGGAGATTTAGGGTTAGGCACTAGGGGGAGGTTTAGGGTTAGGCACTAGGGGGAGGGTTAAGGTTAGGCACTAGGGGGAGATTTAGGGTTAGGCACTAAGGGGAGGTTTAGGGTTAGGCACTAGGGGGAGGTTTAGGGTTAGGCACTAGGGGGAGGGTTAAGGTTAGGCACTAGGGGGACATTTTGGGTTAGGCAATAAGGGGAGGTTTAGGGTTAGGCACTAAGGGGAGGTTTAGGGTTAGGCACTAAGGGAAGGTTTAGGGTTAGGCACTAAGGGGGGTGGGTTAGGTTTAAGCACCAGGGGCGGAGGTTAGGTTCAGGCACTGGGCGGGAGGGTTAGGGGTAAGGGTTAGCGTTAGGGAACTTACCTTTTAGTGTTTGGATTCTGAAAGCTGGGATCCCATACCCAACCCATTCAGAACATTATTTTCTTTATCAATGTCTTTTTAACGTGAGGTTTCTGATAAATCTATTCGTATCTATAAATTACGCAAAGCCACTAGGTTTGCCATTTTAAAAATCGGGGAGACTCTCATAAATCCCTGGAGCGGCTGAAGATCAGAACTTATTACATTTAGCCCCTGGTATCCTTTATGTTGGTGCAGTATGTTTAAATGCACCAGTCTGAGTCCAGCACAAGACCTTTGGTGTTAGCACCAGTGGCAGATTTTACCTAGGGGCTGCAAGGCTACAGCCCCCTCATTAAAATCAGCCACTTCAGTGTAGCCAGTGTAGTCCATGATTGCACTGGCTACACTGTGACTGGAGGTGACTTCCCATTGGGAGTGCCACCTGCCAGTCACGCACAGGACAAACAGCCCCAGGGGGAGGTGTCTCCTCCCACTGGGGCTGCCAGTCTGGGCTGCGATTGGAAGCTGCTGATCTGCCTTTCGGGTAGCCCTTTAGGGCTTCTCTGGGATACAAACAATGCTTTACCCTGAAGCCTGTGTTATGCACATGCGCGGCACCAATGCCGCTCATGCGCTGGTCCCGGCACCTGCCAGATTTATTGCACAGGCGCTGGGACCCTGGCCGACCACAGCCAGACTAGAAGCAGCGGCAGCCCCCCTCAGGAAAGAGGGTAGGATCTGCTGCTGGTTAGCACAATGTATGTTAAAACAGTAGTTTTCAATTCCCATGCTCAGTTGAAAAACCGTATATGATAAGGGCTACTCAGCATCCCTTAAATGGAGTCAACTTGTGACAAGTGTCAATTGTATGTCGGCACTGGCAGTACAGAGGCTTATGCAGAAAGCGTTTAAATTGTAGTAGCAAGCTACTTGCCTGTTTATTGAGCCATCTGTCAACAAAGCTGAAGAACTGGAGCAGATGTAAATGCTGCTTGCAGCTGCTACATCCAACTCGCAGACAGTGCTGGATCTCATGTCCGTTACAAGGGGCTGCTGCGTATGGATTTCAAATATTACTGAAATTGTATCCAGTTATTTAGTCAACATACTGTATATCCACAGGTGGCTAATGAGAATTAGGTATATAGCTGGTGTGGGACTGGTGCTACTTCAAACAATATAGTGAAGCTCGAAATGCTATTTTAGGTAACACGGTTGTGGATTCCAGGAACATGCTGTTACGGTAGGCAGAGGAGGCTTACCATGACTGTATTATTCCACACGGTGTGTGGATTCCAGGGACATGCAAAGAAGATATTTATAACTTATAAACATATTCTTTGTTTATTGTAATAATTTTTATAGTTAACACTCACCAGCTTTGTGGAGAGATGAGGCAGAAGCAGCTCAGCCTCACTTCTGTATAGTCAGACACTGCTTACAGAGCTGGGTGTGGGGCCACACCATGGGCAATAAGCTGCACAGAAAGAGAGCTCATAGAGGCATGCCTCTGAGTATGGGAGGTGTACCTTGTGCACTGTTGGACACCTTGGATGTGTCATGTGACCAGGAAGTACACTGCAGTGTTTAAAGATCGGAGCTCAGCTCAGTCAGCAGCAACAAGAGAAGACACAGTGATGCAGGTAGGTGAATCAATAGACACTGAAGCTTAGTGTAGTGAGGGGAGAGTTAGTGTGAGTAGGGGGTGAGACAGGCTGCCAGCACTCAGACCCAATCCATGTGTGCCTCCCCAGCCATTGACCTCGCCGCACATCACTGGTGGATTCCTCTGATGAAATCACTTTACTAAGGTGGAGAAATGCGCTACTTACAGTGCATCCGGAAAGTATTCACAATGCTTCACTTTTTCTACATTTTGTTATGTTACAGCCTTATTCCAAAATGGAATAAATGAATTTTTGTCCTCAAAATTCTACACACAATACCCCATAATGACAACGTGTAAAAGTTTTTTTTAGATTTTTGCTAATTTAATAAAAATAAAAAAAACACTAAGAAATCACATGTACATAAGTATTCATGAATTTTTTCCATTTTGGAATGAGGCTGTAACATAGCAATATGTGGAAAAAAATGAAGCGTTGTGAATACTTTCCCAATGCACTGTACGTCATCCTGGCAGTTGTAAATCGAAATGACTCCTGAGGCCATGCCAAGTGTTTTGGGATCCATACAGTATGTTACAAAAAAAGTGATTTGAGCTGCATGATATTATGAGGCAGCATAATGTATACAATGTTTCTCTTTATTATTATATAACATTATATTAACATTGTATAACAATAAAATGTACACTGGCTGTGAATGATGCCAGTAGCAATGAGAGGTGTGTCTGTGGCAGGGAAGTAGATGGGTTGTTGGTCCCAGCCACGCTCATTATGCCATGTCCAAGTTAGAAAATAGGGTATGACTATGTTCCAATCCAAACAAACTAAATATATATATATAAAGTTACAAAAGTAATTTGTAGGGTGCCACTGCCACTAAGATGTCGTTGTGCCTCTCTTTTAATCTAGCTGTGTATGTATGTAAGTGTGCATGTTTGCAGGGTTACCATCAGAAATTGGGGAGCTGAGTATACAGATGTGTATGATGGAGCCCTGGCTCCAGGAGCATGATACTTTGAACCCTAGAATACTGGAGGGGTGTGTGGCTTGCATTACTGCCTCACAGCACTGAGGTCATGAGTTCAATGCCCACCTGTGTGGAGCAGCAATACTGGCACCCGGCTCGTCAGAAGCAAAGGGCGTGGTGCAGCGACAGTGCCACCTACACAGCCCCGCCCTTTATGCAGCGGCAATGCTTGCACACCCCTAGCTACGACCCTAGGTGCGGTTACGCTGAAGTGCATTCAAAGATGTACAATCGGTGGACCATCGGACATTTCCTCCCAAATGTTTGAGAGACTGTGGCCACCGCAATCACAGTGGAAAGCAGTCGCTGACACCAACATGCCCCATGTGTCCCATACCCTCCTTCCCTCCCCGTTACCACCTTGCATTGCCCTTCTAAATCGTATTGTTCTCAATGCAATTTTGATCTGCGTCCCCCACCCGGAAACATTGGGACACATGTGCAGAGCCTAATGTTTTACCTGCATCTGACTGCTGAGCATCCCCTATACAATTATCTATCAGATATCTGTCCAATCTGGCTGGTTGGAATAAAAACATGGTAATGTATGGGAGCAAATGACAGTCGTCCATTTGTTCACAAACACTGGAAAATAGCCAAAAATGGTTGTTCAGACAAATTGGTTAAAACACACAAATGTAACCAATTTGAACAATTTTTTTGTCCTTTTTTCACTGTTTAAAACCATATGATCGACTGTCATTTGCTAGATTGGACAGATATCTGACAGTAAATTGTATAGTGGATGCTCAGTTTTAGAATCACCCCCAGCGCTGCAGAAATTAGTGGTGCTATGTAAATAAACAATTATATACGATTGAGTTTTGTACATACTTGTGCCCTGGTATTGCGTTGTACTTGTAGAACCATTCAGGTTTATCACTTCTTAAGGCCCCCATACATCAGAGATGGATTGCAGCAATCGTGCAATTTGCAATCGATTGTGTATAAAAATCTTTCCCTTTTTCAATCGATTGTGGCAATTCTGCAATCTGAAATCGATTGAAAAAGGGAACGAATTTTATATACAATCGATTGCAAATTGCACGATTGCTGCAATCCATCTCTGATGTATGGGGGGTTTAATGTGCCTAATATTTCTGGGTTGACATATTGTATGTATTATGTATTATTTACCAAATCTGCATTTTAATGTATGCTGTATTGCTATGTGTCACAAATAATGTTACAGTATCTATTGTGGATTAATATGTCTTTGCATCAATATTGTATATTGTAGTTGGCACAATTCAGTATTTCTTCGTCACTCTGTGTTTATTTTACAATATCCACTTGGGATCAGGTTAATTAGCTGTTTCCATTGTCTTCACAGGAGTTGTCAGGTTTGTATTGATTAAGTCATCCAGGTGAGATTGCAAGTTTCTATCAGATTACAAGCAGCCTGTGCCTCCTAATTAATATGTTTAATATGACCCTTTGTTTATAGTGGTCCCAAAACAAACTTGGAATTTCACAGACCATGTGATTGACAGGATTGTTCAACTTTTTGCAGGGTTTAAAAGGTGGAGGGTCCTGCTCCGCTGCTCAATCAGCAGTGATCGGCAGCATGGCAAACACTGGGGGAAGCTTTTGCCCTTCTGCTCCACGGGAGGTTTCTGGGCCTGATTCAGACCCACTCGCGAGCGGGTCTGGACTGAGCATGCGCACGACTGAGGGAGCTCCGTCGTGCGCATGCGCCAGACGCGACGAGCGAAGGAAAGTCCTTCGCTCGTTGTGTCTGATCAAAGGGGGCGTGCTGTCGATGTTGATTGACAGCACGCCCCCTTTGGTAGGCATGCCGGGGGCGTGCCTCCCTGACGGGGGCGTTCCCACGGGAACGCCTCCGGTCAGAAGCCGGCCCACTGACATCACTAGTGATGTCAGTGGGAGTGATTTTGGCTCTGATAGAGCCAAAATCACTCCGGAGCTTGCGGTTGAAAACTTCAACCGCAGGCTCCGGCTTGCAGTTTCAATGGTCGCAATGGTCAAGCCCATCGCGGCCATCAAACTGCACGCTCGTATAGCCTGTGGGTGGTGACCCACAGCTATACGAGCGTCCAGGAGGACGCTCCATTTTCATGGAGGCCGGCCCTCATTCTGAGCGTGCGCTCTGCTCAGAGCGTACGGCTCTGAATGAGGGCCTCTGTCCTCCCTGAGCTTGCCTTAGGACACCTGCATTACGGTTTGACATGTGTACCGCCCCAGTCAAACTCCCCACCTGCCTCTGTCCCCGGAGCGGGGCCAGAAAAAAAACATTCAACTTTAGAATGCTGATGTGTGTAGTTGAATCTATAGCCAGGCCTTGGTTTGCAACCATGCCAGGCTGTGCAATACCTGACATGGTTGCAAGCAATGCGACCAGTCAGAAATGCACACTGGACGGCTGCCGGTAGACAATATTCCAGCAGCTTCCAATGGCAGAGGGACCTTCCAAACCTTCGGCATCTTGTAGCCTCCCAAGTGGCATCCCTTCCCTCAGTGACTCCAGGTGTGGGGAGGGACAGAGTGAGCTGCCAAAAGGGGGCGTGTACTCATAGGCAGGGGTGTAGCCTCACCGGAAGGGGGCATGGCTTCGCGGCTCGAACCCCCAGCCCGGGTGTGGGGTGCCGGATGTGTGGACTGCTCTGTATGCAGTGCCGGCTCCCTCACTGTGACATGAGCTGAGTGGGGAGTCTGCACCTTGGAGTCACCAGGGGCTCCGAGAGGGGAGGGAGTGGGTACTAATTACCCGGGCTTGCTAGAGGGGCCCGGCGGGGGCCTGGGTCCGGAGCTGCCCCTCTGCTCCTTATCTGACAGCAGCCCAGCACATGCTGCTGTTTGCTGAGCTGCAGTGGGAGACTACCGCAACAGTCTCCTATGCTTGTGGGGGGGATCAATCACACTGATCATGCCCCCATGGCTTTGTGCCGGCCCTCGCCCCTTCCCCTGGACTCACATGGCTCTTGACGCCCCTGGGTGTCACTCCTGGGCTGGTGACACCCGGGTGTGACCTGCACCCCCTTGTGACGCCACTGAGCCTCCCCCAGTGTTTGCCATGTTGCCGATCACTGCTGATCGAGCAGCGGAGCAGGACCCTTCACCTGGCATGGCAAATGTAAATGAACCAGTCCGCAGCCCCCAGAAGGTTATTCAGAGGAGCAACCGCTGGGGAAATGCAAAGTCACAATGCTGTGATGTTCCGATCATCAATAGTTTAATACATCAATGACTAATATTTAAAAAATATCTATATTAATGTTATGTGTTTCTAAAGAAATATTCAGTTTTATTTAATAAAATGTTGTGGATATGCTTGACCTAATTCAATCATAAAAACCCAGACAATTTCAGAGCATCTTTTAGAAAATCTTGGGTGTAAGAGGTCAGCTGTCTAGGACATGACTAAGGCCCTCATTCAGAGCCGCTCGTTAGCGGCAGTACGCTCGTTCCGAGCGATGTTCGCACATCTGCGCATGCGTACGGTTTTTAGTACGCATGCGCGAACCAGTCAGTGCGGCCGAAAATCGTTTGTTCGCTATATAGCGAAGGCCTGCTATTTTGAGTGACAGAATGAGTCGTATGTGGGTGGTAACATGGGAAGGTGCTTGAAAACAGGGAGTGGAGATCAGAACGCAGGCGCACTTAAAGGTCAAAGCGGGCGTTTTATGGGTGTGCATAATTAATACAGCAGCGTCATTGACCACGTCACTTGGTTGTTTTATAGCCAGAACTGCTCGCAATATAGTGGTAGGAAAAACCAACCACAAGAATAGCGAGCAGTTCATACGCTGTTCGATGTACTCGATTAATCTAATAAATAGCGGACATGACGTATGATGCGAGCGGCCAGGGGGCGTTTTTATCAAATAAACGAGCGTATGTTTTGCTCGCTCGTTCAGACATGGAGGCGTCAACAGACCGCAAGGAGCGTACGGTTCATTTGAATAGCCACCCCCTTTTACTGAACGAGCGAGCGCTAATTGCGAGTGGCTCTGAATCAGGCCCTAATTTCTCTGCTTGTCTAGTTCATTCTGCATTACTGTATCTGCACATTACCAACAGTTCTGGGCAGCATACAGCTACAGCATGGATGGGGGAATGTGTCAGCTTAGCCTGGTAACATAAACCAATGTGGACATTGTAGCGGATTATGGTTAATGGCATAATGAGCATCAGTTATGGGCTCTAAGGTGGTGGTGGCCGGCTTAGCAATTAGGTTAGTGTATTTGATCTATCTTTTTATCTATCTTTTCTTACTTATCATACTTTAATGTATAATATACTGTTGTATCATCCCTATTCTTTCCTCTGTGATTGGTGAACCTGGGATAGTGGGGGTGTACAGTGTTAGAATCCCAACAACATGTTAGAATTCCGGCGCACGCCATCCTGAAGGTAAGTAGCTGGGTTAAGGGGAGGGGTAGAGTTAGGCACTTAGGGGGAGGGTTATTTTTAGGTACCGAGGAGAGGGAGGTTAGGTTTAGCCGCTGGGGAGGAGTAGTTAGGGAGAGGGGGAGGGTCGGACTGACAGGTGTCGATAAACTAACCCTGTCGGGATGCTCGTGTCGGGATTTTGACTGCCAGGATCTCGAGCGCCGGCATCCCTTACCCATCCCATGTGGGCACTAGGCCCTAGCACCCCATATCCTTACAATAGGTGCATCCAAGGAATAATAACAGATGAGGATGGCAGATCTGATGGCCCCACAACACCTTAGAAAAATGCAAAGAAGCTGTTCGGGGTAAATTAGATGTATTGCCTGTTTTCTGTGCGTGTTATTTTTAGGGATGTGCGCCGGACCATTTTTGCCGGATTTGGATTTGGATTTGGTTCTAATTCGTCGTCCGGCTTTGGATTTGGATTTGGATTTGCCAAACTGCGGTGACTGGCTTTGGATTTGGATTTGGATTTGGATTTGGATTTTTTTACAAAAATTGACAAAAAAAGCTAAAATCACATAAATTGGTCTTTTTTTTCTTCCTAGAGTATTATTAACCTCAATAACATTAATTTCCAGTCAATTT
Source organism: Taudactylus pleione (assembly GCA_031769625.1). Taxonomy (NCBI): domain Eukaryota; kingdom Metazoa; phylum Chordata; class Amphibia; order Anura; family Myobatrachidae; genus Taudactylus; species Taudactylus pleione. Next base: position 3,109,865 of record JAUIMM010000257.1, read on the forward strand.
AGACCATATCACAGCTTATAATATTGTTTTCAACATTATTGGCCAAAGGTTGCAGTGAGCTGACTGGTTACTAAGCGACAAAGCAGCGGCACAACGACACAGACACCACAGTATAAAGCACATCTATGACACATTGCCACACAGCAGTGGCAGAAATGAAAAGTAGTGCACCCACCCAGTGGGGTACGGCCAGCAGAGTCACAGTACTTGTTTACAAAGTGGGCTACGGCCCTAGGAGTCACAGTGCACAATCTTATTAGCATTACACCGCACATAGGGCCTGATTCACATTACACCATAAAGTAGTGTCTCTTATTTATGTTACGACACACAGTAGTGCCCCTTTTACACAATGCCCACAGTAGTGACCCTTTTACACAATGCCCACAGTAGCGGTGTCCCTTACACAATGTCCCCCAGCAGTGGTGCCCCCTATGCAGTCCCCTTAGTAGTACGGTCCACTATGCAGTGCCCCCAGTTGAATGCTCCCCAGTAGTATGCCCCCCATTAGCAGGCCCCCCCAGTAGTATGTCCCCCATTAGCAGGCCCCCCCAGTAGTATGCCCCCCATTAGCATGCCACCCAGTAGTATGCCCCCCCAGTAGTATGGCTCCCCCAGTAGTAGGCTGCCCCAGTAGCAGGCCCCCCCAGTAGTAGGCTGCTCCAGTAGTAGCCCCCCCTGTAGTATGGGCCCCCCCCTGTAGTATGGCCCCCCCTGTAGTAGGCCCCCCCAGTAGTATGCCCCCCCCAGTAGCAGGCCCCTCAGTAGTATGGCCCCCCCAGTAGCAGACCCCCCCCAGTAGTATAGCCCCCCCCAGTAGCAGGCCCCTCTGTAGTATGGCCCCCCCAGTAGTATAGCCCTGCCCAGTAGCAGACCCCCCCAGTAGTGCAGACCCCCCCAGTAGTATAGCCCCCCCCAGTAGCAGGCCCCTCTGTAGTATGGCCCCCCAATAGTGCAGATCCCCCCCAGTAGTATGGCCCCCCCAGTAGCAGACCCCCCCCAGTAGTATAGCCCCCCCCAGTAGCAGGCCCCTCTGTAGTATGGCCCCCCCAGTAGTATTGCCTCCCCCAGTAGCAGACCCCCCCCAGTAGTGCAGACCCCCCCCCCAGTAGTATAGCCCCCCCAGTAGCAGGCCCCTCTGTAGTATGGCCCCCCCAGTAGTATAGCCCCCCCCCCCAGTAGTGCAGACCCCCCCCCCCAGTAGCGCCCCCGAACCTTTGACAAGTAAAAAAATAAAAAAAATAAAACTTACCTGTATCCCCGCTCCCGCGCCGTCCGCTCTGTCACACGCTGAGGAGGGAGCCGGAAGACGGAGCTCATGTGTGAGCTCCAGCCGGCTCCCTCCGTGCAGCAGCCAATGAGAGTCTGTGTGACTCTCATTGGCTGCTGTAACAAACACACAGCTGCCGCTGGCGGCTGTGTGTCTGTGTCTGTGTAGGGCAGAGCGCTATCACTGCGCTCTGCCCTACACGCGAGGAGACCTGATGTCGGATTCTTTAGTGAGAATCCGACATCAGGCGGCCGCCGTTCGGCCCCGAACGGGGATCCGAGTCAGGCGGTGAACACCCGAACAGGGTTCGGGTGGACTCGGATCCCCAATGTTCGGAGCGGTTCGGATTCCACAGAATCCGAACCGCTCATCTCTAGTTATTTTACATAACTAGAGTTGGGGTCAGTCATATGAAAACATTTTACACCTCACTGAGCCTAATCTTTTTCACCGTTAAGATTGCATAGTAACCCTTTGTGCCTGGTCCTATCTGGCCGTGTGGTCAGTGTGGTATGAAGACACAAGATTTTAGGCAATGTTTGTCTTCACTTCATTTTCTCTGTATCATGTCTTTCCATCCACAGACACTTCCTTTTTCAAAAGAATTGAAACTTCTTAAAGAGAATGCTAATAGGTATGCAGTATGTGTGTATATTACTATATATATATATATATATATATATATATATATTAGATGCAAAACTACTTTAGCTACTGCATAAAATGAACTAGTGAAAAACAATCCTATTGAATTAACCGACAACAACCAAATTTAGGGTTTCCGAGTCAAACAGAGTCCCATTTCGTATCTTCCTGCGGTTCGGACTTCGGAAGGGGGAGAGTAAGTATACATACCCGTCCCCCGTCGGGATATCAACCATTGGGATGCCGCTGTCGGCATTTTGACAGGAGGCATCCCAACAGCCATCATTACATACCGATTCTGTTTATAGACCTACTGTATGTTTAACATACGACCATGAGTAAACCGAGATCTTCCTGCTGATTTCTGCTTACTCATGGCCGGTTTGATGTTACAGCCCTGGTTGATAGAGGGGCTACAGGTAATGTAATTTACTATGAAAAAGTCATTCAATATTACTTGGAAACAGTGACATTAGTAACTTCTATGTCTATCGTGGGATTAAATAATCATTCTTCTGGCCAGAGGTCCTATTAAAGGAAAAACTGTTATTTTGCTTATATTGGTTGGCTGTTTACTCTGTAAATTAATGCCCTTGTATTGTCTATATCATACATTCTCAGAGCTGATTTCTTACCTCCTCATCACCTTTACAATTGTACAGTTGACATTATACCAGGTTCTAGGTTACCAGTGGGAAATTTGTTTCTTTATCTGCACCACATTTAAAATCCATCGAAGAGTAAGTAAATCCCCCTAAAACCATGCAAAGCCCCCTAAGAGCAGATTTATTCTTTGCAAACAAAAAGGGTGGTGGCTGTATAATTGAAGGGTATACAGTACTTCATTTTACTTCTTCTCTAGAATTACATATAAATCAAGTCAAAGGGATATGGCAAAAGCCAAAAGAGAGAATCGGCTCATTGTTAAGCTGGAAGAATGAGAATCTGAGGTCCAAGAAGTGTAATTGTTTGGTTATGTAATTTCAGCCAAAAGGTTTTCTATGGACAAAAAGAAAGTACTAGCCATAAAAGATAAAATTACTACAGATGATATTATTATTTAGTGGTGTTGTTGCACCTCTCACGGCCATGAGTAAGAAAGGGACTGATCCCACCAAATGTTCTAAAGTAGCTGATAAAGCTTTCCAGGACCTGAAGGAAACTTTTAGCTATGCACCTAGTTTGTCATCTAATGTTGGGTGAAAACTGAACGTTATGGGAGATCTAATGTGGGAACTGATGCAATCTTCAGATGGAATTCGCCCACTGAGCCCCGATCCTTCCTAAGGGAAGGGGGGCCAGATTGCAAAGCAGGGTCCATTCAGATTCCCCCCCCTTTGGCCCCTGCTGTGTGAACGCAATAACTTTTGCCACTACAGATTAGCGGCATGTGTGTGCATTTTAAGGTTCGTAGAACATATGGTTTTTAGAGGAGTTGTTTTAGCTATGAAAAAAAACTTAAGTTCTACAATAAAACTGCAGTTGCAACTGTTTTTTTTTACAGTGCAAAATTATTAATGAAAGATAAATTGCGCACTGGTCCGACTGTAGGTTAAAAAAAAATCAGAGCTACATTATCCAAACTGTATCTTACAGGGTGTGCACTGTGTCCTGATAACTGGCTGAGGCACGGAGACAACTGTTACTATTCACATGAGACTCAGAAAACATGGAATGAGAGCCAGCACCAGTGTGAGATGATTGGAGGACACCTACTAGTCATAGAGGACCAGGCACAGCAGGTATGGTCTGCAGTCTACTTTATCCATTCTATTTCCTGATGAAATTCAAGTTTATTTTACATATCTATACAGGATTAAATCAGTTGTTATTATGATGAATGCTATAACGTTGTTACAGGAGATTATTCGCAGAATGTTCACACTACAGGCAGGCGACATGTTTTGGATCGGGCTTTACAATGATGGAGGTGGATGGAGATGGGTGAACGGTCAACAATATAACCCCAGCCTGTAAGTCTCTCTAATGTTAAACACAATCTTGTTTTAATGTTGCACTGTAAGCCAGGTCATGGACCAGAGCATCTGATGAAGTCAGTTATATTGTAGAACATCATATAATTACTGATTTAGAGTATGACTCGGAGCCGGACATGATATCAAACGCAGTTGAGCGATAACTGGGCAGTGCTTCCAAGTAGCACAGAGTTGCGATTGAGATGTACAGTCTCAAAAATGTCTTGAAAATGTATTGGGTACATGTCCAGAGCTTCCTTTGCATGCTCCGAGCTGCACTGCAGCAGTGCTACTGGGCGATGGGCACCCTGGTAGCCTTAAGCAGGGGCTGTGGGGCAGAAATGGCACAGCTCGCACACCCCTCCCTCCCTACTTCCCCGATCTTATGGGTCTCTTATGGGAATGTCTCTGAAGTGGTTGCAAACTCAGACAAGGATAGTAATCACTCAGATTGGAGGCCATACTCTGATGCACAATCTGCACCTAGCATGGGGCAGGGACTAGTTTTGAGACCAGGACCAATGACAGAATCTAAAGATGTTCAAAAGTGGGCATCTCAGTCCCTGCACAGTCAGACGCACAGGTGTACACCAGGGAAGGGCTTGTAGTGGTATTTGTATAAAGTCGCAGGTGCGAATGCAGCAAAAGATGGACGCCGCAGTGTCCGACTTAGTATCAGGACCTTATGTGTGCATAGCTCCAAACTGTAATATCTAGTTTTTGCTTTGTTTTCTACACAGGTTCCCCATGGAGGTGAACTCGGGAGGTTGTGCTTTGGGGGATACATTTCATAATTACAGTGAAGGCTGTAACGCCAGTAACTATAAATTTATATGCCAAAGGAAAGTTGTGAAAATCTGATATTTGTATTTGAAGATAATGTACTGATAGACTAAAGATAAATATTGGACATCTGATTTATGAGATTAATGTACAGGATAAGCCAAAAATCACTGTGCACCAAGCAAAGCCAATACAAGTACAGTAGCTGCCTGTTACATGAGGCAGGGAAACACTCTGTGGCACTGACTGTCGTACAAAGCAACAATGACAAAAAGGGCCGCAGAAGTGAGAGGAGACGGAGGGGAGTTGGTGCACACTGACTTTTCAGTTACCAGTTGCTAAAGGGTGATTTATCTCAATACATTGATAGATAATAACCGTCACATGCTAAATATACTATATACAGTGTGGCCATAATTAAACATCCCCTCTTTAGAGCAGTCTGTAGCTGTATCTAACAACCAGAATGTCACCAAATTTGGTAGGGAGACTAATTAGGACATGAGAAGCAGGATTTCAGGGGGGAAACATTTAGGACCTGATTCAGACCTGCTCGCTAAGGGGCGATCACTCGCGCAGAGTGATTTTCGCCCATCTGCGCATGCGTATAATTTGCAGTGCGCGTGCGCAAGCCATTCGTTGCGATCTGATTTTGGTAGCTCGTAAGCCACTATCAGGTCGCTGCTTTGAGTGACAAATAGCGCCGTTTGTCGGTGGTAACAAGGGAAGGGCAATGTGAACGGGGGAAAGGTGTTGCGAACGCAGGCGTGTCTGCCTGCCAAAACGGTGTTTAAAGGGTATGCATAATTAGCAAAGTAGCGTCATTGTACACGTCACCTGCATGTATTTCAGCCCGCACTGATCGCAGTGCTTGCGGCGGGGGAAAGGCAACCCCAAGGACTGCGAGCAGCTTCTATGGCCCACGATGGTCCCGATTAATCATACATTTCCCGGAGGTGTGCGTTGCGAGTGGCAAGGGGGCATCTCAGACACTTGCGAGCTAACACACAGTGGGCGTCCTTACGCGACGCAGTGTGAGCGCTTAATGTACATATCCGACCCCTTTCTGCAAGCGAGCGATCGCATCTTGCGAGCGGCTCCTAATCAGACCCTTAGTTCAAAAAGTCACTGATAGGAGGAATATGGCGCTGTACAAGGAGAGAACACCACGAAAATGGACAGACAAATGAGTAACACGATGAAACTGTAATGAATGATTCCTTTATTGTATATTGTTACACCAATGATAACACAGCAATAACACATTTGTCTGCCCATTTTCACATTGTACAGCGCCATATTGCTCCTATCAGTGGCAGATCAGCATTGGTAAGAGTCTGAGGCTAAGAAAATAACTACAGTAAGCTGCAAACTTCTACCATATAAGGGAAGTTTTATTCTATATACATTTATATATTATTTTGTCATTAATTTCCCTTACCGGACCCTAAAATACAGCATCAGTACTACATTCCGTTTTTCTTTCTCACCTTATAGCTCATCTCGTCTGCATATTTTATTCCTAAAAATGGAGACAATATTTGATTTTTAGCTTTTTTTTCCCCCTAAACCTGCTACCCTCTAGTTTCAGGTAAATGTCCCCTTGTCCTAAAACGTCTATTCCACTGTCAAATGCTGACCTTGCTCCTGACAAAAAACTAGACTGTTGGAGTTATGACTATGCCCATTAAAAGTGATATTTATCTGTTGATGAAGTAAGAGTGAAGTGTTTAACAAAGGCTATCCTGTTGTGACATGTATAACAGCAATACCTTAAAGTTATATGGTACAAAGGAGCTTAAGTGCGTTTAATAAGCTAGAATTGCACATAGCAATATAGCATGCAACATGCACATAGCATAGGCTTGGGAGAGATGTTGGGGACTTGTAAGTGTTAAGTTTCAGGACACTCTTTGAAAGGCTGCCTCACTAACACAATAGTCAACCAGGGTATGCCAGGGAGGGATTTGTAGGTTTCATATGGACAGGAAGTAGGAGGCTCTTTCATGTCTAGCAGGGATCCCCACCCTCCCTCCCTTGTATGGTTGCTTGAACTCCCTTGTGTCTATGCGTGTTGTGGTTTGTTACGGTTTGCTTTTGTAGTGTTTTATGTGAAAGCATTGCTTTTCAATGGCAGTAGTTTTATTTGTAGGCTTGTGAGGCACCTTGAAGTAAGGTGAGGGGGGTCCTGCTCTTGTGAATCTGGCCCAGTAAGGGGAAGTGGCTTTTCTCACAATCCAGTCTGTGTGAGGGGCAGAGATATACCTCTCCATTACGTCTTACTATATGTGTAGCCCCCAGACATGATTTAGTGGTCATTAATAAATTAATTATCTTTTACCGCCAATCAAGTGTTGTGCAGCGGTAAGAAATGGGAACGTCTGGTTATACTGGTTATGTTTAGACATAACAGTTCAGAGGTCATTAGCCTATATGGGGCTCATTTAAAATTCTGCCGTCTCATATTTACACAATTATTTGCAGTGCACTGGGGATACACACAGCTGGAGTAGAGCAGAGCACTAAATTGTACAGTTCCGAGTCATGTGCTGGGCTGGGAAGGGAGACTGCTGTCACTGAGCAGCAGAAGTTTCCTCACTCTCTCTGCCCAATGTGTTGCAGCCATAATGATCACCCCCCCCATGGAACCGCCCCCTGCCTCAGCAGCGCTGACCTGGCCCCCGCTGGGTGCCTACAACTGGGCCTTGGTACGTAGTACCTGCCCCCCCTTCCCAGCGCCCTTGTGTAGAAGGTATGTTGGATGAATTGAAGGAAAAAGTAGTAAACAATTGGCTGATGTCAGCCTACATTTATACACAGGTTAACAATATTAACTTATCTAAAATGAATACACTGAGAACATTTTTTTATTTAAAAAGAAGGCGAAAAGGTATGGTGGTGAAGAAAGAACATCTCTACTTACAGCTAATCATCAAACTTAAGGCCTAGATGGGCGGCCAACTACCAGCCCACCAGCAAACTCCTCAAGGAATCCATACTCCCCCCTCGGAATGACACACTAAAAGCCCACCTAGACTGGTGGTGCAGCTGGCCCCAGTAGGGTAGTACAAGCCTAAGCCATGTTTTGGCTGGGAGAACACCTTGTGACCTAAAGCAAACAGCCACTGCTACCATTTTTTCCCACCAATGGAGGTTCTCTTGAGGAATCACAGCCACCACCATACCACAACGTAGACTCCTCTAAGACTCAATACATAATTCCTTATAAACAAAAACACACCCTTGACATTGAGATGCACTCCATTTGGCCTGTAGAGAAAAATATCCTTTTAATTGATGAATGGATGAGTTAGGCCCACAACAGAGTTTTAGGCGAGCCAAGGGAGTGTGTTTTATGTACTTAAATAATTCAAATGTCCGATTTGCAGATGAGTAAATACATTGAAAGGAAGAATGGAGGTCAAAGAAAGAATTTTGGGCCAGAGTTACATCTCTCAGAGACCAGGATGAAATTAAATGTAGCCAAGGTTTCAAGGAAAAGGTTATTTGAAGATGAGATTGGGGTCTAACTGAACCACATGATCACAAACCTTCAATGTATCTGTAATGGCCATATATTTAGGGGAAGGTCTGGCCTGATTAGCAGTCTAAGTAAGGTCACTCAAGGGAAAAGCCATAGAGGCAATTTCCAAATCCACCCTGTGCTTCTGATGGGAGGGAGAGACCAATACTGCAGTAGGACTCAGAGACATGCCTCCATATATTTTGGCAATTGGAAACTACCACAACAACAAGGGACAGTCATGCCATTAAAGGCTAATAACTGAGGCTTCATTTTCCATAAATAACAGACATCAATTTAGGCAAGTTGTCCATATATTTTTTAGACAAAATAAGGTATAGTCTAAAAGCTATAAATCCATTTATGCAACAGATACCTTCATAGCTTCCATGTCTAATTACATCCCCTTTCACAGTCCACACATAACCTCACACATCGTCTTTCTTTCACATCCTCCTGACATTTAGCCGACATTCCTGTGTGACTGGATCATGCAGCCAACCAAGAAACTCTGCATTCTGGCTGGACCAAATTGCAATATTTAGCACCTATCCTTGTGTATCAATGCCTATTTCCCTATAGATTGTAAGCGTACAAGCAGGGCCTTCCTACCTATATATCTGTCTGTTATTACCCAGTTTTGTTCTAATAATGTTCCAATTGTAAAGCACAATGGAATATGCTGCGCTATATAAGAAACTTTTAATAAATAATTAAATAAGACTGTTTGAAGGCAGCCATGCAGCCCAACATGCATGCCTCATGGTTCAAACATGCCTTAGTGTAGGCATTCATTTGGGGGATCAAAGGTAAAACATTGTCATTGAAGACGTCAGCAGCGGAGGCTGGGAACTGAATTCCCAGGTAGACCACGTCCATTATACATATATGCTTGTATAAAGCGACACTAGATGTCTTTAAACAACTGTGCTCTGGGGAAAAATGTATCAAAATTGGAAAAAATTGCTTTTAAAAAGGAACTAACAATGGACCAGACAATTGTGATAAAAACAGCAAAGATGACTATACTACAGAAGCCTTGCACCAACTGCAAGATAAATCTATTTTCACTGTTCTAAAATAAGATCCTTCCAAACAATATCAACTTGAATACCATAATTTTCTTGATGGTTATTTCAAATGGGGTACTGTCCAAGGATGCACAAAGCTTCCCTTTAGTTCCTTTTTCAGTCACACTCATTTTCTACTATTTACCTAAACTTCACAAATCCCTCACTACACCCCCGGGTCTCCCTATTATTTGAGGAATCCACTCCCTTACCTCTAGTCTTTTGTTCTATGTGGATTCCTTTCTGCAACCCACCTTAGTGATGCAGATGTGCCCAGCTAGTTTGTTGCTCCATACGCCATGTAGCTCGCCATGCATGGCACGCCACACACTACGCTATGAGTCACGCCACACAGAGAAAGTTTAGTAAGGGAACGTAGCATAGCACTGCAAAAGAAAGTGTAATACAACTTTTTGTCCACCAGGTGTCACTTTTCCTAAACTATGCAGCGCATGCGTCTGATTTCCAATGCATTTTCTATATCACCGCCCGATGACAGGCTGACAGAAGCTTCTGTACAATATACTGTAGTACAGCGTTTTCCTCATGGAATCAGGGCTGTAGAAGAATGTCTAATAAAGTTTTAAATCATTAAGTGTGTGAGTCCTGTACTTTTATACAAAAATATTTCACAGGCACGCACAGCTCTGTATTACACACTGACTGTGCGTTTGAAGCTGCACACTTGCGTCAATGTCAGCGCTGTCCCAGACTAGTGATTTCATGACTTTAGTAGTGGGCTCTGTTTGAGAGAGAGGTCTCTGTATTCCAAACTGATTGTGCATTTAAAACCGCAAATTTGTGGCAATGTCGGCACGTCGGCGCTGTGGTGGCTGTCAGCTCCGAGGGGTTACAATGGGATCTCTGATGCATGCCCAGTGGAGGGTTTGCAATGGGATCTCTGGCACATGCCCCTTGGAGCCGCTCCATATGCCAGTTCGCGCAATGCCATGGGGGTATGGAAGATCATAGCACTGCGCATGCCCAGTGGGTTGGGAGTCACACACAGCGAAAGTGGGATGTCTGTATTACATACTGACTGTGCGGTTGAAGTTGCACACTTGCGGCACTGCCCTAAGTTATGCCAACCTACAGTACACATGGGGCCTTTCGACATGCACCATGTGTTGGCGGCTGGATTCAAGGAGTCTCTGTTCTTCTATGGCTATTAGATGATATTTTTATTATTTGGGATGGCAATCTTAGTATGGCACAACACTTTGTTTCCTATCTCATCACTAACACATATAATTTACACTTCAAGTACAATTACAGTAGGAACCTTGTACACTTCCTGTACCTGACCCTAGAAGTCATTAATAAACAAATTGTTGAGTAATTATTGCAAAGAAGTGTATCTAATGCCTATTTACACTATTCTAGGTGCCATCACCTACCTTGAAAACGCAAAATTCCAAAAGGCCAATTAATGCACTTAAGATGCAATTGTTCTGAAAGCTACCTTCTATTAGAGGGGCTATCCTCAGTATATCGTGAGAATTGCAATTACAGAAAGTATGAATATGGATAGGGACGGTTTGATTAGTCTAAAATTATCAAGTGTGAAAGAAAACATCACCAATTTTGCAAACAAATTAAAATCCACAGAGTTTAAAACCAAACAGGAATATTGCTTCCGTATCAAAATACAATAAATCATCATATGAAAATAACTACAACATATTGAGACACAATACAGTTCTAAAAAAGATCATAAAAACCAACCATAAGATACAAGAAAATATAATCATTAACAATCATCCTAACCCCTAGTCACCTGAAATCACTAAAGTTTAAAACTGAAAAGACAACAAGAGAATGGTTACCTTTGAAACCTGTTGGATTAATTGAATATGGAAGAAATAAAAGGCATAACGTGCAAACATAACTTCAATAAAACAAAATCAATTATATTACAAAGCACTAGAATGATGTCTGATTTAAAGTCTTTCATATATTGTGATCCAAATTAATTATTTATTTCTTACAATGTGGTTGTGAAAATATCAGGTATGTCGGTAGACCAACTAGAAGCTTACAAAAACAAATTTCTTGAGCACAGGAGGAATGTTCTGAATAAAAAATCGTTTACATAGTCTATCCAGGCACTTTGCAGAACAACATGGGGGTGTCCAGGCACTATGACTGTCCTTGGATTACAGTCTATTCCCCCCGCTAGTAGAGGAGAGGACACTGTAGATTCCGAACATTATGTAGACAGGAGATATACTGGATTTTTAATATGAACAGTTTATATCCAGATGGTCTGAATGAACAAATTTAATAAAATGGTGTCATCTGATCCCATGTCCCCTCTGACATCTATGTATTTGTATATACTTTAATTTATTCAATTATTGTATGTTGTCTACTGTTCTTGTCACATGCATGATATATGTTTATAGAGAGGTAGATATGAGGTTATCTGGGTATTACCACCAAGATAATATTTTATAATAAGGTTTTGTGCTTGCCTTTTCACTTGCAATGTTTATTCATGTTATTTTATATTTTACTTTATTGCTGTTTTTAAGAGACAGGTATCACTTTTGAGGGCCTATTGATGGCTCATTCCTCTTTGAATTTTTTTTTTTACTAATAGAATTCCATAATCACTGTGGATTAAAAATAAAGAAGAAACAAATCTTCATTCACCTGTTTAAAAATGACCATTAATTGGATAATGAGCTAAGGCAGAGGTTCCCAAACGCGGTCCTCAAGGCACCCCAACAGTCCAGGTTTTAGAGATATCCATGGATGAGCACAGGTGGCTAAATCAAATTGACTGAGGTACTAATTAAGTCTTCTGCGGTCAGCCATGGATATCTCTAAAACCTGAACTGTTGGGGAGCCTTGAGGACCACGTTTGGGAACCTCTGAGCTAAGGTATAAAAGAGTTTCACTGTGAGTCACTATCCACCTTGAAAAAGATGCCAGGTGGGAGTCAAAATGTGTAGGAGAAGGCTTCTATCTAGAGATTGGAATCAGAGAGTCACACCTGTGAGGCTGAAGTCTGTATGCGGCTAACAATACCGGACCCACTTGCTGCTTGTGCTTGGAGCGGGATTGAAAGCCGATGGGTTGTATGTGTCTTCAATCCTCGGTACTTGCAGAGCAGCATTGGCCAGCCTACCCTTCAGTGCAGTGTGGAGACGTACTCCATATCTCCGTGCCAGAGCAGTTGGAGTCCCTCTACTCATCTGTCATCCACCAAAAAGGATGTGGGATTTAACTGCCACAGTGGTCTTTATCATTACTGGCACTCTTGCGGTACAGGCTGTGCTCCCATTCTCTGACTGGTTGAGCAAGAAACAAGTTCTGCCTCCAGGTACATACCATCTGCCTTTAAGAATCACCATTTCAATTTACCTCATTCTACTGGTTCCAACAGACTATTGATCATCCTTACCATAATTGGAATGACTAATTATCATCCCCATAAGAGATATTTTAACACTTCTTGCTATAGTGTGACCACCACAAATGACAGGATACTGCACCTCTTCAGAATGCGCATCTATTAACTATTACGTTAATATCGAGCTTAAACCAAATTGACTTTTTATTGTATTCATTAATATTATGCGGTCATCATTTTTAAAGGTCATATTAAAACATTTGCTTCCTATATCCACAGTGATTTTGGCATTTTATAATGATAATTTTCATACTATCCACTGAGTCGGCGTTTTATTCTATATATTATTTATATTCAGAGACTGACAATCTCTTACCGCTGCAGTGACTGGTGATGCTCTAGATTGCTTCCAGGTTCTTTAAGTCAATGCAGGCTGGGACATGAATTCCCAGATAGACCACAGCCAATTTCTTCCAAGAGTATGAAAATGTACAGTAGTCTGAAGGATTAGACGACTACACTATTAAGACAAACGTGATCGGACACTGACAGCAAATTGATCAACAAGATTTTATTGAAATCAACACTTTGTAGGTCCACCAGGTGCAGTGATTACTGCAGACACCTTTCTTGGCAAACTGTCCACAAGTTCCTGGACAACAGCAGGTGTTATGTTTTGCCATTCCTCCTCCAGTACAGTGACCAACTGTGACACTGAAGAAGATTGAGTCGGCCTAAAATGCACCCGTTGCTCTAATTCGTCCCAGAGATTCGCAATGGGGTTAGGATCTGGACTTGAGCTGTCCAGTGCATCCAGGTTACCAAATTTTCTGTATACCAGTCCAGCGTCACCCTGGAAACATGACAGGTGCCATTGTTGTCCTGATCAAAACATTTGTTGTTTCTGTAGAACTGCCACAATTTAGGGAGCACAGAGTTATCAAGAACTTCTCTATACTTCTCAGAGTTGAATGTGAACATGCATTATAACTAAAGGACCCAAGCCAAACCAGCTGAAACTGGGGGCGTCTAATCACTCTAATTTTGTAGAATTTCATTTATAAAAGGATGCCAAACTATAAAAATCAATTATCAGTGGAGAGCCAACAGTGAGTTTTACGGTTTAGAAACAATCAGAAGTACATTATCTGCAAATAAACATAGGTTGTATAAAATACTTAGGGCCTGATTCAGACCCACTCGCAAGCGGCTGTCCGCTGGCAAGTGGGTCGATGGTCTGCACTGCGCATGCGCACGACGGAGGGAGCTCCGTCGTGCGCATGCGTGAGACGCGACAAGCGAAGGACTTTCCTTCGCTCGTAGTGTCTGATCAAAGGGGGCGTGCTGTCGATGTTGATTGACAGCACGCCCCCTTTGGTGGGCGTGCCGGGGGCGTGCCTCCCAGACGGAGGCGTTCCCAAGGGAACGCCTACCGTCAGAAGCCGGCCCCACTGACATCACTAGTGATGTCAGTGGGAGTGATTTTGGCTCTGATAGAGCCAAAATCACTCCGGGCCTTGCGGTTGAGAAACTCAACCGCAGGCTTCTGCTCGCAGTGGCGATGGTCGTGATGGTCTAGACCATCGCGACCATCACCCTGCACGCTCGTATATGCTGTGGGTGGTGACCCACAGCGATACGAGCGTCCAGGAGGACGCTCCATATTTATGGAGGTGGGCCCTGATTCAGAGCGAGCGCTCTGGTCAGAGCATCAGGGCTCTGAATCAGGGCCTTAATCAGTAACAGTAAGACCTGAAAAGGCTGAGGGATTATGGATGTATTTGGCTAAAGGCTTGATCATCAGCACAAAAGTCAGGGAGGAACGAGGACACCCCTGCCTTGTACCATTAGAGATGGCCACTAGTTCGTAAAATAAGCCAGGGACCTCTGTAAAGCCACATCATGAAGTCTAAGATAGCATCACGAAACCCAAAAGAGCAATGAATATAAAGATCTCCAATCAGCATAGAGAGGAGGACAAACTCCTCCCCAGACCTCAACAACAATTCTACCAAATACAAAACTCTTCGTATTATCAGCCTGACGACCCTGCACCAAACTGACCTGGTTGAAATGGACCATACCATGGGGAGTAAGAAGACCCAACAATTAATTTAGCAAAAATCTTCACATCTGTATTTAACAGAGCTATGGGCCTGTATTATTTACAATCAGTGGGATCCCTGCAAGGGTTTATGTAGGATAATGATCAGGGCTTCTGACATTCTTGAGGAAAAGTGCCTGTGGCAGTAGCCACATTATAAAAATCAGTTCAAATAGGAGCCAAGACTTCCATGAAAGCAGAGTGGAAATTGTTTATATAACCATCTTTGTCAGGAGCTTATCATTTGGAAGTTGGCTAATGATGGTTTGAACATTCACTAATGTCCACATGGCATTGAGTTCAACAAAGCCTCACCATCAAGAAGTCATAGTGTCAGGGCCATCATTAGGGGGGGAACTGCTGGCACTGGAGTCCCAGGCCAGGACACTCGGGGGGGCATGCCCACTACTACACCCCTGCTGCAGCACACTAGAAGTGAATGACTGCCTGTCAGCTCCTATTACCTCGATAGTGAGTGATGACAGTGAGCCGCCCACTGCTACCACCCGCCAACACAAACTAGAAGTAGAGATGTGCACCGACCCCAGTGTTTTGGTTCTGTATGTCACCTGGTTTTGGATCTGGATTGGTTTTGCCAAAACTTCCCTTCCGTGTTTTGTTTTTTGGTTTTGGATCTGGATTTTTTCTTAAATCATAAAAACAGTTAAAAATCACATAAAATGGGCCTGTTTTTCTTTCTACAGTATTTTTAACCTCAATAACATTTATTTCCACTTGTTTTCAGACAATTTTGACCACCTCACAGCTCACTATATTGCTTTCCTCCAGTTTAGGCCCAAAATTTGCACCAAGCTAGCTGGCTGACTAAGCTAAGTGGCAGCAGTGAGCAGCACAAACAAGTGGAAGTTCAACTTCCAACATGGCACATCAGGAAACAAATGTTTTTATTAGTCAAGAGAGGCCTGATGGAGTTGGAGTATGTAGGTAGTTGAAGGCAGGGACAGGAATGGTTGATTGGTAGTAAATTTAATTACATTTTTTGATTCTGAAGTAAATTCATGAGGGAGAAGGGGAGGGGAGGGCAGGAAGGCATTTACAAAAAAAAATATTTTACTCATTCACATCAGTCCTTGCCTCAGAAGAATCCTTGAGCACCACGCCTGCTGCTGGGAGTGGATTTTCTCATCCCAGAAGGGGACCTCGAAGGCTTCTAGTAGTGCTTTCCAAAGCAATTGACTGTTAAATAATCCTTTGCAAAGCTTCCACGTGAAAAAGAATTTCCAAACCTGTACAGGGACATTAAAAAAAATCAGTTAGTGGCCTCCAAACTGCCACATAACCAGCACAGATATGTGGACAATGCAAGATTTAAGATTAAGCCGGGGTAAATTTAATTTACTAAAGTGAGAGTTTTTACAAGTGAGTTTTAGAAGAGATGCTGCCCATAGCAACCAATCAGATTCTACTTAACATTTACCTAGCACTTTCTAGAAGATAATAGCTATAATCTGATTATGGGTAAACAACATCACTTCTAAAAACTCTCACTTTACTAAATTAAACTTACCCCTTAAGGTCTTATGTTGTGTCTTTCCTGAGAATCCTGTGCCAGATTCTGCTGCTAGGAGTGGATTTTCCTCCCAGAAGGGGACCAGGAAGAGTGCTACTGCTTTCCAAAACAAAATTTACTGTTAAATAATCCTTTGCAAAGCTTTCACATGAAAAGCATTTCCCAACCTGTACAGGGACATAAAAAAAAAGTTATTTATTATTTATTACCAGTTATGTATAAAGCGCACACATATTCTACAGCACTTTATTTATCCATTCACATCACTCCCTGCCCCAGTGTAGCCTACAACCTATGGGCCTGATTCTGACCCGCTCGCGAGCGCTGAGCGCTCGCAAGCGGGTCGATGGTGCCCAAGTGCGCATGCGCGAGACCCAAATAACGACGGCCAAGCCGTCGTTAAGAGTCTCGCACCAAAGGGGGCGTGCTGTCGATGGTGATTGACAGCACGCCCCCTTTGGTGGGCGTGCCGGGGGCGTTGCTGCCCAGACAGAGGCGTTCCCATGGGAACGCCTACCGTCGGGGTCCGGCCCTACTTTTGGCTCTGATAGAGCCAAAAGCACTCCAGGGCTTGCGGCAGCGAGACCCTACTGCAAGGGTCTCGTCGCAAGCCCGATGGTCGCGATGGTCTTGACCATCGCGACCATCATTTTGGCCGCTCGCTATAGCTGTGGGTGGTCACCCACAGCTATGCGAGCGGCCAGTAGGCCGTTCCAAAAAGGAGCAGGGACGGCCCTGATTCAGAGCGAGCGCTGTCAGAGCATCCGGCTCTGAATCAGGGCCTATATTCCCTACCACATGCTCACATTTAGGTGACCTTCAAACTGCCATTGTACCCACTGTCCACTTAACCAGAGCAGATATGTGGACGGTATACAAACGGGAAGCTGGCTGCCTTAATACCAACAGCCGGCTTCCCAACTGTCATATCCCGGCGAGGGTCAAATGCCGGGCGTCTAGATGTAGACGCCTGACATTTCCCCAATGCCGGGAGACCGGCGCCCGACATCCCGATTGAAGGGATGCCTGGCGCCGTGAGCGTACAGCCGCGGGCGGAGGGTTAGGTTTAGGGCACTCGGGGGGGACTTAGGGTTAGGCACCCCCCCGGGAGGTTAGGGTTAGTGTTAGGCACCCGCTCGGGGGACTTAGGTTTAGGCAGCGGAGAAGGGGGGGTTAGGGTTAGGCACTTAGAGGGGGGGATTAGGGTTAGGCACTTGGGGGGGAGGTTAGGGTTAGGCACCCCTAAGGAGGGTTAGGGGGTTACGTTAGCAAGTACTTACCTATCGACGATCGAGATTTCCAGCACTGTCGGGCTTCCACTGCCGGGAACTCTGCTTTTGTCGGCTAGGCGCTGCCGGGAGTCGAACCGCCGGCCATGCAGCAGGCGGTATTTCATACTGATTCCATGTGGACAAGCGGTACAGAGCAGCAAATGCAACATTTCAGATTTAAGGTTTAAGTCTTACGTTGTATCTTTCTTGAGAATTCTTGAGCACCATTCCTGCTGCTGGGAGTGGATTTTCATGCCAGAAGGGATAAAGACATTGTTTCATCTTCCCAACGGACACAGATCTGAAGAGATGTACAGAACTACTGGCAGGAAAAAGAGTAAATTTTTAGGCCCTTACACAAACGGCCTTGGCTTTACTTGAGCTGCCCACTCTCCAGTGTATACTCAAAAAGAGTTTTCAGCACAGCCGGGAACCTTGTCAGTGATCGGCCCGAGACTACTTCCCCAAAATGTGGAATGAAAATGGCTGCGATTGCAATACAAAACCCGCGATAATCCAACAGCGGGATGATGAAGTTTTGCCTCGTTTTGAGATCAGAGTCAGGTGGGAAAACCCGAGCCGACTCTGATCTCGGCTCGGATCGCTCAATTTGGGTGGGTTCGGATCTCTGAGATCCGAACCCACTCATCTCTAACTAGAAGGGACTCGTGAGTCACTTCTCACTTAGCCCCCCACTCCGAGTCCTAACTAAGCCGCAATAAAGTTGCCGATGCGGCGTGACATCATGACATCACGCCGCTGAATGAAAAAGGAGCCACAGTGTGTGGTGTGAGGACTTTTATGATTGCAGCATGTCATTTGTTGCAGATGTGGGAAGGAGGACTGGCTAGGGGGCTGCTTTGTTCTTTGATTACTTTCTCCCAGCCAGTGGGGGGAAGTGGGGGCTTGGAGGGCCTGCCTATTTTGTTAGTCCCGGGCCCCACAATTCCTGACAGCAGCCCTGGGTAGTGTTATATTGTCTAAAATTGATTGAAGAGTAGACTCAGTAGAATGGCATTGTGGAATCCACATAAAGGTTATACAAGTTGGCATAATAGGCAGAGAATGCATTTGTGGTAAGGGTATTAAGAAGCTATGCATCATGCAAACACTTAACTATATGTCTGGCCTTTCAGCTGCATGACTTCCAGTCAAGCAACTTGCTCGCAAGTAATTTGTAAGTGCAGACTGTATCCTAATGAGAAATAGTTTCTGCAGTTCCTGACTGATAGGATTTAGCTCCTTCTGCAAGGAGAGAGAGGGGTAAACTTGATTATGCATTCCAGAGAGGACAGTTTAGCCTCCAAATCAGCCAGATTCTTCGTGTATCGCCTGTTTATCCTGGCACTCAGTTCTATGTCAATTGCCGATAATACTGCTTTATGTGAACACCAAAATGTAAATATTGACATGTCCTTGGGCTAGTTCGTTTGCAGAAGAGATGACAAAGTCTGTTAACTGCTTACCTGGTGTTGCCACTTAGGATTCGCCGGTAGGCTTTACCTACCACGGTCACATCCCATGCGAACGCAGTTTCTGTTTCCTCTTCCTGAAGGGACCAGCTTGTGACTACCAACATTGCATGCTCTTTGTGCGGTCGTTCTAGAGGCCAGCCACCACTAACTAAACTAAGAGGGGTATTCAATATGAAACGTTAACTTCACTGTCGAAGTTAACGTTTCATATCGGAGTTTTTACCTGCGCTAAAGTATCGGGTGCGCTCCCGCTTATCCCCATATTCAATATAAAATTTACGAAAACGGGAAACTCTGAAGTTGGATTTGCGTAAAGTTACGAATTTTTCCTGAAAATAATTGTAAGACCCCCCTAAAGTTGTAAAAACATGGGGGAACACTATGGGTACCCCCGTTTTTTAGCCTTTAATTGAAAGTCGGGGATTTAAATAGCCGCAGCAGGTGTTTTTTTCCCGACATTGAAGAAGTGTTGCAGAAGAGCACTTAGGTTATTTTTTTCGTTTTTTTAAGTGGTCCCATCAAATTTGGGGTACATGAAAATGTGTACTAGCATATTTTTAAGTCCCTAAAGTAAGTTTTTAAAAATTTTGCATTTGTGCACCTGCCTCTATAATTCTACTCTTCAAAACACCTGCCGCATACCCTATTGTTAAACAATTTTTTCCTAATTTTTTTTTTTCACCCCAATTTTTTATTAAATTTTTTGGGGTGTCCCTATTTTTTTATTTAATTTTTTTTGACACAGTTCTTTTTTAAATGTCTGTCCCAGGGGTGCAGGCTATTTTTTTTTTTAAGCCTGCACCCCTAAACCCCAATTCTGCACTTTTTTTCGACACCTATTCAATGGTGAAAAGTTATCCCCGTTTTTTATCAAAGACTTTTCAAAACTGCGATAAGTCTTTGATATTGAATACAGTGTAAAACTAAAACCTGCGAGAATGACGTCATAGCTCCGATATTAACGCAAAAACGATGTTATCGCTCCCATATTGAATACCCCTATAAGTAGTGTAGTGGTTCAGAGTGGCTCTAGGAGAACTGAAGTTACCATCTGATCACGGAACGCTGCCTGTGCACATAGAGGGGCTGATGTGTGATCATCAGCCCCTCTGCTGCTTATTCATGATCAGTCCACTCTCAGCTGAATGTTACATGCTCAGCTGCCTTCTGCATACACACACACTAATTATCCATTTGTTTTTAAATAGCAAAAAGGGGTAGGGGGATTTTTACTAAAATAGTTAAAAATGTTTTAAATACATAATTGGTCTAAATTATGCAATTTTAAAAAACAACAATTTCTAAATCATTTTTCTTAATACTCACTTAAGTGGTTAAGACTTGCTGGGTTTCCAATGTAGACAAGAAATAATTCAGGGACTACTAGGGTCTTATTGGAGCATGACTAAGATGTAGGTCCCAGGAACACCCTTAGGGAACATGGTCCAAGAATATGTTTGGGACAATTCACGAAAGATTTGGAGTTTTGTAGCGTACATTTATCCACCAATACCTGGTCAGTACTTGAATAGGAATTGTGGACACTAGAAAAAAAAAAGTAGTCTCTGTTAGGGTTTTGCCTACATCAGACCTCATATAAAAGTCATTCTGCAAGAAGGTTCCTAAAAGCTAATAAGGGACCTACACGTGTCCTCATACACCTATGCGCCATAAGGTATGAAACATCTGGCGCCACTTAGGACCGCACCATGGGTGACAATTTCCATGCTGGCATACTTTTTCCTGAATTTTGCGCCTTAGTCACATACAAATTTGCTTATAATGTACCAGGTACTTAGGATTAGTATTTTTTGTTGCAAAGGAATTGTTATAACATTACAAATTATGCACAACACCACGTGGTGCAAGGGTATGTAGTCGGCATCCCAACACCAGTATCCTGACCGCCAGGATCCCGACAGCCGGGATTTCATACCCAACCCGGTGCAAGGCATGGTGCAGGTCACTTGTATCTGTCTTTTGCCTGTTTTTTTTTTTACCAACTTACTTTTCTTCCCTGAATTTTGTGTCTTCATTTGCTTATAGTGCACTAAGGGTCTGATTCAGAATTGTACACTTTACAAACAGTCCCTTTGTCTTTGTATGCAGCGGCTGTGCTAAATGATGCTACTGCCACAAGAGGTGTTGTGTGTAAATATATGTCCCCTACCGGCTTCTGTGATCTGCTGCTGTGTCCGAAGGTACAGCATCGGATCACTGGATTGACCATCGGACATCTGAGCCCGATGTCCGGTGTAATCATGCTGCAGAGTCCAGGAAATCTCCATCAGAAGAAGACGCAGATCCCGGCCTTGGCACGCCTTGAAAACAAGGACAACGCCCCCATTTTCAAGACCACAGTCAGTCACCGGTCCCAAATGGCAGCATGTTGCGGCTTACGGGGCACTGCGACTGTCACATGCGCAAATAAAAAACCATCGGAGATGTGCCTAACACATCGCATTTATCTACATCTCTGACTCAGGCTCTAAGTACAAAGTAGTTATGATTAGTATATTTGTTGCAATATAATTGGTATAAAGTTGCAGATTATGAAGCATGTCATGGTGTGGCTAAGTCACAAAGAACGTGGTGCGCCAAATGGGGCTATTTGGTGCCATTTGAGCAGGAAAAAGTAGCAAAGTTGGGGAAAAAGTACACAATTCAGGTTAAACAGGCAAAATATAGGTCCAATGAGAGTGACCCGCACCATGCATCATTATGTTTAATCTGAGACTTTATACCAATTCCTTTGCAACAAAAAATGTAATCCTAATTACCTGGTACATTATTTACCAACTACAGTAAAATGCAAAATGGGTAAACTGTATGCAGCACAGGAATCGAGCCAGGCGTCTTGTGCCATATGGTGCAAAAAGGATAGGTGTATGAGAACATCTCTGTACATCCCCAGCTCCATGGGTACAAACCCTATCAACTCTTGGATCTATAGATGGTGAGAGCAGTACAGTTATAAAAAGTGGTAAGCTGAACAGCAGTTTGCTAAATACTGAATGGACGTCATAACTCCTTTAGCGAGTGCTAACAGGGTTATGAGAGGTTTTTAAATGGAGTCCTTGGTGTCAAGGTTTAATGTAGAATTGCTAAGGTCTGTTGTTGGATGATACAGATGAACATCCACTTTTACTCCTTCAGTGGATTACCTGCTTGCCTCTGCTCCTGCACGCAGCCTCAGCCACCGGACCACCCATGAACGGGCTCACGCTGCAAACCTGTCCCAGCAAGGACTCCTGGCTCCCAGCATGTATCCGCACCTGAACCGAGCACCCGTTCTTAGTAACTGTCCTAGCCGTGGGTCCCAACTCAAGAGTGCATGTTGACCTGGCACCCATAAGGGTCAGGGTATCCTGGCATTTATGGTTAACACTCACCAGCTTTGTGGAGCTCCCTGAGACTGCAGCGAGACAAGAGATGAGACGGCAACAGCTCAACCTCGATTCTGTATAGTCAGACACTGCTTGCAGAGTTGGGGGTGTGGCTACACAGGTAGTGAGCTGCACAGAAAGAGAGCTAATAGAGGCATGCCTCTGACTATGGGAGGGCATGCCTTGAGCACTGATGGACACCTTGGATGTATCATATACTAGGAAGTGCAATGCAGTGTTTAGAGATCAGAACTCAGTCAGCACCATCATGAGAAGACACAATAGGCAGGCAGGAGAATCAATGGACACTGAAGCTTAGTGTACTGGGTGCAGAGTTACAGTGAGTTGGGGGTGAGACAGGCTCCCAGCACTCAGACCCATCTCCATTTGTGCCTCCCCAGCCATTGACCTCACTACACGTCACTGCAGTACAGTAGGAATGTACTTAACGTTGCGGTATAATAGGAGGTGTTCTTAGGGTCCAAAGATCATGGGGAATAGGGAAAGTGGTTTGTGCACTTTCGGAAATCAAATCAGATGCTGTCCCAAGCAGTATTTGGCTGCTACATGCAAAAAAAACAACAAATGCATCTACAGTCCTTGCACTAAAGAATGGCTTATTCCAGGAGCAAATTCCTCATTTTTTTTCTTTAACTCTAAATAAGGCCACTAGTACGGATTTAACAGCACTCCCAGCTTGTAGAATATTGATGGTCTGGATGTGTCCCGTTTTATTACCTGGATGTTAAAGATGCGTGCAAGTGTGTAGGCATTGAGAATTATGGTGGGACATTCATGTATTGAAAAAGAAAAATGCATTGAGTAACAAACACACTAAAATCACTCCACAAATTATGCAGCTGCATTCTGAATATGAACTGATCGCAGAAGAATGCTTATGTGACTATACGCAAATCATGCGTACGCATAACACTGCGCCACGTTTACCATGGGCGATTGCAGCAGTTATCATCATTAGTACTTTACACCTACTCCATGCTACACACCCACGACACACATACGAGACTTCACTTGCATGAGTGTGCATTGTTGCCACCCAGAAAGTCTCATTTAGAGCCTGCAGAGATACAGCCAAGATCTTTGAGACTGTGAATCGCACATTCACAGAGAGGAGTATGCAGCCCGGAACGCATCCACAGTAAGCTAAAAAAAAATACAGTGATGCAGATAAAACTAATGGCGAATCAGATGGGCTGTAAACTGAGAATGTTCAGGCTCTGGGAGCATTACAATAAGGCAGGGCTATATAACAAAGATTTTGAGTGGGCCACTTTGTAAAGTTTGGTAGATTATTTGGGGTCGAGCATTTGAGTTTTAATATAAGAACACAAGTAAAGTTTAAATTACATTATACATACAGTATGCCATCAGAGCCACACATGCCTCTTCATATGCCATAAAACTTCTCCTCCTCAGGGCACCAGCATTTGTCACACAGTAGTGCTCCTTATTCACATTATGCTACACAGTAATGCCCCTTATTCACATTATGCTACACAGTAGTGCCCCTTATTCACATTATTCTACACAGAGGAGCCCAAAGGAGGTCGCAGCCTGTCACTGCCAGAGGACATAACTTTGTACCGCATCCCCAATGTGCCAACGTATGCTGGGCAATAGAGGCTGTTACATGTGATGAGTGGCAGCTCCAGAGGTGGGCCCTATGTCCACACATTAAATGATTTTTAATAATCTGTATAATATACTTTGCAAATATCTCGCCAATAGGTGCATATTAGGAGGTTTGTATATCACATATTTGTTATATTGATCGTCTAGATCTGATTGGATAGTGATAGTTTACTATTGGTAGTTACAATAGTATAAACATAGCTTTTGAATTTTTATTGTATATCTGTATTTGTTCTTATACCTGTGGCTCTTTACAGTGACATTTTACATGCTCGTATCCTAAATAAAAGTTACGTTTTACACTTTATGTACATTTTTTCTAAAGAGTGCTCCCAAAAGAGTATTCTTTTCCCTCTCCTTGGTTTTGCCATGGTAACTTGAGGGCATAAAGTACAGATCAAAGAGCCAGACTCTATATCCAGTCATTTGTAGCTCGTCATTGGTGCTCAGACATAAATAGAGGGAAACTCTATGCTACAGGAATCACCACCGGAGAATACTTCAGCCAGCTTTGCCTCCACCAGCCTTTGGGCATGTCCACCTATCACATCCAGTCGTCTCCCGTGAACGAGAGACAGAGAGCTGCCTTACATCAGGTGAACCAGGTTGCCGCAGGTTATCACAGAGAGCACCCAGGTTCTTATGCCTGGACTGGGAGCTACACTGATCAGCACGGCAGGTCACCTTGCGGCTGAACGGCTTCACCTCTGAGCGGGCGGCGTGTGGAATCGGGTCCACGCCGCCTTCCAGCTGCATAGGTTCCAGTGGGCTGACCACAGCAACACATTGCCCAGATTCCAAGACAATATTGGGCTATTTTTTGTTCAGCACGGCGGCATGCCTTCATTGATCAGATTACAATTCATGTGCCTGACATTAGGCTTGGACATTCTGGAGAACACTGGTGAGTTATACATAATCACAATAACTTTTGGATTACTAGCGAGACTTTTGCCTATGTTTCCCTTATTGTGGGAGAATATACATACTTAAGAATTAATCTGAGGATTACCACCATCAGTCTATTCAAAATTGCTACAAGTGTATTTTTGCTGTGGAACTTGGGGCCTGATTCAGAACCGGACGCAAGTGTCCGTTCGCCTCACAAGCGAAAAAATTTAAATTTAAGCGCTCGCTCGTATGTTCGCTCGTAGCTAACCTTCCGCCCCATATTCTTCCAACCCCTCCTCTAGCTTGCAACCGTTCAAAATAGCGACCATTCGTCTCCTCTTTGGTTGCTTTGGACGCTCGCACAAGTCAATTCCGGAAGTGGGCCTGTCAGATTTCGATTACCTGCTCTTTCATTCTGCAAACATACTTGAATCGTTTCATGCCAATCAATAAATTAATTAGCTTAATTGCTCTTCACATGTTTTCAAACTTTTTTTTTTTTCAATTTCAATAAACTTTATTCTTGTCAGTGTGTATCATTTTTCCCGCAGAATACGTACGGTTTCACCAATGGTTTACTTTATCAAAATTACTTCTTTTTAGGCTGGATACTATTGTTTTCCTGTGTTTGTGATAGGCATATTTTAGTGTTTTAATTTGTTTATTTAAATTAGCTTACGCATGTCACTGCATGAAGCCTATCATAACTCACATTATATTTTTGAGCCTGTAGGACACATGACACAATATCCAACAGAATGGTTCCTGTTAATTTACAAAGTACATTAGCCAATCAAATTTTTTCTATGGCCTTTATTAAAACTGTTTTGTGTTAAAAAAATCATTGCCATCATGAGAGCCTCCGCATTTACTAGGCGGGAGCTATTGGTCCTCACCGAGGTGATGGACCGGCGGGTTACAAGCCAGCCTCCCCCCATCACCAACCGCCTGAAGCGCATGGCCTACGCGGAGGTTCGCCACCGCCTGCGCTCCATCGGCTGTCGCCAAAATATCGGGCAGTTAGAGCGCAGGTGGTCGGATCTGCGCTGCCGCACGCCACACCTGCTGGTATGTTTGCGGATGCAGACAGAAGCAAGTAAGTGTTTTTTTTAATTTGTGGTCTTTTTTTGTGTACCTACCTGCGTGTGCATGTTTCCAGTTGTTGTACTGTTTTTTCATTTTTGGTGTGGTACATTTGTTCCCAACCCCCCCCCCAAAAAAAACCTAAACATTTTTCATCCATCATTTAGGGGCTGAGCGCAGACTCCGGCATAGACAGCGAAGGAGACGACGGGCTCGTCCCCTATCACCCACTCCCAGCCAAAACACCTCTCCCCAACCTTCCCCCAATTCCCCCTCCACCCCAGACCGGCCAGTACCTGAGGCCCCTCCCTCTCCCAATTTTCCAAACCCGCAAAATTCACCCTCCCCTCCCCCCCCTCTCTTTTCTTCACCCTCCCCTCCCCCCCCCTATCTTTTTTTCACCCTCCTCCATGAGCCAAATCTCCCCTCCTTCTTTGGACCAGCACTGGCCCACCTCAGAGGAGGAGGATGTAGGGGCTCCAAGAGCCGGAATACAGATGACTGGTATGTTTCCTTTTTAAACTATGCTTGTTTGTTTTTTTTGGCTTTTTGGGTGATGTTGTCCTTTTGCCTGTGCATTTCTAAATGTTTCATTATTTTCAATTTAAAAAAATTTTTTTTTTTATAGACAATGTCTCGGATGTTTACCACTGACACATATCAAAACACTCATACTTGTGTATTTCTTGTTTACCGTACCAACAAATGTATTTTTTTGGCGTACTTCGACCTTTTTTGGGTTGGCTTTTTTTGTGTAATTTTTTAAGTTTGTATTTCTCCCATCTTTGCATTTGCCAGTACTTTTTTTTTTTGTCAAATAAACTGTATCTTTGTTTAAACTATAGTCTATTCTTGTTTTGTTTTTAAAACATCTAATATAAGGTGTCATTTTATTAATCCACACATTTTTTAATTCCCACAGAGGACCAGAGGCGGCTGCAATCAATGCAGGCAGGATTGCAAGCCTTGCGGGCACAACATCTAATTGCCATGCTTGTGGTCCTTGACCACATGTCAGCGGACCTTCGTCGTTAATTGTTTTTTTTGTTTTCACCCACAAATAATGTGTGTTCAATTAAAATTGCGTTGTATTTTAACAAGTCTCATTCCTTGTCTGTAAATATTACATTGTTTAACCTTCCCTAAGTCGACTATTTGAGCATGTTTTCTAAAGTAAGGTAAATTAGATTTGACAAAGCGCTAGTAAGTATGAAAGCTGGCACATTAAACACCTAACAATACCAATAGGTTTTTAGAAATACCAGCATTTTTTTTGCTACCTTTGGGTGGGTAATGTAAATATAAATTCAAACCTGCTTAGGCCTAGTTTAGAAGACATACTGTTTCACCATAATACCTTTGGTGTTTGTTTTTAGCCACAAAGCCTGTTAAAATACTTAACAATTTAAACCATTACAGGATTAGCCATTACGAAAATTTGTTTGTTTTGGCCCACGTTACACGTGCTTGTAATTTACCAAGGAAAAGTCTTTTTAACGTCAAGCAAAAATTTATTACACACAAATAATAAACCAAAAGTGAATTGTGACAACCAATTCACACAGTGACAACACACTACCAAAAAAACCTACACCCAAATAAAAAAAAAAAAAAAACAATCAAGAACTGGTGGAAGAAGTAGCAGGCCAACATGAATCCACAAATGAGGCGAGGAATTAATTGTTCCCGAAGTTATATCCAATTTGGCAACATGAAGACAATTTTGTGGATCAGGTAGTAGGCATCGTTTTTCCGTGGAATTTAAGGGAATACAAGAAAAAACAATGAATAAAAAATTACAATTGCACATTACAATCTTACATGCCTACATTGTGTCAATTAACTAAATTTGCAACAATAATTACCTAAAATATCTGGCCACCACATCATCGCGTATGGCCCCCCCACATACTGACCTGCAACCAGCTTCGGGGGGGCACTCTTCAGGCAAGGCCTCCTCTGGCTGCATTGGGACACCACTCCTTATGGCGATGTTGTGAAATATCCCACACAGGACCACAATTTTAGAAACCATAGCCAGCAAATACATGAGTTCGCCACCAGAGCGGTGGAGGCACCTGAATCGGCCTTTTAAAAGGCTGATACAGTGCTCCACCACCTTGCTGGTGGCTGTAAGTGCGGAATTAAACTCACTTTGTGGCCCTGGTGTGGGAGCCAAATAAGGAGTGAGCAGCCAGGGCGTGCAAGGGTAACCACTGTCTCCTGTGAAAAGCCAAATATAACATTCATGACCATTGTGTAACAAGCTTTGCATTGGTTTCAACTGAAGGTGTCAACTTACCCAGAAGCCACGAATCACCAGCTTGTAGGTTGTCTAATTTGGGCCAAATCCCTGATTGCCGGATGATGAAGTAATCATGTGAACTCCCGGGGAATTTGGCATTCAGGGACAGGATCTGGAGGGAGGCATCACATACCACCATTACATTCAGGGAATGAAAGTGTTTTCGGTTCCTATAAATAGCCTCCAGCCTTGCTGGAGGCTGAAGTGGTATGTGAGTGCCATCCATAACCCCGATGATGTGTGGGAAGCCAGCTATTTGGTAGAAATTGGCCTTCGCCACACTAAGGGAACCCATATCCAATGGCATATTAATAAAATGATGGAGGTGTTTGAAAATGGCCTCCATCACTGCCCTCAGGATCCTTGAAAAGGAGGATTGGGAGATTCTGGCAACTATTCCCATCGTGGTTTGAAAGGATCCTGAGGCACAGAAATGTAACACCGACATTAATTGCGTAAGTGGTGGTATTGCTGTAGGACTGTTAATTTGCCGTTCAAGATCACTCTCTATTAATGAGAGAGTGTCTAGGATGATTTGTGGAGGAAGACGGTATCGTCGTAAAACCTCATCAGGCATTCCAAAAAGGGTGACACGTGTTCTATATATCTGGGGCCTTGCACGCCTATGAGGCCTACGCATGGGACGAAGTTGAGGTTGGTCGGGTTCTGGAGCCATGGCCAAGATAATACGACCAACATCAACCTGGAATGGTAAGCCAGGTAGTTATTTTACTAAAAGTTGAAAAGAAAAATATACTTATCTTTTTTAAGAAATCCAAAGATGCTTACAGGCCGGGGTCTTGTCATGAGTAGAACAACCTACATTTCAAAAGTTGAAAATATATTTAGTTATTATTGTGCAAACTTGGATTGTGATCACATTTTTTAGGCCTAAAAAAAAGAGAAGGGAGCACACATTAGTTTGGGAAAACACACGCTACATTTATTGGTCAAACATGATTTTACACTGAAATAATAAAAAGACAGTGCGCTATCTAGTACGCATTTTTTACAGTTAAAACAAGACATATGAGTTCGTTAAATATTACGCTACTTTTACAGTTCAATAAGCAAACATTAGTGCGCTAAATAATACGTTCAGTTAAAAATAAAAACTCAAACAAAATTTCGTAAAAGAGTACGCTATATTTAGTGGGAAGACATGATTGGTCCTCCAAACCCCAAAAAAACACTTACCGAAACATAGGCGAGGACCAACATATCGAAATTGTAACTTCATGAGAATAAAAAACACTTACCGAAAACAGACAAATAACGAAAAGTCCAAAAACGTCAAGGGGGCAAAGGCCAAAATAACTGTAAAAAAATCAAAAACAAAACATAAGGACTAACATTTTTTAAATATTTACTATTATTGTTTACGGTGGTTTTGAAAAAGACTTACTCAAAAACTCCAAAATCCAAAGGTAAACAATAAAAAAAAAGTGAACGTAAAAAAAATAAGTATGACAATTCTAAAAAAACCAACAATCTTAAACTCCAAACTCCGCACTACAAAATCCGCACACAAACACCTCCTCCGTCAAACCTCCAACAGTCCTCACCCGCCACCTCGACTCGAGTCACACCAAGCCATAAATAGTCTATTTTCCCGCTCAAATTACGGACGGACAATAGGAGCGCACAATCAATGATGCGGCTGAATAATGCTGTGGCATGTATAAAAAAGTAACTGAAAACCCCAATCGGTCTGCTGTAGTGAGACTTGAAACTCCAAAATGGCTACAGAGCAGCAAAGCACTGGCAAAGAGGCGCCAGGTAAGTATTTGTATTTTTAGCCCTAAAGGATTTTGTAGAACCAACATTTTAGGCACATTTTACATTAAAAATTTTATTTCCAAAAACCAAAAAGGTGTTGAGGATGTAATGAAAGAGGCTGCTGGCCCTAGCAGGCCAAGAAAAGCCACCAAAAAAAATGCCAGCCACAATTCACAAGAACGGAGATGGAGGTTTTGGTCCAAATGTGCGTTGACACCCTGCCCCAGGCAGCAAGGAATATGGGTGCAAGCCAGAAATGGAAAATGTGGGATGACATAGCCAGTGCTGTCAATAGGGTTGGTGAGTTTGAACGAGCAACCCAGTTCGTCAAACGCCGGTACGTACGAACTACATTTTAATAAAAAGTGTTTACAGGTCCAAATACTGCAGGAATAATGGCAACTTTTTAACCCACAGATGGAGCGATTTCAAATATCGGCTGAAGCAAAAACTGGCTGATAGGGCTAGGCATGCAGGGGGGACAGGTGGGGGGCCCACCCCTGTGGCACTGGAGCTCACTGATTTGGAGGAGATGGCACAGGGGTGTGTGCAGGATGAGGTGTTTGGCGTGTCGAACATGGATACCGACATGCCCGACTTTGCGGCTCCTCATGTTGCCTCAGGTAAATGTAGTAATGTTAATAACTCCGAAATGTGTTTTGGACAATATCTAGATTATGTTATTGTTTTCTCTTTTTTTTCACAGAGACACAGGCGGATGAGTCTGCTCCAGAGGGGAGCTTTGGCCGCAGAACTTCTGCTGGCTCTGCAGGGGAGGAACCAGTAGATCCAGCTGGGGACCCTGTGGAAGACAGTCCAGGGCAATCCCCCTCGCAGGCAGTGGCCCTCCTCACTGATCTCAATATTAAAACGGATCTGCACACTGAGATTCTGGTGAAGCTGGATACCAGTCTGCTACGGGTTGCGGAGGCCCTGGAGCAAAGTGCTGCGGCCAACGTGACCATTGCTCAGGCCCTGGAGGCAAATACTGGGGCCAACATCCGTATAGCAAATGCCCTGGAGCAGCTCGTTCGCCAGCAGATGTTGGAGCCGGCCTCCCTTCCTGCCGGAACATCAGGATCCTCCACCTCTGGCACAACAACAGCCATCCCTCCAAATGTGCCTAGCCCTATGCCTAGTCCAGAGGCCCCAACATCTGCCTCTGGACAGGCCAGCCGAAGGACCTCCCGGACCCGTTCAGGCTCCCTCCCTACCCTGGCCAAACGGGCCAAAAGGCGATGACAGCACTGGCTAAATTTCCCACATTCCTTCTGTGTTTGCCCCATATTCCTTAATGGCCAAAACCTCCCTCTCCCTTCTTGTGAATTGGTTTTAAATTTTGTTTATGTTTGTTTGTGGTTTGAAAATGCCACATTTTTTGTTGGTGCATTTCTATATTTTTTTAATTTATTTTAGAGTTATCCATATTTTATTTTTGTAAAAAAATACTTTCAAAAAATTGTGTATCAAAATAAAAATATTTTGAAAAACTGAAAAAATCTATTGTTAATTCATTCAAAAACTGGTTAAAAGGTAATCCCAATAACAAAATTACAAACAATACAACGGAAATGTAAACATTATTTTTTTTGGAAAAAAACAAGGGTTAAAAACCATGTAGGAGTTTTAATTAACACTTATCTAACAACAAAAGGACGATTGTTTTCTTGGCCCCTAAAAAATTAAGAAAAACTACAAACCTGTGTACAATATTGTTGCCCTAAAAAAACAAAGAAAAATGAAAGTTGGCAAAAACACGCAAAGGTTAAATACATTTGAAAGCTAATTGATTGTCTAACCCAGAAATTAGCATCTGAGTAGATCACCTGCGTACGTTTTTTTGCTAGTAACAAAAGGCTATTTGCTAAACACCTAACAAGCATTTTTGCAATTCTAAACTGATTGTTTTTGAGGCCTCAATTGATCAATCGGGAAACCATCGATGAGCCGCGGGAGGAACGAAGAGACTATCGTCATTGTGGTAGAGAATACCAGACCACAAGCTATGCGAGCAGTTTGAATGGAAAGTTGATCAGACAGTGACGTAACACTTGTTCCGTTCACATTGGCCGTTCGCATCAGATAATGTATGTACGCCCAAAAAACGCCTCGCCACGCCTGCGTTTTCCCATCTCCACCCCCGTCACCCCAGTGCTGTCAATCACATTTGACATGTCACTTCCTGTTCGCTATTCGACGAACGACTGAAAAAATTATCGCAAACAGCCGTACGCACATGCACACTGTTACACCGACGCATGCGTGGTTTGACAACATCGGACCGCTACGAGCGTACGGCCGCTTACGAGCGGCTCTGAATGAGGGCCTTGGTTCACTACGATTGATACATTAGCAACACAGTGTCATTGTTTTCCCTACACATGGGATTTGAAGGTTAGGAAATCACATGCGAGCTATCCTTTCTTATGTGATGTTTCATATTTAAATCTATTGATTGACAACAGTTGGTCATTTTTATGCTACATTGTATTTTTATTTTCATGTGTAATTTACATGTATATTATCATTGGCCAATGTTGTTTGTCTGATATGTTTTATTCATATTTTTCATACCAATAAACAGGTGGAATTAATACTGACATAGCTGATTTTCTACATATATTTATATTTAATTTTATCACACCAGATATTTGTTTGTACCAAATCAGGGTTTTGGTGTTTCACAGCGCTGTCATTTTCTCTCTTTTTTTTGTTTTTTTCTATGGTTAGCGACCCATGACAGCAGCGTGAGACATCCATTGCCACTTCTATCAGTGTGGTCATATTTATCCTTGTTCCTTTTGCAGCACCATTGGTTGTACATTTTCCTTTTTTATAAATGGAGTCCTGTATGTATGAACACTAACTGTACATATACAGACTCAGGTGTACAGTATGAATGGAACATCTGTCAAGTCACTGGTTACTGGCGGTGTCTGACGCAAAAAAGCATCATATACAACACTACACTTAAGTAAATCCATTGAAATGCTATGTCGATGACCAGTTGCCTACCTCCCTGATATTTATTTACTTTCAGAAAATGTCTCATTGGATCTACAGTGCATCCGGAAAGTATTCACAGCGCTTCACTTTTTCCACATTTTGTTATGTTACAGCTTTATTCCAAAATGGAATAAATTCATTTTTGTCCTCAAAATTCTACACACAATACCCCATAATGACAATGTGTAAAAAGTTTTCTTGCGATTTTTGCAAATTTAATAATAAAAAAAAAAAAAACTAAGAAATCACATGTACATACTGCAAGTATTCACAACCTTTACTCAATACTTTGTTGATACACCTTTGACAGAAATTACAGCCTCAATTATTTTTGAATATGATGCCACAAGCTTGGCACACCTATCTTTGGGCAGTTTCACCCATTCCTCTTTGCAGCACCTCTCAAGCTACATCAGGTTGGATGGGAAGCGTCGGTGCACAGCCATTTTCAGATCTCTCCAGAGATGTTCAATTGGATTCAAGTCAGGGCTCTGGCTGGGCCACTCAAGGACATTCACAGAGTTGTCCTGAAGCCACTCCTTTGATATCTTGGCTGTGTGCTCAGGGTCATTGTCCTGCTGAAAGATGAACCGTCACCCCAGTCTGAGGTCAAGAGCGCTCTGGAGCAGGTTTTCATCCAGGATGTCTCTGTACTTTGCTGCATTCATCTT
This sequence comes from Taudactylus pleione, assembly GCA_031769625.1. Lineage (NCBI taxonomy): Eukaryota > Metazoa > Chordata > Amphibia > Anura > Myobatrachidae > Taudactylus > Taudactylus pleione. Next base: position 3,143,645 of record JAUIMM010000257.1, read on the forward strand.
TCCCTCTATCCTGACTAGTCTCCCAGTTCCTGCTGCTGAAAAACATCCCCACAGCATGATGCTGCCACAACCATGCTTCACTGTAGGGATGGTATTGGCCTGGTGATGAGCTGTGCCTGGTTTCCTCCAAATATAACGCCTGGCATTCATGCCAAAGAGTTCAATCTTGGTCTCTCATGGTCCGGGAGTCCTTCAGGTGCATTTTGGCAAACTCCAGGCGGGCTGCCATGTGCGTTTTACTAAGGAGTGGCTTCCATCTGGCCACTGTACCATACAGGCCTGATTGGTGGATTGCTGCAGAGATGGTTGTCCTTCTGGAAGGTTCTCCTCTCTCCACAGAGGAATGCTGTAGCTCTGACAGAGTGACCATCGGGTTCTTGGTCACCTCCCTGACTAGGGCCTTTCTCCCCTGATCACTCAGTTTAGACGGCCAGCCAACTCTAGGAAAAGTCCTGGTCAGTGGCGTAACTACTGCCCCGCAGCCTCCGCGGTGGCTTGGGGGCGCCGTAGCTTCGCCACTGCAACTGTGAACACTGGCCTCTGAAGTGATCGGAGGCTAAGGAAGCCTCCGATCACTTCAGAGGTCAGAGTTCCCAGTAATGCAGTGCGCGGGTGACGTCATGACGTCACCTAAAATATGATGAACCTGCATGGCCGCATCTGCTGGATCAATTTAGATCCAGTCAGCACGGCAGCAGAAGTGACAGCCAGGACGACGCGAGGTGTCAGGTAAGTACTGGGAAGGGGAGGGGGCATGACTACAGGAGGCACTACTTTAAAGGATACAACTACAGGGGGCACAACTACAGTGGGCACTACTTGATGGGGCACAACTACAGTGGGCACAACTACAGGGGGCACTACTTTACTACTACAGAGGGCATTACATAAGGGGCACTAGTACAGGGGGCATTGTATTGATATACGCAGTTTACAGGTTCTAAACTATGTTCCCAATAATCTGGTTCTACACGGACATAAAAACTGTGCAACCTGTCTTGAGCTGAGGTGACAGACTGGCAGGAGCGGAGAGGAGGGTTGGTGAAGTAGATCTGTCAGGGTGTGATGTAATGGGCATTACTGTGTGGCATAATGTGCAATGGGCATTACTGTGTACACAATTTGCTATTAGTAGTATTACTTAGTGTGGCATAGTGTGTTATAAAGGACATTGCTGAGTGGTGGCATTATGTGTTATAAGGGGCATAATGTGTAAGGGGCATTACTGTGTGGCATAATGTGAAATAGGGGCATTACGACATGGCATAATTTGTTATAAGGGCATTACTGTGTGTCATTATGTGTTATACGTTGCATTATTGTGTGGAATGTGTATGGGGTATTGCTGTGTGGCACAATGTGTTGTAAGAGGCATTCCAGTGTGGCATAATGTGTTATATAGTGGCATTACTTAGTGTGTCATAATGTGTAAGGCAGAGGTTCCCAATCACGGTCCTCATGGCTCCCCAACAGTTCATGTTTTAGTGAAATCCATGGTTGAGCACAGGTGAATTAATTAGTACCACAGTCAATTTGATTAAACTACCTATGCTTCACCATGGATATCACTAACACCTGAACTGTTGGGGAGCCTTGAGGACATAGTTTGGGAACCTCAGGTGTAAGGCACATTACTGTATCATGAAACCAACACCTTAAACGTGGTCTTTGGGTGTGTTTGTATTTTGAGCGGGGGGGGGCTGAAACTTTTTTGGTATAGGGGAGCAAAATTTATAGTTACACCACCGGTCCTGGTGGTTCCGAATTTCTTCCATTAATGGATGATGGAGGTCACTGTGCTCATTGGGACCTTCACAGCTGCAGATATTTTTCTGTACCCTTCCCCAGATTTGTGCCTCGAGATAATCCTGTCTCGGAGGTCTACAGACAATTCCTTGGACTTCGTGCTTGGTTTGTTCTCTGACATGCACTGTCAAGTGTGGGACCTTATATAGACAGGTGTATGCCTTTCAAGATCATATCCAATCAACTGAATTTACCACAGGTGGACTCCAATTAAGCTGTAGGAACATCTCAAGGATGATCAGTGGAAACAGGATGCACCTGAGCTCAATTTTGAGCTTCACGGCAAAGGCTGTGAATACTTATGTACATGTGATTTGTTAGTGTATGTTTATTTTTTATTAAATTTGCAAATATCTCAGAAAAACTTTTTACACGTTGTCATTATGGGGTATTGTGTGTAGAATTTTGAGGACAAAAATGAATTTATTCCATTTTGGAATAAGGCTGCAACATAAAATGTGGATAAAGTGAAGCGCTGTGAATACTTTCCGGATGCACTGTATATATTTAATAAAATGGTTAACAAGAATTTGATAGAGTTTTTATAGAAATAAAAGTGCTTTAAAAGGCTACGTGTGTGTTTATTTGCCAGTACTTCAGTATATGGATCTATAGATTCTAGCATCCCTTGGTTGCCAGGGCACGCTAGTGTTTGTAGTTCTCAAATGGTCAGTATACTCTGGTAGCTAATGGTAAATTGACTTTAATTCAACAAGTGTCACCCTACTCACGCAGTTACAGATGTGTCCACATACGCCTATCCTCAAAATCACACCAAATAGCCGAATTTATCGCACCACGAGCTTTGTGACTTAGACCCGCCAAAACACTAAGCTTAAGAATCTGGTACACCAAGTAAAATAAGATGCAAAACTGAGTGCACAATCTAGGGTAAAAAGGCACGAATGACCTGTGCCATGCATCATTGTGCTTTATCTGCGACTTTATACTAATTACTTCACTACAAAAATAATAATCCTCGGTGCCTAGTACACTATAAGCAAAGTAAGACTTAAAATTGAGAAAAAGCCAAGCATCTCGCGCCATATGGCGCAAATAAGATAGGTATAGGAGGACACATCTGTAATAGCTGCCAATGCTTGCTGGGACTCCGTTCCACTTCTCACACCTGGGAGGTCAGGAATGGTCCCAGTATTGGTCAGAATAGGGCTAGATTGTCCTAGGGTGCTTTTTTTTTTTTTTTCTTTTGAGCCCCACACTGACCAGGCTTCAGGTTGGGGTTGCTCACATTATAACACAGACACCCCACTTTATGTGTGTTTTTCACTTTCAGCCTAGATTATGGCAAGTGGACGAAGGAGAGAAGAGCCACCCAGGGGCAAGTGGTGCACACTGGTAATTCAGTGTAAACGTGGTTGAAAAAAAAAAGACATTCTTACACTGCAAGTGACCTCCAGAGAGTGCAATTTTTATTTATTAGGCACAACAGAATGTCCGCTGCACCTACAAGGAGAAAGCATAAAAACATATGCATAATAACATATGAAAAACAAGCTTACAAGGGGGAAGATAGACAGGGACGACACAGATGGGGTAGACAGTGCGGAAGAAGCATGTAGCAGCAGGTTCGGATGAGAGCTGGGAAGTAATGATGAAGTAGTGGGTCTTGAGAGCCCTTTTGAAGATTTGTAGAGAGGTGGAGAGTCAGATAGAGAGAGGGAGAGAGTTCCAGAGGTAGGAACCAGCACGGGCAAAATCTTGGAGGTGGGAGGAAGTAATCCGATGGCAGGAGAGGTGGCGAGCATTTATTGAGCGAAGTATGGGGGCAGGAGTGTAAAGGGAGATGAGGTCTGAGATGTAAAATATAGAGGATTGGATGAGGGCTTTGTAAAAGAGTGTAAGAACCTTGAATTGGGTTCTGAAGGGGAGACATTGTAGGGCTTGTAGGAGAGGGGAGGCAGATGTAGAACGTTTGGAGAGGAAGATTCTAGTTGAGCAGCAGCATTGAGGATAGATTGGAGAGGTGAGATGTGGGAATCAGGGAGGCCAGATAGGAGGAGGTTACAGTAGTCCAATCTGGAGATGACCAGAGTTTGAATGAGGGTCTTAGTAGCATCTAGGGTGAGAAAGTATCTGATCCTGGAAATATTTTGAGATGGATATGGCAGGACAGAGAGGTACAGAATGTGTGCTTTAAAGGAGAGGGTGAAGTCAAAGATAACTCCAAGACAGCGGACTTGGGGCTAGAGGAGATGGTTGTGGGAAGCGAGGTTATGCGGGATTGTGATCAGCTCAGACTTAGACATGTTAAGTTTACGAAACCGCTGGGACATCCAGAATGAGATAGCAGAGAGACAGTTGGAGATACGAGTGAGGAGAGGTCAGGGGAGGAGAGGTAGATCTGAGTATCAGCACAGAGATCATTATTGGAGGCCAAAAGAGCTGATGAGATCATCTAAAGAAGATGTATAGAGGGAGAAGAACAGAACCTTAGGGAACACCTACCTTTAATGGAAGCGAGGGTGAAGAGGAGTCATGAGCAGAGATAGAGAAGGAACGTTCAGAGAGGTAGGAGGACAGCCAGGTCAGGACAGTATCACATAGAGCAAGGGAGTGAAGGATTTGCAGGAGGAGAGGGTGGTCAACAGTGTCAAAAGCAGCAGATAGGTCAAGGAGAATGAGCAGAGAGAAGTGACCATTGGTTTTGGCAGCAAGGAGGTTGTTGCTGACTTTTGTGAGGGCAGTTTCAGTGAAGTGGAGAGAATGGAAGCAGGACTCAAATGGGTCAAGCAATGAGTGGGAGGAAAGAAAGGCAGTACTGTAAGTTGGTTGCAAACAGTATGCTAAAGGTGTTTGCAGGAAAAAGGAAGGAGAGAGATGGACTGGTAGTTAGAGCGTGTTAGGATCAAGGGTATGTTTTTTGAGAATGGGTGAGAGAAGGGAATGCTTGAATGCAGAAGGGACAGTACCTGATGAGAGGTACAGATTAAGGAGGTGGGCAAGATGGGAATAGACAGAAGGAGAGAGGTGGCGGGTAGGGATAGGGTTGAGGACTGGATGAGGGCCATTACTTCTTCTCCAGATACAGGATAGAAAGATGTCAGAATTGGTAAGATGGATGGGGAGGGGTGGTCAGGGAAAGGAGGTGAAGTGCTGAGGGTCTGGTGGGATATGCTATCCTGACGTATAGTCAATTTTACATGTGAAGTAGGTGGCAAAGTCAAGGGCAATGGGTGAGGAGGTGAGGGGAGGAGAAGGTGGGTAGAGAAGGGAGTTGATAGTGGCAAATAGACGTCTGGAGTTTGAGGACTGGGAGAAGATGAGCATAAGGCTATCTGTATCCTGAAGCTTCTTTGGTACAAATCCACTGCATTTTAAATTTGTCTTTATGTCTTTTGACAACACCATTGCTCAGGTAAGCATATTTAGATTCATCATTTGCTGGTACTTTCTCCATTGAAAATCTATAGAAAAACAAAAACAATATTGTGCTATGAGATAACATATCTGGTTGTTGTCTGGGCAATTATATAATGCTGCTGCTACTAATACACAATATATATAACAAAGCAGTAGTATCCCTAATACAGCTTGAGACTCCCATATCCAAATATTCCGAAATACGGAATATTCCGAAATACGGAATTATTTTAACATGACCAAGATCGTGAAACCTTTGATTTTTGGTGGTTCAATGTACACAAAAACTTTGTTTAAGGAACAAAATTATTAAAAGTATTGTATAAAATTACCTTCAGGCTGTGTGTATATAAGGTGTATATGAAACATAAATGATTTTCATGTATGTACACAAACTTTGTTTGAGCCACAAAATTATAGAAAATATTGTATATAATTACCTGCAGACTGTGTGTATAAGGTGTATATAATACATAAATTAATTTTGTGTTTAAATTTGGGTCCCATTCCCAAGATCTCATTATGATATGCAAATATTCCAAAATACGGAATATTCCATTATCCAAAATACCCCTGGACCCAAGCATTTTGGATATGGGAGACCCTGCACTTGTATGAGTTTATACAATTTTCCATTACTGAGAAAATTAAATCTCGCAAGAGGTTTTTGGTCAAATCAATTCTGTTAATTAGTATTTATATTCGCTTTTTTTCAGTCTGGGGACCCAGTGTGTTCCCTTGTAATATGTGTGATAGACAGAAAATACAGAAAAAATACTGTCCTTTTCATGTATGTAAACCAGTAACTGGATAGGTTTATACCGTAATGGTTTACAAAAGAAGATTATTATGTTCAACATTTGTGTGCTTATTTACTACTGGACCTTGCAGCACCTGATCACTGAGACACTTTCATGTATGCCAGTAATTCCCTTAAACTAAAATAGATTCAGATGATGTGATTCAAATATGAGATAAGTACATCTGCAAACAAATAAATCTGTCTCAACCACTCAGTATATAATGTGGCAGGTGAGCGTAGGAATTATATGTACTCTAATACACAGAGGTTGTTACAGATCAAGGACATGAGAAAATAGAGAATTTTCTTCTTTGACAGGCCCCAGTATCTCCCATTATAAAGCTCCCATGTGCACTGCCCTTCCATTCCATCTCCCCACATACTTTCATTATCTTCAGTAGAGAGCAGACTCCCTTCACTGTTCAAAGCAGAAAAGATAATTTATGTTCTTACTGTTAAATCTCTTTCTACAACTCCACTAGGGGGTACAGGGATCACTCTGGGGTATAGGCTGGAGTCTGGGCACCAAACAGTTAAACTTAAATTCCCAACAGCCCAGGCTCCCTCTTCTCTATACCCCACCCAGAGCAGCCAGTTTAGTTAGCAAGCCCAAGGCTAGGAGCGAGGTAGAGGAGAAGGAAGAATGGCACACACAGAACCACACAGGTGAGCAAAACCGGTAACCAAGGAAACACACCCCGGCAGCCAGGCAAGTCAGGGTGGGCACCCTGTGCCACCTATGGAGTTATAGAAAGAGGACATGTCTCCTTTTATTCTTCCTCCACTAGAGGGCACAAGGATCACTATGGGACGTCCCTTAGCGGTCTCCCTATGGGAGGGGATGCTCCTGAACTGCAGTGAGAACAGTGCACCCGAAGGTTGTATCTGAAGAAGCAAGTGTGTCAAAATCATAAACAAAAGAGGAAAGTGTGGGCAGAAGACCATGTGGCAGCCTTACAAAGTTGCTCTGCAGAAGCACCACAGCGAGCTGCCCGAAAGGCTACCACTGACCTGGTGGAATGGGCAGTCGCCATGACAGGGGAAGAAAAATCCGCCAAAAAGTATGCCTGGCGGATAGTAGCTGGCGAGCTCTGCTTGTTAAAATCATATATGACAAAGAAAAAAGTACTTTAAAAGATTAACCTAAACGCAGAGCACATAAAAGAACAAAGACCAGCAGCTGTCAGGTGCTACCACCTTAATGACAAAAAAACTGCAATGAATATACACAGCAGCGCTGGGTCCTAGTCTATTGATTCTATATACACTGTCATGTACATTTAGGAAGATATATAAAAGAGACCACAGAAAAAGGTATATATATGTGTGTATAAAAAACATAAATTTAATAAAAAACCAAGCAATAAATTAATTAATTGATTATGACCACGCAAAGAAACCTAAAAAATAATATTACATTTATATGTTTTTTATACACACATATATACCTTTTTCTGTGGTCTCTTATATATCTTCCTAAATGTACATGACAGTGTATATAGAATCAATAGACTAGGACCCAGCGCTGCTGTGTATATTCATATATGACAAAGAATCTGTAAATCTCTGGTCCTGTCCACATAAATGCGGAGAGCCCTCACAACGTCCAAAGAGGACTCCTCCTGCAAAGAATCTGGAACCCAGATAGACACTACCACAATCTCCTACTGGATGGGGAATAGAGACACTACTTTGGGAAAATAACCCAGGCAAGTCCATAGAACAGCCCGATTCGAGTGGAAAAACAGAAACGGGGAGCGACGCAACATGTTACTCAAGTCGGACACCGCCGGGTCAATGCTATAGCAAGTAGAAAACACGTAAGCTAACGCGGTTCAACCATATCTAAGGGCTAAAAGAGAGCTGACTGCAGAGCCTGAAGAACTAGAGACAGTTTCCATGGAGCCACCGGAACAAAAGGCAGTTGAACATGGAGAACTACCTGGAAGAAGGTCCTTACATCAGGTAAAAAAAAAGTGCTGTCTCTGGAAGAGAACAGACAAAGCTGAAACCCCAAATCTAGACTTGTCTGCAGCAAAGAAAGGACACAAGAGAGGCAAAAAGACCTGGGATTAAAGCCCCTAGTTAAACACAAAGTAAAATAGGTATGCCAAACTCTGTGACAGATTGTCGGCGAAGAGGTCCAAATGACCCTTGTGGAAAAACCCCTTCACTCTCAAGACAAATGTCTCAAGAGCTCCTCTGGTCAAAATGAGATTGGCAAGATCCGGGTGGAAACAGGGGCTGTGAAACACAAGATCCGGCCACAGAGGGAAACGCAGTGGGACATCTATGGAAAGGTCCAGAAGATCTGCGTACTAAACCCACTGTGACCAATCTGGCATCACCAGGATTGGCTCCCTCCAGCTTGAATTTGTGGAGGACATGAGGAATCATCAAGACTGTAGGGAAGATGTATATGACTGGAAACTCCCATGGAACTGCTAAAGCGTCCACCAGGAGAGTGCTGGGATCCCTGGTGCAGGATCTCGGAAACTGGTGGTTGTGATAAGACGTCATCGTGTCTGTCTGGTAGGCCCCAATGGTGTATTAGTATCTAAAAGATGTCCGGATGTAGAGCCCATTTGCTGCATGAATGTCCTGACGGCTTAGAAAGTCTGCCTCCCAATTCTGGACTCCGGGGATGAAGTCCACTGATAAAGCCGGAAGATGATGCTTTGCCCAACAGAAGACCTTGCTGACCTCCTACATGACTGCAAGTGCCACCCTAGTGGTTTATGTAGGAGACAGCGGTTGTGTTGTCCAACTGTACCTTGACCAGACGCCCCTGGAGAAGAGGCTGCGACTGGCAAAGAGTACTGTACACCGCTCTGAGCTCTAGGACACTGAAAACAGGTTGGTGAATGCTTTTGGAAGGTTACAGCGTAACCCTGAGAGACAATGCCTCTGACCCGGGCATCTGTCATGGTCTCCACCCAAACCTCCGAAAAGAACAGAAGCCGGCCTCCCCACCAGAGTCCCCCCATCATGCTTGTCTACAGGTCATCTGGTGGCCCAAGGCTGCTTACCTCGGGACTTAGTGGCCTTGGAAAAAGGACCTTGACTTCTGGAAAAAAGGTGAACCTCTGGCCTTCCCCTGTGGTTGAAAGGAACGAAAAGTAGATCTTCCGGATCTGGGAGGAGCCGCAGAAGGTAAGAAGGACGACTTCGATGCAGCCAGTGCAGCCACTATTTTGTTCAATTCAGGATCAAAAAGTATTTATCCCAAATATGGGAACACTTCCAGAGCCTTCTTAGACTCTGTGTCCGCCCACCAAGTGTGCAACAATAGTGCCGACGCCGACACCTTAGAGGTTGAGAAGTCTGGTATCAATGGTCACTGTCTGAATGGTAGGAAGCTGCCTTCCTAACATGCCTCACCAGAGACTGGGAGCTCTATCCTTGTCCAGCATTTGCTGACACTTGAGCCAACCCCTGAACGGACTGCATCCAATATGGCTCAACAGAAGGTAGCTTGGAAAATGTTAGTAACAGGGAGCACCGGAGCTCAAGCCGGTTAACCAACCGAGACATTACCTGTGTCAATGTAGAAGCCCAAGCCGGATCCTGACTGGGTCATACAGCTAAAGGCACCTCCTGCAGTGGGGCCATAAAGTAATGGAGGGGATCTATCCACTTGATTTTCTCACCCATCAGTGGGAGAAGCGGCTGTCCTGTGAGTGACAGTGACTGCTGTATGGGAGTGCCTGACACCCAGACCCAGATACCCCGGGTCCTGGGGAGAAATCACATTGACACATTTTTTACAAGTGCGCAGCACTGGAGCGCCCACCTTCTTGGGAGACTTATAAGAAGTACAAGAAATCTCCACACACAAAAGGCATAAACAGTGGTGTGTTTTTACAGGGGAAATGCACATAGCAGCTAACCCAGTATTAAATATACAATAAGTGTGCAATCAGGTATATACATACATAATAAATGATATATTATATACACAGACGCACACAGTATTAATCACCTCTGACCAGGGGTGTCCCCAAGGTGACTGGTGTTAATAGCAGGGCACACAGGCAGAGCACAACACCACTCACATGCACACAAATGCGCTGAACAATTAGGCAATAGTGCTCAACAAACCAGCTATAAAAGCAGGAAGGAGCTATGGATATAACCTGGCTGCTAGTAGCGAGTTATATGAGAAGACAGGAGCCCTGAGCTGTGATGAGGCAGGCAATGTAGAAAATGGCCGCTCTGTGTCTCAGAAGAGGTGGAGAGATGGGAGGATTAAGCAAGGGACATGTGCTGCTCCAGCCAGCACCAACTCAAACTGGCAGCCGGTGGCTGGGGGTGGAATATAGAGGAGAGGGAGCCTGGGCTGTTGGGAATTTAAGTTTAACTGTTTGGTGCCCAGACTCTCCTCCCCAGGCTAAACCCCAGAGTGATCCCTGTGCCCCCTAGTGGAGGAAGGAGAAAAATGTAATGCAATTGGAGAGAGGGGCAGAGAAGGCGCATGGTTACAAGCTGCGTGCAGGCGGGCACCAGGCCATTTTCACACCACAAAATGAGATGTAACAAGACATTTGTTTATGTTACACTTCAACAGGGGAAGAATTGTGTTTTAGGAATGATGGGACGGGGGGGAATCCTCTACTTTCACAATAATGAGAGAGGTACAGCATGACTGCACGTGGTGTCCTCTTTTCCTGCATTAAAAACTACTGTATAAAAGTATAAAGTATAATATTTATACAAAGATATAATGAAAAATATTATTAAATAAAAGGGGCCGTTGTTAGAAGTGTGATTTGGACGCAACATTTATAAGATTTTTGTTCTGTTTTCCCAGCAAAACTTGCCGATTGGTAATGGTGAGGTCTGGCTCTTTACCATGGAAAATAGATTGTTTTTAAGGTTTGTAAAATACGACACATATCCAAGCTGATATTACTATAACAATTCATTTACATGATTATTTGTTTTGCTGCTGGATCGTAAATTCATCTCATCTCAGCATTACCTTGTATGTCCCTGTTTTATGTACAGGTGTTGCCATATACAAACATCCTCTAATAGCAACAAATAGCCCTGTTTATTGAACCAGACTTTGATACGTAGCCGCGCCAAAACACTAAACACTATAACTGAACTAAAACTCAAAACTGAGGAAAAAGTAGCACAACGAAGGAAAAAGCCACAAAGTTGAGGAAAAAGTACACAATCCAGTTTAAACAGGCAAAAGACAGGTCCGATACGAGTGACCTGCGTCACACATCGGTATGCTTAATCTGCGACTTCATGCCATTTCCTTTGCGGCAAAAAAGGTCATCCTAAATACACAACACTATTTGTGAATTAAAACGCAAAATTGAGAAAATATGCAGCACGAGAATCACGCCAGGTGTCTCGCGCCATATGACACAGATAAGATCAGTTTCTATATAATTCTGTAACTCTTACTACTTCTAATAGTCACATCATTAGTACTGTATATTGTCACTGGTACTGCCATCAGTACAGAACAGCAGAAGTCATAGCACCATTAGTACTGTATATTGTCACTGATACTGCCATAGGTACAGAACAGCAGAAGTCATAGCATCATTAGTACTGTATATTGTCACTGGTACTGCCATAGGTACAGAACAGCAGAAGTCATAGCACCATTAGTACTGTATATTGTCACTGGTACTGCCATAGGTACAGAACAGCAGAAGTCATAGCACCATTAGTGCTGTATATTGTCACTGGTACTGCCATTAGTACTGTATATTGTCACTGGTACTGCCATAGGTACAGAACAGCAGAAGTCATAGCACCATTAGTGCTGTATATTGTCACTGATACTGTCATTAGTACTGTATATTGTCACTGATACTGTCATTAGTACTGTATATTGTCACTGGTACTGTCATTAGTACTGTATATTGTCACTGGTACTGTCATAGGTACAGAACAGCAGAAGTCATAGCACCATTAGTACTGTATATTGTCACTGGTACTGTCATAGGTACAGAACAGCAGAAGTCAAAGCATCGTTAATGAGACAATTGTAATTCGTAAAGTCCAGCTAATTGACACAACCAATTTTACTGATTAAAATAAGAGAAAACTTACAGCTCGCCAGTGTATAATGTTCCATTAGTCCAGGTCCAGCCATTAGTTATATCATTCCAAACTAGCCCGATCCAGTGATTACCTTTAAATCTTTTCAAGAACTTCTGTCACAAAGAAAATACATATTTTGGGTCAATAAAAAATACATTTTACTTATAACATAGTAATGTTACATGTTGTGCAGCAAGTATAAAGAACCTTACAACCTTTTAATTGAACGCACAGGGCCTGACGCAGAGTTGTACACGAAAAAAGTGTAACTTATTACAGAAAAGATCACACAGTGTTTCTGGCAATTTGCACACAGTACATATCTTGAGATGCGCACAACTCAAAATCGTCAGGAAATGCACCTAGTATACACTAATGCTGGGCATACACGGCAAGATAAAATGCCTGTCAGACCGACAGACATTTTATGTGGCCGGCTGCCAGCCGCAGATGTCCGCGGCATACACTGTGAGAGAAATCTCAGTGTATAGCCCGACATCCGCGCTCCGCCCCCGGGGGAGGAGACATTTCCCTGTTCCTTCCGTAGGAAGGAACACAGGAAATGTCCGATTGTCGGCTGCGCTGGGCATACACTGCCCGATGCGGCCGACAGTTACCGGGTAAATATCGCATCGGACGGGCATGCTGGACAATCCAGCATGCCCGACCGAGCAATATTTAACCCTCGGTCGCCCCCCCCCCCACGCTACAATTATCGCGGCGATCCGCCGATATCGGGCGGATCGTCCCGATAATTGCAGCGTGTATGGCCAGCATAAGTCATCATCGGTGTGTACAGAAGGAGCAAAAGATACAACTCCTAAAAAGTTCAAAGGCATGAGTCACATTTGCGATCACTGCACTTGCCACCTCCCTACACCGTCCCATCTTTCCAGTCGTACGGAGGTGCAAAAGATATGTACAAGTCTGCATGTGGCGCACACGCAACTGTTGTCTTTGTGGCTATTCACAGTGCAGATTAGTACAATTTACACAAAGCAAATTGGCATAACTTCAACTCACATTAAGCACATAAAATAAAAGGGTTGTGTCAAGACATTGTTGAAATATCGATATTGAACTCGTCGGAATCTGCAGAATGTCGACAGTCACAACATGGGATAGGATTAGGCTATGGGAGGAAAGTTAGGCTACGGTAGGGGATGGTCATGGTTAGGCCACAGGAGGTGAGGGTTAGGGATACTCCATGCTTGCGACTGTTCCCACCATGTCCCTGCATCATTCATTCACTACCTTTTCATACCCTGTTCCTTGTCTCCTCCTGCTTCCCATGAATAAAACGCTCACTGTCCCTACCGCGCAGCAATGCAAAGGTGTCTCTCGCATGAGGCTCTATCACAGGAAAAGAACCAGCAACAGAGTACTGGCAAATGTAAGGATAATTTCTAACAGTCTGTAGCCAGGTGGCTTAGACCGGTATCTCAGACCATTGTGTAGGATACCACGGAATATCATATACATTAGCCCTGGCGATATGATGGTGAAGTGCGAATACACATCCCAGTGTGTAACCATGTGAAGGTAGTTCACAACCACATTTATTACTGTACGGTGTTACACGCAAAGTCTTGTAAATGTGTGTATTCCAGTAAGCGATCTTGGATATTTTTGGGGCAGGCATCATGTACGTGTTCATTGGACTCAAGACATGAATCCCCATTCTGTCAGCCAGGACACACATCCCCTCCTCTAGCCCTCAGGAAATCAGGAACAGCTGGGCCCAGTGACATCATAAACACTGGTAATGGGTTAACTGTGAGAGGTTCACTTTACCAAGGAAGCCAAGACCCTTAGTTAAAATGATGGAATGGATATTGTTGAGGGGGGTTACGTAGCTAGACTTTGTGGCATCATAATAGCAGGGAGGGAATGGGATTGAAATGCCGGCGGGGCAGGCAAGTACCCCAACACCCCCTGTCCCCCCCCTCCCTCCCTCCCTATGCCTAACCCTAACCTCCCCTCTTAGTGCCTCACCTCCCCCCAGGGGTGCCTAACCTTAACCCCCCCATTACTGCTCCCTAAACCTAACCCTTACCTCTCCCTGGGGGTGCCTAACCCTCATCTCCCCCAAACCTAACCCTAGCCCCGCTGGACTCCCTAATACTAACCTCCCCCCCCGTGGCTAACGCTAAGGGCGCCCCAGACTTACCTTCATTCAGGATGGCATCGGGATTATGATAGGCGTCTGTACTTCTACGCCTATCATAAATCCCTAGCCGGCATTCCGCTGTTGGAATTGTGACCGGCGGCCTCACATGACTGCATCCCGGCAGGGAGTATGGGGGAAGATACCATTACAGTAACGGTTCTCCGGTTAACCAAGTTAAATCACCCTCTACAAACACTTGGAACTGATATTTACTCCCACTAGGATGTCACTTTTATTATGAGAAATTGACAACTGTTAACTAGAGTGAGCTAGATACTTTTGGTGTGTTCGACATCAGAAGGGACTTGGCATTAAAGTTTCAGATTCTGCCAGGACACGTTGACCCCCAACTTTATCCTTGTAGTCAAAGTGTCAGGAATTGGAGGTATCCACTATACTCCAAAAAATGTTTCTTCATTGGTAGACACCTATGGTTCCATGAACCCAATATTGTCACAGGAGTGGGGTGACTGGTAGTCTCTCCCTACCCCACTGGTGGAAGGATCGATGGCAAAGCAGCAGGGATTCACAAAATCATGCACTCAAAGACATCTTTCAGCCAACATGCTCCATTACCTTTCAAAGGAAGATTGCATCACATGGGAAGACTGCAAGTATGTTTTCCCTGTTGTTTTTGTACTTGCATTTTGTTTGCATGCAATTTTACATGGTTCCTCTGATGCAACTACAGCAGCAAATTACAGAGAAATGCATAAGGAGCTTATTGCCTGTTAGTGTTATGGTGTTTAAATGCCTCTTGAGATTTCCATATTTGACGATTAAAAAAAGAAGGGGATCTCTCTCTCGATTATTCATTCAAGCACAGATTTTGCTCTCTCCTATTTGTGTACCTATACCAGCATTGGCTGGAGAAGAGTCGTAGCTTGAGTCATCTTATTGCCAGTGTAACAGAATTTTACCATCTTTATGAACTTAAATCATCAACTTACAAGAGTCTTTTACTGTGCACATCTTGATTCAATTAGAAAAGAGCTAATACGCTTCAAAATCAGGTTTTGGATTAAACACTTACAGACTTGGTTGCTATTTTTGTCTATTGGATTGTATAGACTTTATTTTTCACCTAGATGTGAGATTTCTACTTTTGAATTATGCATCATAGGTCTTTTGTCTACAACTATCCCATTACGGGGGGTGTGCAATAAGTTTCCAGATGCACAATAAATATTATATTATATGTACAAATAAAATAAAAATTGAATGTTCACTTTAAGTATTTGCCAAAGATGTCTATGCAAAGTTGCATGCGCTCTCACTACTTGGCGAAGCAGCTAGACCAATCTGAAGCAGGTATGTCTTCTACATGTTGGATGAAGCTTTCCACTGCAGCTTCCAGTTACTCAAAATGAATCCCATGCATCTTGCATTTGATTTGTGGGAACACGAAGAAGTCACAGGGGGCCAGGTCTGGACTGTATGGCAGATGACCCAGCTCCTGGATGAGTTCATGGACCAGAAAATCCATCACATTCCTAGACCTGTGGGTAGGTGCATTGTCATGATGGAGAAGGGTACCACGAGCATGAGCTCTTGGACGGCGCCTAGAAATGGCTTCAGGCACTAATGGAATGCATTTGTTGGCATACCAGTCGCTAGAGACTGTGTGCTGCCACACGAGTGGCACGGTTACTACATGACGAACCTTGGCCACCATCCGCTTTGCCATGCTGCACTCACGTGAAACTTCTGTGGAGGAGACTGTAGATCCAGGATTCATTGCCACTGATGATCTCCCAGTCAGAGTTTGAGCGACTGACATCAAACCTGGCCAGTATGTTGTGGCACCAAGTCACCCGAGCCTCCTTCTGCACTCGAGTCAGTCGATAGGGTACCCAGCATGCAGAAACCAAACTTTTTGTGGAGTATCGAGCGGATAGCTCCCGATGAGATGACTCATTTTCTAACTAGTTTCCACCCCAACTATGGCCCGCAGGGCAGCAACGTTGTCTTCGGTGATGGCGGACACAGATAAGTCACAGTGCTCCTAGTCTTCCAGGAACGGTATCCCACAATGAAATTCTGCACACCACTTAAACACAATGGTTTGGAAAGGTTATTCCTCCCCAAAAGCAGCTCAGTGTCGATCAAAAGGGTCCTGCTGTTGCAGACCACTCTTGTATTCATAGAAGATCATTGCTCTACAGTGGTCTCTGTTGCGCTCCATAACAAGTTTGTGAAGGAAGTGAACAAGCTGACTTATCCGGAGTGCAGTGCTGCTTATATACGGTTCTGTGCCCTGACATTTCACATGAACCTTAGTAAGAGATTATAGTTCACAACCAGTCACATTGTGTCTTCTCTACCTATGCACTGCACATCCAGAACTTATTGCACACGCTACATCCATCCTATTATATCTTTCCATTTAGATACTCTTTAATAGTGTTTTACATTGTTCTGTATATCCTATAATATTTGATAACCCAAGATTATCTTTATCAATTATTAGGATTTAGATTAGGTAAAAAAAGAAATACACAGATATACAGTACATTCATGCAACACATTACTAAGTCGTGTAGAACAATGTAAAACTCTGGATGTGCAGTGCATAGGTAGAGAAGACACAATCTGACTGGTTGTGAACTGTAATCTCTGATTAAAGTTCATGTCAAATGTCAGGGCGGAATCGGTATACAATGCCGACGGCTGTTTAGCCGCCGGATCAAATACCGACAGCAGCAGGCCGGTGGGTCGAAATCCCGACAGTTAAAAGGTATGTACCCTAACCCTCCTTTAGAGATGCCTAACCCCAACCTCCCCCCAGGGGTGCCTAAACCTAACCCCCACAGCCCACACCCTAAACCTAACCCTCCCAGGGGAAGGGGTGCCTAACCCTAACCTCCCCCCTAGTGCTTAACCCTAACCCCCTTTCCCTAACCTAAGCTTCCCCGGGGCGGTACCTAACCCTAAGTCCCCCCGGGGGTCCCTGAACCTAACCCCCCCCATCTCCAGGCTAAGTAGTATACTTGCCCATCCGAGGACGATCGGGGTGGCGTCTTTCTTCCAGCATCAGGATTAAGATAGGCGTTGGGATTTTGACGCCTTTCTTAAGTCCCTTGTCGGGCAGGACTAGTCGGGATTTGGACCGGCGGCATCGCGTCCGCCGTCTATTAACTACATCCCGTCAGGGCACAGTACAGACAAACAATCCTAGTGGCTCCCAGACTTATTCTGATCACCACCACTAATTTTAAGACCCACTAGAAAACAAAAATAGATAAAATAATAGATAAGATGTAGTGTGTAATACAATAGGTGTGTACATAATTACATTATATATATATATATATATATATATATAACATTATTTTACACTCACCAGGTCATTATCATCATCAATAAGCGCCAAAGATGCATTATGTGAGACACAGGAGTTCTGGCTGTTGGTCCATGTTGTATCAGGTAGGTCAGGGAAATAGTAACACTTATTGTTGACCAAAATCCAATTAATGTCACATTTACTGTCGCATGGAATGCACTCTGTATGTGGTCTTACTGCAAACAGATAAATATCAAAGTGTTTGTTAATTTAATGTATTTTTGTTTGGAATAATTTCATTTATTGGCTGTATTTTTCCGCTATGCATGGTCACATTAAATAATTAAAGAAGAAACCCACTCTAGCATTGTTCTAAGATTATTATTATTTTTTTTTTATATAATGCGCCACCATATTACACAGTGCTGTACAGAAAATATTTGCCATCAACATCAGTCCCTCACCCATTGTAGCTTAGTCTTAGGGGCTAATTCAGCTTGAGTGCACTGCTGAATGCAGATTCCCGATTATCAGAAATCTGCGCATGAGCAGGACCCATTCTGCGAGTGTGCACAATGGGTACTGCTAACACGCACGCTAGCCCTCCAATGCCTCTGCCTAATGAAGCTGCCTGCATGAAGCTTTGCAATTGTATTTCTTGCTGAATCAGGGCCTTAATTCTCTACCACAGAAATACACACTACGATATATATTTCAAGAAAAGCCGATCAACCTACCAGTTCTGTTTTTTGGAATGTGGGAGAAAAACAGAGTATCCGCATGATTCCCACACAACCACAAACTCCACACAGATAGAGCTCTCAAACTGTTCGTCCCTTCCCCTTAGTATGTAAGCTATTGCAGGCAGGGCCCTCCTCCCTCTTTTTCTTCACCAGCAGACTCCATGTCACCAGTGCTCTGCTCTCATCTCCTGTTCCACCTCAGAGACTCTGATTCTGTCTACTCATCCAGTCATTGGGTACAAGGTCACGGAGTACTGAATTGATTGCTGCTAGTTTCAGTGAGTTACACAATCCATGCCCCAGCTGTCTGTCCTACCCAGTCTGTGGTGTGATTTTAAGGTTTATCGCTGTGTATTTAAGCGTTATTACCCTGTCAATGAGAAATGTTTTCTATGTTTACGATGTATGGCACTGCGAACCCTTTGTAGTACCCTATAAATAAAAAAATAATAATTATATAATAACTTCATAGCAGGGGCGTCTTAAGAGAGGAGGGGGCCCGTGTTCACTCCTTGTGCGGGGACCCCTCCTCTCTGCCCGGTGGCTGCCAGCCGACTGACACGGCTAGCCAGCCACCAGAGCCTTAGTAGACTCCGGGCACTAGTGTGTGCCCGGTGTCTACTGCGCATGCGCAAAATGCCGGAAAATTGGCCATGGGGGCCATTTTCCTGTGTTCTGAGGACCACGGACAGGTGAGTCTAAAATAATATGGGTGCAGTGTGTGCGGTGCGGGGCCCCCCAGGACCCGGGGGCCCATGTGCCCCGCGCACACACTACACCCATTACAGATACGCCCCTGCTTGACAGACTCAGAATTGCTAATAAGGTAAAAAACAATGAGACAATAGGAGGTGTAGGGTGAGAACAGAAATAATACACCCCTTCACATTGTTTACAGTAAATAGCAGAAAGAATGGTGTACTGAGGCACGAGTCACCAGGTGGCTTCGGAGGTGCAGTGACACTATGGGCCCGGTTGCTAGGCTGCGTCCGCCCACTGCTGGCTGATTTTCGCTGCCCACTGCTGGCTGATTTTCGCTATCTGCGCATGCATTGCAGTGGGCGTGCCAGTCATTGCGATCGGACTGCCCGCTAGTTTGACTGACAGAATATGCCGTTTCTGGGTGGTGACAGGGGAAGGACCTTGAAGACGGGGGAGTGGATGAGCGAACGCAGGCGCGTCTGAGCGCCAAAACGCAATTTCTATGGCGTGCATAATTAAAAGGCAGCAACATTGTACACGTCACCTGGTTGTCTTAAGCACTGAAGCACTCGCAGTGCTTGCGGGAGGGTAGGGTCAACCACAAGCACTGCGTATGCCTCCGATGTTATATACACTTCCTGGAGATGACATGTGCTGCGAAGGGAATGGGGGCATCATTAGACTGGCTTGCGATCGCACCCCCTCCGCACGCCAAGACATAGTGGGCGTCCTCATGCCTTGCCGTGCGATCGCATCCTTTGCATATAATAGCAGCAAGGCGGCTGTGGGCGAACGTATCTAGAGAGCGGGTCTGATTCGGGCCCTATGTTCAATTGAGAAGCCCTGGAAAAGCAGATTGAGTACGGTTGCTGCTGTTCATAAAATGCTGTGAGGCAGGAGGCACCTGGAAGTCAGAAGGAGCAATGCTGGCTGGAGAGATACAGGAATACAGAAGCAGAATATCTGACCTCATGTATACTGGGAGACACAAGGAATCCTCTGGGAGTCAAGGCGTCAGGCACACAATAGGTTAAATAAAGATCTGATACTTAAGCAGAATCCAGAGCAGGAGTAAATAATGTGCCATCTGAAAGGAGACCGGTGATGGGCATAGACCGATCATTTCATCGGAGACAACAAGGAAGGAGCCAGTGTGGCCACTTGTGCCTATAGAGGGAGAAGGTGGCCTGCATACTACATGAGCTGATCACTGGACCAGGTAAGTTCTCGGTGCTGTCTGGCGCGTGGCACCATGCTAGCAACTCGGGACACATGATAGAACAGTGGCATCTAATAGACGGGTTAGATGGTTAGAATTATCGCCCCCCAAATATCTCACACTCAACAGCTCATTACTTAACTGTATTAAGTGTCACCCAATACACAGATCCCTGCAACCTGCATATGCTAGTGAGATTGCGAACAGTAAATCTAAATTGTATTAACAAAACCATGAACAAAGGATTTACCACACTCAACACTGGAACCGCTCAACTTGCAAAGTCACCAGGATTATCTTTTTACAACCCATCAGGTGTTCCATCATAAAACAGATGCATTTCACCCATCATGCAGCTTATGAATTGCTTGATTCAGGAGGATGGCAGCCATTGACAAAGAATGGAACGTCCAAAATGTGTCTTCCAGTGATCAACTTCCAGTTTCAGGCTGAGCACTTTTAATATTGAATGTTGTGAATCTTCATATGCGACTTCCCGTTACTCTTCGAGCGAACACCGCTCATGAGAGAAAGACCCATTAGCACTTCTGGACAAGATACACCAGCAGTGAGGGGTATCACCTCCTATGGATACTTGCCGCGGGGAGGTACAGAACTGCACATAAACAGTTGCCAATCTGGCTTTGCAGCCCTAGCCCGACTTGATGGAGTGCTTTGTAAGGCGAGCCCTCTCCCCCTCTTCAATGACGGGGGGGGGGTTATGTAGTCTGCATAGACTGTCGACCAGCAAGACTGAGGTCGCTCACAGCAGGGACACAGCACAGAATACTCACCAAGCTCCAGGTCCAGTCCCCATCCTGCCTGTGGTTACCCATGAGACAGACATCTGAACATAGACATTCACTGGACCTCTAGGACCTGTTGTTTTTGCTGCTGTAAGCATTAGCCTGAACCAGAGATTGACCGGAGGGGATAGAGGGGGGGGGGGACCACCTGAACTCCGCAGTCCTCTTCCCCTGCTCCTCCCGAGAGCTGCTGTCATTGCATTGCCTATACTATTTATACCTTATTTCCGATGGAAGACACCTGGGGGAGATGTACCAAACCTTCTAGAGAGATAAAGGGGATAAATTGCTAATAGCAACCAGTCTGTTTCTAACTGTCATTTCACCAACTTAGCTAGATATGATAGGAGCTGACTGGTTGCTATGGGCAACTTCTCCACTTTATCTCCTTCAAAGATTTGATACATCTCCTCTCAGAACTCTTCTCTTTTCACCTCTACTTTGACATCTGATTTGTGACACAGGGCGGTATTCAATTAGTTTCGCCTGCTGGATTTTCCGCCGACATCACGTGTTTTGGACATTTATGGTGCGCGTCCCCGCTTTTCGCCCTATTCAATTCCATTGAATAGGGCGAATTCCATTGGAATTGAATAGGCCTAAAAACGGGGACGCGCACGATAAATTTTCGCGTCCAAAACACGCAATGTCGGAGGAAAATCCAGCAGGCGAAACTTTATCACAGACGTGAAACTAATTGAATACCGCTCTATGTCACAAATTCAAAAACGGCGAGTGGAAAATGCGGAACAGGCGGAAAGTGCTGTCAGAAATGGGGAAACCAGCCTGAGCCCCCCAAAAAGATGCACTAACATTGGGGATCAATGTAGAGGTGCCTGAATAGCCCTAATAAAGATATTTGGGGTACTTAAGTTGTTTCAATAGCTTCTAATTAGCGTCTTTGCACAAGTGGTGAAGAATAGCATTAAGCAGTATTTTTTGGTGAAAATAAGTAGTCCTGTCAAATTTGGGGTACTTGAAAATGGGTGCTAGCATATTTTAATGTCTCGAATGTGAAGTTTTAAAAAACGTAAAAAACCCATCTGTTGCATGCACCTGCTTTTTTTCGCCCCCAAATTCAAAGTAAATTTTTGGGGTGTTTTTTCCCCAGATTTTTTGACACAGTTGTCCTTTGGGGGGCTGTCCCAAGGGTTCTGAATGGTTTCCCCACCTTTGCACCCCAAAATAATTTTTTTGCACTTCTATTCTCCTACTATTCAGAGGCAAATCTTTTTTGCCTATTACATTGTATTGACTTTACGCGTAGGCGAAAAGCGGCTGGAATTGAATTTGGAAATAAGTTCCGACCATGCAAAAAGCCGTGGTCGGAGATACTTTTTCGTGGAAATGGATTTTCGCTTCTAATTGAATATGGCCCATAATCTCTGATGTGGCTGTCGCATTGCCACACATCCAGCTTTCTCCATATATGCCTGTAATGCTATTCTAAGCGCCCATCTGTGAGACCACAATTGCTGCAGACACAGCAAACATTCAAGGCTAGATTTCCCATTCTGACTGATCAATCAATTAATAATCGTATCATATTAGCTATTGACCATATTGGCTTTCCGTTATTGCAGTTACCATTACCTGCTGATAAGTCATACTCGCAATGCTTGCCCACATGAGACTTGGACTACGCACTCAGGGCCCGACTCAGAACTGGTCGCTAAGCTGCGATCGCACACTATTGCCGATAGTCGCCTGTTTGCGCATGCGTCACAGTGCGCGTGCATGAGCCAGTCACTGCGATCGGGAATCGTTCGCTCGTAGTACACAGACTGAGCGCTACTTTGAGTGACAGAAAGTGGGTGGTAACAGGGGAAGGACCAGGAAAACGTGGGGAGTGGATGAGTGAACGCAGGCGTGTCTGAGCGTCAAAACTGCATTCTTTAGGCGTGCATAGATAGCATTGTAGCGTCATTGTACAAGTCACCTGGTTGTCTTTCAGCCTGCAGTGATCGCAGTGTTTGCGGCGGGGTAGGGTCTACCTAATGGGCTGCGTGCTGCTCCGATGGCTCTCGATGTTACTGATTAATCATACACTTCATGGAGATGACGTGTGCGAAGAAAAAAAATGGGCGTCATTATACCGGCGTGCGATCACTCTGATGTCGCTCACTAAGACATACAGGGCGTCCTTCAGCCTTAACGTGCAATCGCGGAATTTGCATACCCGTCCCCTGACGGCTGCGAAAGTGCGCTGCGTTGCGACTGGGTCTGAATCGGGCCCTCAATACTTGCAATAGTGCACTTCTAGCTGTTCTCTGGCTGCTTGTCACCTGTGACATAATTAGTAAGTCTACATTGCTCTGCTGTCTCATGATTTACAATCACTTCCAGAAGCAAATATTTTATTGCTGAGAACATCAGCAGTACTGCACTTACTATTAGTAACACTGACATCTGGTGTTCATCAGCAGTACTGCACTTACCATTAGCTGCAAAGTAACAGTGACATCTGGTGTTCATCAGCAGCAATTACAGACCCTTGTTTTTGATGCTATACTTTTCACCATCTCTATTAGCTGCATATTGTGTAATACACGGACGCATCCATCAGACGGGTTATCCTCGGTCTGTAAATATTTGGCCATCTGAGCAATGTCTTTAACTATTTTAAAGTCTTCTGTACACGTACCGTTTTAAACCTTGCACATGTTATACTCTATTGACATATGCTCCGATTGCTTTATTTTTAGTGCAATATGTTCTACAATTTTCACTTCATGTTTCTATTTCATTAAATAAATTTGCTTATCGACTTTAACACATCTTTTCTCATATCCCATGTGCTACACATAGTATCCTGCATCTCATAGTAAGTCCCCAGTCTAGATACCGCCTTCCTATTTCTACTACATTTGCCACCCAGGTGACTAAAGCGGTGCTGAATCTGCTGATGCCCTGCATAGAAGACAGATGAGTGCGTATTAGCTGCTCTTGAACCTGCCCGGCTCTGGTATCCAACCTTTCCACCTATCCAGCTGAATCAAATCAGAGGCTAGGCAATTCTGGGGCTCTTGTACCTCCCCTTCCCAATTTCATCTTCTACCTTGGTGCCAGCTTGTAATGATGCCTCTATTCATGCCTCACCACCTAGCCACCACCCTCCTCCAGGGTGGCCTCTTCTGCGTCTCCTCTATCTAGGACCCTAGCACTACCCTAAAGATGGGGGACACTAGATTTGCTCATTATTTGCTCCATGCTGCATTAACTCCCCTTCAGTGGATCAACGGCTCCTGGTTCCCTGTGACTTCTCTTGGAATCTCCTTGCTGGATAGTCTGTCTCTGGTGCAGCCATTCATTCCTATACACTGTTCCTGCAATAATTTAGCATCACCTGTGCAGAAGCCTCATTGCATTGCTTACCAGTGTCTCTCCAGTACTAGTGAATCTTCTAATAAACTCCAGTAATGTTTCCAGTGCTAATACCATTCATCACCATAGTCCACAGTGCTCCTGTGTTTCGGTACAGATAGAAATCGGATAGCAATTCCACTATAGTGCCATAACTAGACTTTTTGGTGCCTTGTGCCAGAGAGAGCATTGGCAACCCCCACCATTTTTTAAATAGGGACATAGTATAATGCACCTGAAAAAGGGCCATGGCCTCATGGGGAAGGGCCAGGGAAGAGTTAGGAGAGGCCAGGAGATGCTGGGGATAAAAGAAGAGGAAGCTTCAAGTGAGAATGATAACAGGAAAATTGAGAGGCCAAACTGTGCCCCCTGCCCTGCGGTGCCCTGTGCCATGGCACTGGTCACACTACCCTAGTTACGGCCCTGACTCATGCAGCTCCTTCTCTATTACCTTCAATTATTGCCTCAGTTCTCAAGTGTTCCTACATCCCTCACCAATCTCACTCGGCAGAAAGCTCGCAGGTCACTGGCTACCAATACCATCAAGTCCATCCCGCCTTGTGACTGCCGTAAAGTCCATCCCGCCTTGTGACTGCCGTAAAGTCCATCCCGCCTTGTGACTGCCGTAAAGTCCATCCCGCCTTGTGACTGCCGTAAAGTCCATCCCGCCTTGTGACTGCCGTAAAGTCCATCCCGCCTTGTGACTGCCGTAAAGTCCATCCCGCCTTGTGACTGCCGTAAAGTCCATCCCGCCTTGTGACTGCCGTAAAGTCCATCCCGCCTTGTGACTGCCGTAAAGTCCATCCCGCCTTGTGACTGAAGATCCAGGGACTCGTTAATTTCTGTGACTAGTAGAGCCAAACCAGGGTAGATGGGGACAAGACTCTGCTAGAAACACTACTGTTGTAATAGCTCAGCAAGGTTCCATCAATAACTCAGTTCTCAGTCTCAGTCACTCAGTAACAGATTGGCTAAAATATCACTAAACAGTATTCTCACATCCACAACAATTCTCGATAGTACTCAAAGGGTTAAATGCTTTTGCAGTATAGCATTCAACAGTTTGCCAGGCCTAGCAATTATTTATCCTATACTCAGAGGCAAATAGTCAAAAACATTCACATTTTAGATTTAATATAAAAAAATTATATAGTGCTTACAAAAAATGAAAGATACAAAACAGCAAAATATTGCAAAATCAGTAAAAAAAAAATGTTAAGTTCAGAATATAAATATACAGTTAATTTATATAAACTAATGTTGGGACTGGCAAAAAAATAGCACAGTTTGCAGCTCCAAATTAGGAAAGGTCTTACATCTGAGCACACTGTTACAAGGTCCTTTAAAGGGAACGGTTACGGGATTCCGGCATCAGATTGTAGGTCAGTATTCTAACCCTCCCCTCTCCCTACCCTAACCCTCCCCAGTGCCTAACCCTAACCTCCCCCCTATTGCCTAAACCTAACCTCCCCCCTATTGCCCAAACCTAACCTTCCTCTAGGGCCTAACCCTTAACCCTCCCCCCCCAACCCTGCTACTTCCCTACGGGATTCCGGCTTTGGAATTCTGACAAGTGTCAGGATGCTGGAGCCGGCATTCTGAGCACCGGAACCCCCGCAGTCCAGATACTGACAGCATCCCATTAAAAAACATTGTAATTCCTCTACGCTATAGATTACACAGAAACCTGTTTTCTTTGTGTGTAGACAGCAGGCCCCTGATGTCATGGAAGGTGTTAGAAGGTTCTCCTATGAGAGGACAAAACTCATGATAGGAGCTCTTTGAAGCTGTACACTTTCCCCACTTGATGACACAATTATTTAATGGTTCCTGAGAGCAAAGCAAAGTTTAATGAAGTTTTGGCAAACGAATAGCCCCTTTGTGTGATGGCACAAACGGTGGCAGAATAAACATAGGTGCCTAATCGGATACGAATCTTAACACGTTCATGGCGCTCTTAATTTGGGCCTTGGCTATCTTTTATCCACATTACTGTAATGTACAGAATTATTTGAACAATTCTCACAGTGGATGGACTAAGATTTTATAGTCTTAATAACGCCAATTTATACAGTGTCATAATTCTGCCTTCCAATAAGTCTTACTGCAAAAATTGTTATAGCCTACAAAGTCAGACTTTGGTGATGTAGCCCCACCAGATTAGATTTGCCTTGAAACACATTGTTTCAAGGCAAATCTAATCTGGTGGGGCTACATCAGCCAAGTCTGACTTTTCTTTTTAACCTTTAAAAAAACAACAATAAAACGATAAAAAACTGGTATATTGGGAAACCCTCTTTCCAACAAAACAAGGCATGCTGGTCTCTAAAACCACTGTGCCAAAGGCGACTGTCTACATTGCCTAGTGGGTAATCCGCCCCAGGCAGTATGTAAACTTCATTTTTTTTAATTATTTTATTTTTTAGTAAAATTAATTGTTAACTATATTTCTACGCAGATAGACAATACACACAGGTGGCACTGCTACTGTATATGTGTAATAAAAAGCATAAAATAAACAATCTATAAATATAAATTTATTTATAATGACATAAACAGATACTCCAGGGAGTGTGGTACACAACATGTATTAGATAAAAAGTTGTTACACACCAGACAAATATAAAATCAGAAACAAATGCAAGTGCACACTAACTATGCTGAACCTAATAATACTGCTAAATTGCATCCGAGAGGTTCTTAACATAATAATGGCCATAATTATGGGCCTGCCCACCATATCCAGGTGACCTCCATCAGGCAGGTCCCAGCACTACTATGGAACAATTACAGGGCACGGACCCCCCAGGCCAACCCAGCAGAACCACCCCCCATGGCATCACACTAGTGTGATATTTAGAGTGAAGGTTAGAGGATAATAAAGAAAGGCCTATGTGTTAAGTCCTACATAAGTAGGAGGTTATAATTAAAAGTGTATAAAGTGCTACATATATATGGATTTTTTAGGTGCAATTCTAATCGATGCACCACATGTCGGTTTGCTTCAAATAACATAAGAAAAGTATACTCCGCAATATCGAAAACTGAATTCTCCATTGATACCCATATAAATTGCAACTCCCAAAATGTTATATACCTATTGATTTGCCCATGTGGGCTTTATTATATAGGATGGAAAATACGCACCCTAAAATCCAGATTTATGGAACACAGAATAAATATTTTAAACAGATTTCTTAAACACAGCGTTTCCAAACATTTTGTGGAGTTACATTCTGGTGACCCAACAGGTTTAAAGCTAAATGGGTTGGAGGTGATACCCAAGACGTGTAGGGGTGGAGATAGTTTTAGAATTTTATGTAGACAAGAGGTTGCATGGATTTTGAGAACGCATTCTCTTAAACTTCACGGTCTAGATTTGGAATTTATATGAAACATTTTCTATATCATCTTTCGGTAATTGGGGTATGATATCAGATATACTTATTTATACTTAGACTGGCTCTTTGGTATAGTTCTATTGTTCTCTATGCATGTTCTTTTTTATATATACGGGTAGGTGTGTACCTATGTGCTCATATACCACATCTACATATATATTCTCTATCATTTATATCTACGCTTATATAATTTTTGGTATACTTCTATTAAATACTTTATTATTCTATCCCGTTTATAGGTCTAATTTGTCTGCCAATATACATTGATTATATTTTATTTGTGCTTTATTGGAAACTCTATGTTTCTTTGGTTTCGAATTCTGATCTGTCTGTATAGCAAGTTACTATCTTATATTTATAGCACATTATTGTGTATTTTACTGGTTAAGAAAAGATCTTTGGATCAGTAGGTGTATGGGTACAAAGGGCATCCTGACTGAAGGGTAATTGAAAACTAATTAAACCGATGTGGAGGAGGTATTTAATCCCTCCCAGGATACAGAAGGGAATCTCCGCTTCTTGAACAAGCTGCCGTGTGCAGAGAAACGCGTTGAAGTCCACGGATTCCCCCTGCACCCCAGACGCTCTATGCGATTGCAATTTTGGCTGACCCTTACTGCATCAGCAAAACCTGATTTACAGCAGCTCTCAGATCATCTCAGCTCTGCTGACTGCCTAACAAAGTTGCACCTACGTTTAACAAAGGCATCTGGAGGTGACTACGCCGCATACAGGAATCATGACGGGGGCCGAAAGCAGACGTCTGCATCATTGGTCCCGGTGAGCTACTGCTGCAGGACACTGTCCGTATAAGTTATATCTAAAGTTCCCTGACTGTAACTATTTACATCTACACTACTACACAGCAAATTATCACCTGGGACACTATATATCATTTAGAGACTGACGAGACAAATGTAGCGTCTCCACGTTTTACATATATTTCCTTCCAACTGTTTAACCGTGTAGAGGCTTATGAGAAACATTTAGAGTCTCTACGTTCTATATGATTCAGCATTGACACTTATTCGAGAGCTGCAGTTATTATTGGTGTATCAGATGATACGATTTGGCTACACTAATATATTTCAAGAGACTGAAACATTACAGTCAATATCATTGTATCTTTAAAGATTGACCATTCTCTTTGGTGTAACACCTTAGTGATTTTATATTTAGGTCTGGTGTGTAACAATTTTTTATCATGTAATTCATGATGTGTACCACACTCCTGGGAGTATTTACTCTGTTTATAGCACTATATGTATAGTTATAGATTGTTTATTTTATGCTTTTTATTACACATATAGCAGCACCACCTGTGTGTTTGGTCTAACTGCGTTGACTTTATTGAGAATTGGCACCCCTCTTTTCAGGCAGGCAGATGCTTTATTTATATGTGTGTTTAAATACCACTCACCTAGCGCCAGGATTATATTCTTTCCTTCTTTAACTATATTACTACACTGGTTTTGATCTAGAAAGTTACAAGAATTTTATCTTTCTACAGAAGCAGCGGCAAACCTTAATGATGTCACCTATTTTGGACTATAATAAATAAAAGAATTGACATTGGCATTCATAATACGAGTCCATCTTACCTGGCATGGGACCCAAAAGTCAATTACTTAAAGCTGCTTCATCAAATATATCTGGTTTGTACATTTTACGGCATTGGATCACAGAGCTCATGAAAGCAAAAAAAGATGAAAAAGGGGTAGTATGAAGGTGCACTGGTCGAGTAATTGGTAATAAATTCCTAAAAATTTACTTTTATTAATTATATTAAAATGTTATATAATCCCTCAGAAGATTCGTGGACGGCGAAGTATTAAAAATAAAGATTAAAGAAAGAATTAAGAATTAAAATGATATGCCAAGGGTCGTGTCACTTGTTTGGGCAGATTCTCCTGTCTACAAGTCAATATTTATGTCTGCAGACAGAGTTTATGCGTTTGTGTTGTTCTGAATGTGAGGTCTCTTTTAAATATACATGTGGCTCAAAACAATATTAAATATTGTACTGTCCAAAGTCCTTGTTGACTTATTTATTTATATCTCATTGACAACAAACAGGAGAGGGAGGAAGAAATTTAAGAACGCGGAATACTGGAGGAAGATGGGAGAAACCCAAAATATACAGGAAAAGATATTAATGGAGGAACAAATGGAGTTACAGATCCACAAAAAAGAATTTTAAGTAAAGGCTTATTTTATTCCCCAACGCAAACCATGAATAGATTTGAATGGGAGAAAGATATACATCTTTTTGCGAGGAAATTGTTTCTCAAAAAGTTCTTTTTAAATAAAGAAGATTTTCCTGGAAACCACAGTAGTAACTCTCAAAATACTGAATTACATACTAGTGAAGAACTATTCCATACTCCATATAATTTTGATACCACCGAAGAAATAGATGCCTTGGAGACCTTAATTGAACTACAGAATAGTAATGATACACCTGGCTCCCAGATAAGACCTTGTGATAAACCGTTCTTAAAGAAGAAATCAATGTTTTTTCCTGATATTAATAGTAATCCACATATCAGAATATTTATGGATTTAGTGTCGCAAGATCTAGATCAGCTAGTTATGAAAAAAGATAGGATGAAACGCAACATCAGTAAAGAAGAACAAAATGCTCTCAATGATATACAGAAATGGCCAGATGTCCTGGTAAAATCATCCGACAAGGGTGGAAATATAGTCCTGTGGCCCAGAGAAATGTACGTTAAGGAGGCAGAAAATCAACTTTTGAATTCTCATTGTTACAAAAAGTTAACATGTAATCCTACAATTGATTTTCTGAAACAATATAACAACTTGAGTAATAGTGTGTTGTGGTCTTTTGTGTTCGATGTTGTTTGTGGTGATGGGGTGTAGGGAGGGAAGGGGGTCTAATGGACTGGAGGTGGTGGGGGAGGAAATGAAGACAGAGGCAGAAATGGGGGCCAAAGGGTTTAATGGAAAAAAAACAGTACTAATCCTGTTTGGTCCCAGGCACCCAGGTGGGGTGAGCGATCCACTTGGGGGTGTGTGTGGGTGGAGACTGGGGAGGTGAGTGGACCCTTTTAGGGGGCTCCTTTCCGTGCAGTTCAATAGACCGGCACGTTACCCCTGCTGGACCTTTGGTCAACAGTCTTAGGATGTCTCGGGGGGAAGGGAGTGGTGGGTTGGCAGCGGGTCTGGCGGTTGTGGATGTACACCCTGGCGGCATCCCGCGCAGGGGTATAAGTCTCGGAGTCACTTACCTACCGGTAGGATTTGTTGGTGAAAAAGGCTTGGGCTGCTGGTAGCTGGTGTTAGTTTCCTTTTGCAGATGCGGTGTTGGATGGCTGTTGCGATGTCAGCGGTTGGAGGAAGCTCTGTGTGTGGTAGTGGCTTGCTGGTGCACTGTGGGGCTTGGTGCACCGCGTTGCTGGCGTTCTGTTCCCACTGCCTGGTGGGTGCCTGCTGGTGTGGATCGCTTAGGGATTGCTGCTGGACGAACAGCTGTGAGTGGAGCTGGTGTTGGTTGCTCCCAGGGGGCGGTGCGTGGTCGCCTGGGTCTAGCAGGTGGAGTGGTGATCAAGAGGGGTGCGAAGGGCTTTGCTAGGTGCGATGCCCAGCGTGGCCCTGCGGGTGGTGGGTAGAGAGGGTTCTGGAAGCAGCAAGGCTCGACCGAGTTCTCCGCAGGAATGAAGATCTCTGGTGTAAGCTGGCTGTGGTGTCAGAATGTAGGGGGTCTCCAACGCGTTTCGGCAGGGGCTCTGCTCTTCAAGGAGGTAAGAAGTGTGGCTATGCATGTGTTAGGTTTAAATGTGGAACTTCCGGGTTCTGTGTTTGTCAGGTGGTGGAGATGACCAATCAGGGCTAAGAGTGGGTGTGGCCCATGTATCTGATAGGTCGTGGGTGATTGTGCGAGGCTAAGCCTGTGGTTGGGTGATAACGTCACGTGGTTTGGGCAGCCAATGGTTTACTGTGCAGCTGTGGTTGTGTTAGCTGGAGCTCGTGTCTGGGTGCATATGTGGCTGCTATGGGGATTGTGACCGGCTGTGAATGGTCAGCGGCGGTCATGTGGTGTCGGCAGCCAATCGTGTGCTCTGCTGGTGTAGGTGTGTATGCTGGGGCTGGTGTGCTTTAATGCATTATGCAGCTGCTATGGGGATCGAGACCGGGTGCGGTTGGTTGGAGGTGGTCACGTGGTTCTGGCAGCCAATCTTGTGCTGTGTAGGGTTTCCGTATGTTTACATGGGTTAAGGTGACAGCTGGCTCTGGCGTGCGTTGGGCGGAGGAGGTATGCGGAGTGTTTTGTGCTGTGTGGAGGATTTAATGAGCGGGCAGGGGCATGTGGCGAGTAGGGTGGGGGTCAAGGGCACCGGGGTGTGTAAGGCAATTATTGTGGAGGTGGGGATGTGAAACAGCATTGTCGTGGTAGTTTAGTCCCGTGGTGCAGGCGGCCAAACGTGTGTGTGTGTGTGGGGGGGGTGATTATGAGGGTGATGGTTGGTGGCTCGGGTGACCGCAGGGGTCCGGGGAGGTGTGGATGGGCATCTCTCCGGGGATGGTGGCTAGGTGATCGGGCAGGGGGAGATGGAATAAGACTGGTGCGTGTGGCATATGTCAAGCTGGCAGTGCTGTAGTGGACATTCCTGTTATGTGTATAATGGTGTCTAGATGATGGCCGCGTGTGGTGTGAGGGTGGGAGTAGTGGTTAGTATCGCTAACCTGTATGATGTGTGGAATGCCAGGGTTGTGTAAGTATATATGTGGTGTGGTCAAGTGGTTAAATCGACTGACACGGGGAAGTGTGTGTCAACGTGTGGCGAGGAGGAGTAAGGTTGGTGTGTTGACTAATAGGTTCTTAGTGTGTGGAATGTGTTTGGTGCAGTAGTGTGTAAATGGTCTTGTTGTGGAGAGGGGGGGGGGGAGGGGTGCCGTCTTGGGGTGGTGTGGTCACTATAGAGGCAGGAATGTGTGTGGGGGCTGGGATAAAATGTAGCATGAGGGGGGGTAGGGGGCAGGTGTGTGTTCATGTTACGGATCGGTGATGTGTGTCAGACAGGAGCCATAGCAACATAGAGAAGCGGGGGGCGGGGTGTGTCTTAAATGTGTGTGGCAGTGGGGTGTAATGGGTGCTTAATGTGCTGGGCGATGAGGTGAGGGGGACGGGGGTGGCTCGGATGAGGTCGTGACTAGGTGTATAAGTGTGAGGGCCGCTGTCTGTTGTGTCGGGGGAGTCCGTTTGTGATGTGCACCAGCAAGCCACTACCACACACAGAGCTTCCTCCAACCGATGACACCGCAACAGCCATCCAACATCGCATCTGCAAAAGGAAACTAACACCAGCTACCAGCAGCCCAAGCCTTTTTCACCAACAAATCCTACCAGTAGGTAAGTGACTCCGAGACTTATACCCCTGCGCGGGACGCCGCCAGGGTGTACATCCACAACCGCCAGACCTGCTGCCAACCCACCACTCCCCTCCCCCCGAGACATCCTAAGACTGTTGACCAAAGGTCCAGCAGGGGTAACGTGCCGGTCTATTGAACTGCACGGAAAGGAGCCCCCTAAAAGGGTCCACTCACCTCCCAGTCTCCACCCACACACACCCCCAAGTGGATCTCTCACCCCACCTGGGTGCCTGGGACCAAACAGGATTAGTACTGTTTTTTTCCATTAAACCCTTTGGCCCCCATTTCTGCCTCTGTCTTCATTTCCTCCCCCACCACCTCCAGTCCATTAGACCCCCTTCCCTCCCTACACCCCATCACTCCACAAACAACATCGAACACAAAAGACCACAACACACTATTACTCCAGCATTACACCCATAGGGCGAGCGCACCCTCCGCACCCTCTACCCCATTATATCGTTACACAGGACCCAGTACTCCTGCTTTTAGGAAGGTGCAGCACCCAGACACAAACAATACATCTCACATCCCATCTGCCCATACAGCAGAGCGCAGTTCTAACCCATCATTTGCAATATAACAACTTGATTCAACAAGCAAGAGATGGAGGTATAATAGACAAAACTCAGTTTGAATACCTAGAGACAAAGGACCCCAAAGTGGCAACCTTTTATATGCTACCGAAAGTCCACAAGGACAAATTGAAACCATCCGGTAGACCTATTGTCTCTGGTATCAATAATCTAACTGAGAAGGCAAGTTATTTTATTGATCAACATTTAAGATAATATGTTGTAAGCCTACCATCATATGTCAGATACCATGGACATTTTGATGAAAATAGAAGATCTGAGTATCTCACCAGGGACATGGTTGGTCACATGTGATGTGGAGTCCCTGTATACGAGCATTCAGCATAACAGAGGATTACATGAGATTGAATATTTTCTCAACATGGACATCCATTCTGATTTTAATATCTTCTTGCTTCAACTCCATGAGTTTATATTAACAAGGAATTTTTTCACCTTCAACGGAGGTTTCTATCTGCAGCAGAGGGGAACTGCAATGGGGACAGCTTGCACACCAACCTATGCAAATTTATACATGGGTTGGTGGGAAAAAGAGCATGTCTTCACAGAAGAGAATGAACATCACACCCAGCAAGTCCTCCTCTGGCTGCTATATATAGATGACCTCTTAATATGGGACGGAGAAAAAGACAAACTTGAGGAATTTATAACTATTCTCAACTCCAATACCCTTAATTTGAGACTTATCACAGAGATGACCCAAAAGGCTGTGAGTTTTCTAGATTTATTAATCTCAGTTAAAGAAGATGGTCATCTAACCTCTGATATGTATAGAAAACAGACAGCGACTAACAGTATCTTGCATGCAACTAGCTCCCATCCAAAATCGGTAATATCTGGAGTACCTAAAGGAGAATTTTTAAGAACTGGCAGGAATTGTGCGGAGGAAGAAACCTTCGAAATAAGGGCTAAAGAACTAGACCAGAGATTAACAGCAAGAGGATATAGCAAAAGATCTACGCGGAAAGCATTCCATCTGGCCACACAAAAAGAGAAGAGGCATTAATTCATCCTAAACTTAAACAAACAGCAAGGAACAAAGTACAACAACCATTAAGATTCATTGGTACCTTCTGTCTAGAGAACCAAAATATCAGAGAAATTATCCAACGTCATTGGCATGTCTTAAGAGCAGACCCAGACCTAGCTACCATCATTGGAGATAGGGTTCAAATGTGCTGGAGAAGATCTAGAAATGTAAAAGACTCTCTGGTACACAGCCACTATACAACAGAGTCCACTAATAGACTAACACCTAAAGGATTTTTTAGCTGTGGACACTGTAAAGCATGCCAACATATGATCAACACTAAACAATTCTCAGACAGATATAATCATACTTGGCAAATTCAGGAGTTCTTGAACTGTAACTCAGGAAATGTCATATATTGTTTAATGTGTCCTTGTAATACGCGGGCATGACCAACAGATCTTTTAAACAAAGACTGCTGGAGCATGTAGGTAATATTCGTAATGCAGAAGCTGATCAAAAGAAATTTAAGACACCAACGACAGTAGCCAGACATTTTCTACTCCATCACCAAAGTAATACACATTTACTTAAAGCATTTGCAATGGAAAGAATTAAAATAGATAGTAGGGGAGGAGAAATTACTAAACAACTTCTCAGAAGAGAAGCATGTCTTATATTCCTGATGGGAAGTGTTCATCCCGGGGGTCTGAATGAAAAGAATAAATTATTCTGCTTTTTTAGGAATCAACCATACTCCAGGGATTGATATATATCCCACAATGAACTGAAATTTATATCCTGGGCAGCAACTAGACCAGTGTTGGCTAACCTTGACACTACAGCTGTTATGGAACTACATAACCCAGCATGCACTGCTACAGTTTTGCTATTAGGGCATGCTAAAACTGTGGCAGGGCATGCTGGGATATATAGTTCCACAACAGCTGGAGTGTCAAGGTTAGCCAACACTGAACTAGACTATTCCCTATTTATTTAAAAACCAATCTTAAATCACACAATTTTAATTTAGTTTATTCATAATTTCACACCCTGTATGATCACATTTAGGATTTAACATGAGAGTCTTATGATTTAATTTTTGTTTATTCTCTCGCTTACATTTATTCTTCACTTATTTATTTATTTTTCACTTTTATTTTATTTTATTTCATTTTATTTTTCACCTTTTTGTTTTCTTTCAATATCACATATTACACATATATGAATAGATAGGTATTTAATATTTATTATATTATTAATTTATTCCACATTCACCAATTTCACATTTTAGAATATATACATATTTTTCTTGTTTTAATATAGATTTATAGACCCATGTACAAATATACATGTATATACACCAAACTATTATACAGGATATTGTTAAAGACTTCTCCCTACATCTTTCATTTAATCTAGTAGTAAAATAACATTATGATCATACTGTAAGCTATAGGATCGACTTTTCAGTGATCCATTGCTCATGCCTGGTATCTGTAATCTGTAATCGACAAAGATTCCTATTTCTCAGATGCCTGATCCTACGGAGCTTTGATTGGAAGACACAGGAAAGGTAAGGGTATTTAAATCCCCTAATCACGCCCATCGGGTGGCTTCCTTGATAAAGCCGCAGGCGAAATGCGCATCGGGTCTATGCCAAGGGCCCCGTTCACTATATGCAATGATATCATGCCGATTATGGTTTAAATAATTTATGCATGTTGGGCAGCAAACTCCGAGGCTCAAATGTTATATTGTCTCATGTTTTATGTCTAAAACACAATGATAAGCACCAATATGATCTGTGGCATCCATGTAATGTGCCGTGGCAGTGCACGTGTTTGTCTGATGTCAATGAATGTGATTAGAATAAATTAATGAATGCTGAGAAATCCTCTTAAAAAGCTGTGGCATACAGGAACATTTATATAATATGCTCTGGGAAAATATATGTATATTATCTAGAGTTAATAAACATGACTGTCCTATGAAGTAAACAGTGGGGAACCAGTGATGTATAAATATAACTAAGCAGTTTAACAGCACTGAATTAATCACTGTGCCATTCTGTTGTCAATTAATGTGATTATAATTAACTGACTGAAATTCTCCTAAATAACTGAGGCATCTAGGAGCTTTGTTGTAATATGCTCTGGAGAAATACATACTATATATTGTTTAAAAGCTAATAAATATGATTAGTGCACAATTTGAATTAATGAGTGGTGAATTTGTGATTAATAAACATATTCAAGCGGTCTATTAAACACCCAATTAATTACTGTGCCAGCATAGGCTCTAGCAGTCTTTGTTTTAAAAGCTAATAAACGTGATTAACGCATTATTTCAAAGAGTGGTGAACCAGTGATTCAAGCAGTTTAATAAACATCTAATTAATTACTATACTAATAAAGGCACATGTTAGATATTAAATAATCGATATTGGTCCATACTTCCTGAGTGAGAAGATGATGCTTGACACCATTTGTGTCAACCTATATCCCCTGGTTATATAATAACAGGCATAGAATGATACTGTAGTACCATATTTATGTGTACTGATGTAATGTACTCTGATTAATTACGTATTAATATACCTAAACAGTCTTATAGCACTAAAACAATTATTGTGCAAATAAAGGTATATGTCATATAAGGAATAATTTATATCTGATCATATTCCTTGATGGGAAGGTGACGCTTGTTACAACTTGTGTCAGCCTATTTTTTCTGTTTAATTAATAGCAGGTAACAGACAATAATAATAGATCAGATATATTGCATATAACACCCAGAGTACAGTGGAGATAGACTGATACATTAGTTGCCAATATTGCAGAATCAGATTGCAACATTTTTGGATACATCTAGATAGGAGCTAAGTTGCTGTTATCTATCAAGGAGAGATGTGTTAGTAACTGCATATGACATTCACTGATAGCATAGAGTTATCACTGTGTTTGTTGTCAATGAGATATACATAAATAAGTTAACAAGGAATTTGGACAGTACAATATTTAATATTGTTTTGAGCCACATGTATATTTAAGAGAGACCTCAACACAGAACAACACAAACGCATAAACTCTGTCTGCAGACATAAATATTGACTTGTAGACAGGAGAATCTGCCCAAACAAGTGACACGACCCTTGGCATATCATTTTAATTCTTAATTCTTTCTTTAATCTTTATTTTTAATACTTCGCCGTCCACGAATCTTCTGAGGGATTATGTAACATTTTAATATAATTAATAAAAGTAAATTTTTAGGAATTTATTACCAATTACTCGACCAGTGCACCTTCATACTACCCCTTTTTCATCTTTTTTTGCATCCATAATCAATGGTAGTAGGTAGCACACCTCCTTGATACATGAAGTATTAAGATAGAATATCTATCCATTTTGTATTTTCAAGGTGGTTATCGAGTGGAGTCTGTGCAGTGTTATAAAAATCTTTTTCACTATCACAGAGGTCATGTAATATTTGCAAGATATTTATGCTTACCTATCCAGAGAATCATCATGATAAAAAAACTTAAAGCAGCCACAAAGCTAAATCCGATAAGAAGTTTTTCCCATAATGCTAAAAAGGGTTGGATACAAAAGACAAAAAAGGTGAAATCTGATTAATACATGGAGAAAAACACGAATAAAAAAAAACTAAATGATATAGATATGTATAAATAATAAGAGTTAGTAACACTTTAAGGAACTCTGTGTTCTG
Source organism: Taudactylus pleione (assembly GCA_031769625.1). Classification (NCBI taxonomy): domain Eukaryota; kingdom Metazoa; phylum Chordata; class Amphibia; order Anura; family Myobatrachidae; genus Taudactylus; species Taudactylus pleione. The sequence goes on from JAUIMM010000257.1 coordinate 3,182,082, forward strand.
GAACTCAAAATTATTATGAAATCAGTTTACCAGAAGAGAATGTCTGTGTGCGAATACAGGTGTCACCAGTCCCACAGGGAGGGGGGGGGGGGGGGGGAACAGTCATTTCTGATTGCCTGTCAGATCATATTTAATAGTGATCATCTGTGTGGTCCCTAATGGTACTATTAAAGATTGCCTCTTTTTGGTAAAAATTATAATTTCCTTCCTTGGTTATGATAGTCTTGTTGTTATTAAGAACAGCATTGAATGAATATATTAACTAAAATGTAATATCCCTGATTAGACGAGAGTAGTGGACTATAAAAGTATAAAAGTCTAATGCCAGTGTGGAGAATGTATCTATATTTTTGACAGTGAGTCTCTAACTATTTGCCGGGCGCCTGAACTATTCCAGTACCCAGCTTGTGTAGAGTTGGATGGAAATTGTGTCTAAATCACGAAAGCAAAATGCGCCTCCATAAAACATATCCACGCAGCTTAGCAAATGTAACACATGCGTCTGCTTTACTCCTGAGAAAAAATAGCAGTTGTATCATAAATAAATGCTAAAGTTACGTTACACAATATAGTGCCTCTATATATGGACAGTGTTACGATTAATTCATAAAAGATGCATTTGCCATGTAAAAGGCCATTAGATCAGAAGCAAATACAAAATGAATATAATAATAACGTTCAAATAAATGCAAACATCTGTTGTATTCCATGCTTAAAGATTTGAATGGGAATTTTTTTTTGCAGCAGAACGATTGCAAATATCAATGTAATAATGTAATAATGCAATGTTGCAAACAGATTGCAGCAGCTACATTACTAATAGCATTAGTGGGGGGATTCATACACACTCAGTCATTGCCAGTTTGTATTTTGCACCAGGGGAGAAGCCATAAATGGTCCATCATCTGACAGGCTCATGCACCTTTTTGCGGTCAACATGGGACACATTTGTTGAACATGCACTTACTATATTTTTAACATGCTTAGAGCTCGCTCTGACCCCTCGGCCCCTTATCTAAGCTCAATGAGGTATTAGCGCAAAATGAATCTCAGAAGGAATAGGGAAAGATGCATAAGTTTTACGTGCATGCGCAATCAGACAATAAAACTAATTGTACTTCTGTTCTGTCGGCCACATAGTATGCGTGTACAGTATGTTTGACAAAAAAACAGTAAAGCTGCATACACACGTAAAGATTTTCTGTCCAACCATCCAACTAGTTGATTGGTTGGAATGAAAATCTGGTAAGGAATGAAAGCAAATGACAATCAGCAATTTGCTCCCAAACGCCGGAAAATGGACAAAAACTGTTGTTTGAACAATTGTTTAGATCAAACTTGTAACAAACTTGTCTGACCGACCATTTTCATCTGTTTTCTGGCATTTAGGAGCAAATTGCTGATCATCAGTTACTCCCATACGTTACCAGATTTTCATTCCAACCAATCAACTAGTTGGATGGTTGGACAGAAAATCTTTACGTGTGTATGCAGCTTAACTGTGAAAAATATATTTTTATGTATTCAACCCGTTACGGAGTGATAAACACAAAATCAGGTTCATTCAGATTTATCCAGGGTTAAATCTCATTGATTGTGTTCACATTTATCTCAGGTCAGGACTTTAAAATGCAACACTTGTATATCTGTGTGTGACTGAGAATGTATATGGCACTCAGCGTGGAAAAAAGCTGCGGTCACTGCATCGTACACTTTGCATACAGATTTAAAGACTCAGGCCCTCATTCAGAGCCGTACGCTCTGAGCAGAGCGCACGCTCTGAATGAGGGCCGCCCTCCTAAAAAATGGAGCGTCCTCCTGGACGCTCGTATAGCTGTGGGTCACCACCCACAGCCTATACGAGCGTGCAGTTTGATGGCCGCGATGGTCTTGACCATCGCGACTGCGAGCCGGAGCCTGCGGTTGAGGTTTTCAACCGCAAGCTCCGGAGTGATTTTGGCTCTATCAGAGCCAAAATCACTCCCACTGACATCACTAGTGATGTCAGTGGGCCGGCTTCTGACGGGAGGTGTTCCCGTGGGAACGCCCCCGTCAGGGAGGCACGCCCCCGGCACGCCCACCAAAGGGGGCGTGCTGTCAATCAACATCGACAGCACGCCCCCTTTGATCAGACACAACGAGCGAAGGACTTTCCTTCGCTCGTCGCGTCTGGCGCATGCGCACGACGGAGCTCCCTCCGTCGTGCGCATGCTCAGAGCAGAACATCGACCCACTTGCGAGCGGACAGCCGCTCGCGAGTGGGTCTGAATCAGGCCCTCAGTCGCCAGCGACCAAGCGGAACTGATCCGTCTCATGAGAGTCCTACTATTTTGTTAAATTTTTTGAGAGGAGAAACCAACATTAGAGCCACCTTCTTCCAAACATAGGAGTACAAACCTGATGTATAACTTCAGGTTACTCGTATCAACAACAGTTTTAATGCGTTGAATATTCAATATACAGTATATACACTTTGCAGAATTTGTGAATGCGGTACATGAAGCAGCCAAACAACCACATTTTGGGGTTTACATCAACTTCAGAAACCAATTTTTATCAGCACATAGCAGATCAGAGTAGCCCCTGTAATTAAAATCGATGTATTCTAAATACTGTCCGGCTAAGGGAGTAATTAGCGCTTTGTGCACTATTGATCCTCTATTATGTGTTTCCATAGTCTAATAGTGGCGTGGCATGACATTTCCAATCCTGCTTGCGGCTTTTACCAGGGTGCACCGAACCCCAAAAACCTAATTTATTTAAAGATCTATGAGAGAATATAATTTTGCATTTATCTGTCAGTAACTGGGTGCATAAGAACATATTTTTCAAAGTTACTGGGAGTTTTTTTGTATTTGTTTGCAGAACGATACAAGCTATGGGTTCTGATGCAGAATTAAATCTATGCCCATATGCAGAAGGAATCTTGTGTGTTTCAGCACTGATACATCTATACTAATATTAGAAGAACGTTGTGTTTCTCTGTTATTTCCAAGTTGTCGAAAAAAGGGAACAGATTTGAATGAAAACTGCATAATTTTGATAAAGCTGCACACTAGCAGCGAAACGCGTTAGTAAAAATGAATGCGGGACAGCGGCTACAATTGCAAGGAGTTATCTTCATTTTCTACTGGACACTGAGACACTTGTTTGCCAATTGGATTTTCAAGCATGATACTGTGAGAAGGGGACAACATTCATTGTTGCACAATTGGACCATTGCTAATTAGACCCATACACACTCTACACAGAGCTGGTAACACCAACTACAGCTGACTAAACAGCTTATTAAAAGCCAATGTGCTTCTTTTCTGAACTATTTCCACGATCCTCATATATGAGAAGTGTACAATTATGCTTCAAGGACTTGCACCATTGAGTCTGGTCGACATATCTTAAAGTTTTATCCTATATATCTTGAATAGATAAATATATTTTTTAGGTCTTTACATTTATGCAATATTCAATATTGAACGTTCATTTAAAACTACTTTTCTCCACTCATATGATTTATTTAGCGATGTACGTGTGCTAAAAACTCCTAGAAATAACCTGCACTTGGTTTCGTTTCATCTCCATCTGTCAAGTTAAAGCGGAGAACAAAAACAAAAATTTAAGATCATGAATACGAGAGATAAGTGTGGCACCATGCGCGCGGCAGGTAATGGGTGGGAGGAGAGGTGCTTTGGGCCCGCATTCACTCAAATAGGATAGGCTACATTGCAGTCTGTGCACAGGGCACACAGTGACATTGGTGTGAGTGGTGGGTGAATAGTATAGGCTACATAGCATTCTGTGCACAGGGCACAGTGACATTGGTGTGAGTGGTGGGTGAATAGGATAGGCTACATAGCAGTCTGTGCACAGGGCACACAGTGACATTGGTGTGAGTGGTGGGTGAATAGGAGAGGCTACATAGCAGTCTGTGCACAGGGCACACAGTGACATAGGTATGAGTGGTGGGTGAATAGGAGAGGCTACATAGCAGTCTGTGCACAGGGCACACAGTGATATTGGTGTAAGAGGTGGGGGAATAGGATAGGTTACATAGCAGTCTGTGCACAGGGCACACAGTGACATTGGTGTGAGAGGTGGGTGAATAGGAGAGGTTACATAGCGATCTGTGCACAGGGCACACAGTGACATTGGTGTGAGAGGTGGGTGAATAGGAGAGGTTACATAGCAGTCTATGCACAGGGCACACAGTGACATTGGTGTGAGTGGTGGGTGAAGGTGCCGCTGCCACCAGTCTGTATAGCGCTGCTGGTCATGTGGGCTACTCCTGCAACAGGGCCCCTACATAAAGCAATACAACTAGAATATCTCAAATAAAAATAATGTTAGCAGAAGCAATTTCATCGTGGGCAACAGATCGTATATATGATAAAAATATACAAGTGTACAGTGCTCAACCTGTGTGTCGTGAGATTATGTAAAATTCATGGGTGAATATCTGAAATTATTAACCAACTATGTTTAGCAATGTGCAGATCTGGTCAATCAATATAAGTAGACTAGACAGAGTAAATATGAAAGAAATGTACTTTTAATAAATGCAATGAATACAGATATATCTGTAGTAGATAAACGGCAATGATATTGTGCTAAAAATTAGGTGATAATGTGCTCCTTTATTTAGCGAGTGATGAACTGGTCATCACATTAGTAACACGCATTAAAGCAAAAGAAGGAATTGTTGTACAGATGTGTCCACATATACTTTTCCTCCTTACACGTTAAACAGCCCTTCTAGTCGTCCCATGCCGTGGCGTGACTCAGTAGCACCGAGAGTGTTTTTGTGTGGCTTTTTACCTTCAAATGAGTCTTATTTGTAAAGCGATGCAAATAGGACACACAAGCAGCTTCTGCTGAGTAAAATTATATGTGACATGCCTATATTCTGTGTGCCAGTGCGGGTGTATCTGCATGTGAAACGCTACATTACAGCGTTACAGCCACTGACACTAACATAGCATTAGCATGCAGATACACCCGCAGAATATAGGCATGCCGCTTATCCACTGCTGTATCTAAAATCATTCACAAAAATGCTATTCTTTGAGATGGAATTAGCTGACCATTTGCTTTGTATATTATCCAGCCATGGATAATATACAAAGATGTGTCTAAGTAGGACCAAAAACATTGTGTTACCGTACCAAACGTCATTTACCAGCTCAGATTAATTTAATAATTTTGTCCTGGGATTCTGAAAGTGACACAGGTAGATTATCGATGGATAATGCTTGGAATACATATAGAAATACCAGCTATGGAGGTCCACAGCAGTGTTTCTTAACCAGTTACATATAATTGACTGGGGACGTGGATAGAATGCCGGCCGGCAAAATCCTGACATCATAAGCCCCGACCCAGAACTAAAGATAGGCGTCAAAATCCAAACGCCTTTCTGAAGCCAGATGCCGGAATTTTGATAGCCCGCCATCCCAGTTGAAGGGACACCCCGGGCGTCTTTGCTTTTAGCCGCGGGGGGGAGGGATAGGGTTAGGTAACACAGCAAGGTTAAGGTTAGGCTTTGGATGGGAGGTTAGGGTTAGGCACCACTGGAGGGGTTAGGCACTAAGGGGGACGGTTTGGTTGCAAGAAGGGAGGGTCAGTATACTTACCTGACCCTGTTGGGATGCCGAGCATTGGGATGCAGCTATCAGCATTTGACAACAGGCATCCAGACTGCTGGTAGTTCATAACCAACCCAATTGACTATTGTCTGTTAAGGACATTAAAAGCACTTCAGGTTGTACGCAGCAGGCAGGGTCCATGCTGGATATTCACACTATTTAAAGGCGAGTTAAGTTTTGTACAATGGGCCCGATTCAGACCCACTCGCACAGCAGCGTTCGCACGCATCTGGGTGGTTTTTGCTGTCTGCGCATGCGTAAAAGAAGCAGTGCACATGCGCTCGCAGTCACTGCGAGCAGGAAGCAATCACATGTCGAACATAGACGGCTCCCTAGATTGAGTGAAAGAACGAGCCATTTGTGGGTGGTGACGGGAAGGTCCAATGAAAACGGGGAAGTGGTGGTACGAACGCAGGTGTGTGAGCATCTCATCGCCATTTCTAGGGCATACATAATTAAGAGGCAGCATCATAGTACACGTCACTTGGCTGCTTAACATATAGCAGCACTCGCAGTGCTTGCGGTATGGTGTGGTCAACCACAAGTGCTGCGTATGTATCCAATGGTTCTCGATGTTACCGATTGTCTTATACACTTCCTGGAGATGACATATGTTGCGAAGGGCAAGTGGGTATCTTATGTAAGGCTGGTGGGCATCTATAAACATACGAGCGATCACACGGCAAGACATAGTGGGAGTGCTAATGGCTTGCTTGCGATCGCGGGATTTGCATATTTTGAGCCGTTTGGCTGCGTGCAAACGCAGCTTTGTGAGTGGGTCTGAATCAGGCCCAATGTTCCCTGAAGAAAGAATTAAATTCTGAAATGCTGAAATGTATCCGTTTCATGCTGACCCATACCAGAGTGCCAATGCTGATTGCAGAATTCTGTTTACCTTTTGTGCATTAGAGCACCTGGGCAAGTAATATATTTATTTGGAGGGGTGCCTTACATAAGCCACTGTGTTAATACCATATCTTATATATAAAATTCATTAGTCTGTTTGATTGTCCGGTTATGTATTCGGACACCCCTGCACAGATTGTAATGAAAGCAATGCGAGTTGGATCCTGGTCAGGTTTTAGGGGGAGGTTTAGGGTCCCAGTCGGATCTCCAGTTTGTGTGCACTGTGCAGAACTTTTACCCGTGGAGCCTGTTCTGTGCCTTCTACTGGATGGATTTGGATGAAAACTTCACAGAATGGTAACAGTGGATCCCAGAAGACATAGTTTAGGCTCCGGTAGGACTCCTGTTAGTGTATGATGGGCAGAACTTTGAACCAGGGAGTCTGTTCTGGGGCAGAACTTTGAACCAGGGAGTCTGTTCTGGACCTTCCACTGGATGGATTCGGACATCACATAATAAAACTTAACCTGGAGATACACCCCTGCACCGATTGGGATGAAACCAAAGAGGTGGTCCAGTTGGAACCTGGCCAGGTTTTAGGGGGGGTTAGTGTCCTGGTCAAACCTCCTTTTGATGCATGCTGGGCAGAACTTTGACCCAGGGAGCCTGTTCTGAGTATTCCACTAGATGGATTTTGACACAAACTTTACAGAGGGGTGGCAATTAGTCTGAGATGCCTAATGGAGTGGTTGGGGTCCCAGTTGGACCACACTCACGGTCGACTGCACCAGGCAGAACTTTGACCGAGGGAGCCTGTTCTGGGCCTTCCACTGGATGGATCTGGATGACATAACTTCAGCTAGTATACTAGTTGATTCATTGTATATCAAGGAAAGGGGAACAGGGAAAAACCACTGTACAAGAAAAAAATTAACAAAGAAACCCCATTTATAATATTGCTGATAATAAGTCTTGTATTGGGGGTGCTGCCAAGGACAAGAAGCAAAATCGATTATACAAATTCCTCAAAAGGAGAAGAAAGTCCTATATAGGCACACAAAGAGTAATTGATAATATGAGATATGGTAAGAACTTACCCTTGTTATCTCTATTTCTACGAAGTCCATAGGGTTCCACAGGATACCTTGGGGGTATAGGTGTGACGTCAGTCGCAGGGCACCAAAGAGTTAAGCTTTCAGCCTCCCAGGATGCACTAGGTCCCCCTCCTATACCCCGCCCCCAGGCCAAGGCACCTCAGTTAGTTACCAAGCCATAGGCCGGAGGAGGAGAAGGAAGAGAGAGAACAAAGATCTGGACACATACAAGAATCACATTCTCACCAGAGGGAGACGGAAAACCGGTGACCAGAGCAAAGCCCATCTGCAGCACAGGTGCGACAGGGCGGGAGTCCTGTGGAACCCTATGGACTTCGTAGAAATAGAGATAACAAGGGTAAGTTCTTACCATATCTCATATTTTCTACTTCAGGGTCCATATGGTATCCACAGGATACCTTGGGGATGTCCCAAAGCAGTATCCTTTAAGGGTGGGGACGCTCCTGTGCAGAAAGGAGAATCCGTCGCCCGAAGGAAGCATCCTGAGAGGCGAAGGTGTCAAACCTGTAATACCTCACGAAGGTATGGACAGAAGACCACGTAGCAGCCTTGCAGATCTGAACTGCCGAGGCACCACGTCAAGCTGCCCACGAAGGACCCACAGACCTAGTGGAATGAGCCTTCAGAGAAGGAGGGACCGGTAGGCCTTCATGAAGATAAGCTTCAGAAATAGCCATACGGATCCAGGCTGCCAAAGTTTGCTTTGAAGCAGGCCAACCCTTTTTACAGAAGCCATAGAGGACAACAAAGCGTCCGACTTCCTAAACAAAGAAGTGCGGTCCACATAAGTCCTTAAGGCCCGCACAACATCCAAAGAGGCCTCACCCACGGAAAGACCCGGTGAGTTAAAGGCCGGAACAACTATTTCCTCGTTAACATGAAACTGGGAAACAACTTTGGGAAGAAACTTGGGCCGAGTGCGGAGCACTGCCCTGTTCCCATGAAAAACCAAGAAAGGGGGTCTACAAGAAAGAGCCCCTAACTCAGAAACACGTCTGGCTGAAGCAACGGCCAGAAGGAAAACAGTCTTAGCTGTTAGCCATTTAATATCCACTGAGCCCAGTGGTTCAAACGGCGGTCCTTGGAGAGCCCTCAGGACCACAGCCAAATCCCAAGGCGCCACAGGTGGAACAAAGGGCGGCTGAATACGGAGAACACCTTGCATAAAGGTGCGCACATCCGGGATTGTAGCAATCCTACGGTGAAACCAGACAGATAGGGCCGAAACCTGTACCTTCAAAGAAACAAGGCGAAGCCCATGATCTAGTCCCGCTTGCAGGAAGGCGAGAATCCGAGACAGACGAAACTCCCGCGGTGCATAACCTCTCGGTCGACACCACTGGAAGAACATATGCCACACGCGATGGTATATCCTCGCGGAAGACGGTTTCCGAGCTCGTAACATGGTACGCACCACAGAGCTGGAAAACCCCCGGGACCTCAGCATGGCCGTCTCAATAGCCACGCCGCCAAAGACAGCCGAGTCAGGTCCGGGTGAAGACAAGGACCCTGAGACAGAATGTCCGGTCGTAGCGGCAACCGCAGAGGACTGTCCATGGACAGACCCTGAAGGTCTGAGAACCAGTGCCGTCTGGGCCACGCGGGAGCTATCAACAGGAGCATCCCTCCTTCCTGTTTGAATTTCCGGACTACCCGTGGAAGAAGGGAGACCGGAGGGAACAGGTATGTGAACCTGAACGTCCACCGGACGGACAGAGCATCCACCAGAGACGCCCCTTCGTCTCTTGTGCGAGACCCGTACACCGGCAACTTGTTGTTGTGCCGGGACGCCATGAGGTCGATTTCTGGAAGACCCCACCTGTCCACCAGTAGTTGAAAAACGTCCGGGTGCAGGGACCATTCCCCTGGATGAACGTCCTGGCGACTTAGAAAGTCCGCCTGCCAATTTAGCACTCCCGGGATGAAGACCGCTGATATGGCCGGAAGATTGCGCTCCGCCCAAACCAGGATCCGAGAGACCTCTACGAGAGCCTCCCGACTGCGAGTTCCTCCTTGCCTGTTTATGTAGGCCACGGTGGTAGCATTGTCCGACTGGACCTGCACCGGGTGACCCTGGAGAAACCGCTGTGCCTGCAGGAGAGCATTGAAGACCGCACGGAGTTCCAAGATATTTATTGGAAGCTCCGCTTCTGTCGGCGTCCACCTGCCCTGGAACAAGTTTGGACCCGAAACTGCTCCCCAGCCCCGAAGACTGGCGTCCGTTGTCAACAGGACCCAATTTGGAACCCAGAACGGACGTCCCTTGTTGAGGTGGGTCGTCTTTAACCACCACGCAAGGGACAGGCGAACCTCCGGGGTGAGCACAATCGTCTGGAACTTCAGAGACTGAGGCAGCCCGTTCCACTTGGACAGGATCAGGTGCTGCAGAGGTCTGGAGTGAAACAGGGCGTATTCCACCATGTCGAACACCGACACCATGGAGCCCAGTAACCTCATCGCCGAGTGTAAGGACACCCGGCGGCTGTGCAGACAACTGCGCACCCTTGACTGTAAAGCAGAGATCTTGTCCTCCGTCACGAAGATCCTTTGCTGTCCCGAGTTCAATAAGGCTCCAAGATGCAGAATCCTCCGAGACGGGATTAGAGTGGACTTCTGCCAGTTGATTAGCCAGCCGTGCCGTTGCAGCAGTGCAATGGTCAGGTCCAAGTGGTGTAACAGGAGCTCTGGAGATCCTGTCACCAATAACAGGTCGTCCAAGTACGGCAACATGCGGACTCCTTGCAGCCGCAGAGAAGCCGCCATGACCGTCATCACCTTGGTGAAACACGTGGTGCTGTCGCCAGGCCAAAAGGTAACGCCCGAAACTGGAAATGGTCGCTGCGGTTGCAAACCGAAAGAACTCTTGATGGCGCAAAAGAATAGGGACATGCAGGTAAGCGTCCTGTATGTCCAATGACACCATGTAGTCCCCAGGTTCCAGCGCCAGAATGATGGACCGTAGGGTCTCCATCCGAAACTTCGGGACCCGCAAAGACTTGTTGAGTGCTTTGAGGTTGAGAATCGGACGATATGACCCATTGGGTTTCTGTACCAAAAATAGATTTGAATAGAAACCCTGGCCCCTCTGGGAGAATGGAACAGGCACTATAACTCCAGCCTGGAGCATAGTGTGCAATACCTTCCGCAGCTCCGTAGCCTTGTTCCGGTCTGATGGTAGACCCGTGGTGAAGAATCGAGCCGGGGGTCTGTGCCGGAAGGAGAGGGCGTACCCGTGAGAGACCACCTCCAGAACCCAAGTGTCTGTCGTAGTGAACGACCAACACCGGGAGAACTGCAGCAGGCGGCCTCCCACCCTGGGATCCCCCAAGGGGAGACCCGGACCGTCAGGCCGCAGGCTTGTCATCTGGCTTGGGGGCCGGACGTCTGGTACTCCATGCCTGTTTCCGGGGCTTGCCCGATTTCTTAGGGCCAGCCTGTCGAGGAAACGACTGTGGTTTGGGCCTGCCCTGGGCCCTAGATGACCGAAAGGACGATGGTCCAGAACCAGAAGGAGCAGCGGCCGACGGGAGACAAGCAGATTTGGCTGCCGCCAGCGTGGCCACAATCTTATCCAGATCCGGACCGAAGAGAACTTCTCCGGTAAACGGCAACGCTTCCAGACCTTTCTTGGATCTGCGTCCGCCTTCCAGGATCGCAGCCACAAGGTGCGACGAGCAGCTACCGCTGCTGAAGAAATTCTAGACACCAGAGTACTAATGTCTAGAGCCGCCTCGTTGATGTAGGTGGCCGAATCACGGAGATTGCCAATCAACTCCGCTTGTTCGGCCGGACAGTCGGATTCAAAAGAAGCCTCTAATGAATCCGCCCAGCGCTCCATCGCTCTGGCAACCCAGCAAATGGCCATAGCCGGCCGTGCTGCCCCCCCTGCAAGGGAATAAGCGGACTTCAGGCAGATTTCTACCTTGCGGTCCGTAGCATCCTTAAGGGAGGACATGGATGGCATCGGCAATGTGGCACTACGGACAAGACGGGTCACGTGAGAATCCACCTGTGGAGGGGATTCACACTTAGCAAAATAATTATCCGCGAACGGATAAGCCACCGCCAGGCGTCTCTGCGGCTGGTATCTTTTGCCAGGTTGTTTCCACGCCTCCTCTAAATGGTCCACCAACTGACCCGAAAGAGGAAAGACTGTGGCATCGCCCTTCACATCTTTGAAAAAGGCATACTTAGATTTAGCCGCTGGGGGAACTTCGTCCTCAATCACCAAGGCTGTGCGGACCGCCCGAATAAGTCCAGGAATATATACTTTGGACTTAGCATCAGCGTCCTTAGTATGGAAAGGTTCCTGATCGTAAGGATCCAGAATCTCCCCATCATCAGACGTCCCTTCGTCATCCTCATAAGGAGCGGACAGAGACGCCACCGGCCTTTTATGAGGCCGCATCACAGACTCCCCTTGCAATACATCCGACAAGTGCTGTAAAGAACTCGTCAGGGAGTTAACCCACGCTGGCTCCTGAGAACCCGGGTGCGGGGAAATAGGGAGACTGTGGGGTACCACCAATTGTCGTGGGAACCCCTGCATGGGTGACGACACCACAGACTGCTGGGACAAACCCATCGGAGTAAACGCGGGCTGCGGAGCTAACTGGCCCACTAAAGCTGTTAACGCCTGAGCGAAACAAGCCCAGGGCGGCTCCTGTACCGGTGCTGTAACCGTAATAGGCCGCGCCATGGACAACACTGCCGGCAAAGGCCCTCCGCGCTACCCTCCCCCTCCGCTAACGGTACTTTGCACGTGGTACACTGTAGCCGGAGGGGAAAATCACTTTCAGACATGATGGCACCACGTATGTGACCTCTCTCACCAATTAAGTATTAAATAGGCGAGAGACCACCCTGCAGCACCGCACCGCAAGGGCTTTAGCAGAAAGAACAGGGACAGTAATAAAGCTGACAGTTTAGTGAAGAATAGTTACAGGCAGCGCTAGCACAGTCACATACAATGCAGAGAAATAACAATTCCTGCACTAACAGCGCTGATCACTCAACTACACAGACACAGGGCCTGGTAGGACACAGCGCTGCATACACAGACCTGAGCCACAGCGGAGGAGAGGTATGCGGGGGGACCCAGACCACGATGCTTCCTTCCAGACTTCCAGCAGCGTTCACCATGCGTTGCAGAGAAGATGGCCGCCGAGGAGCAGAGAGAAGCTGGCCTGGGGGAGGAGCGCTGACACAGGACCAGTCAGCACAGTGCAGAGAGGGCTGTGTGCAGCGGGGGAGGCGCCGGCTGTGAGACAGGGAAGGCGCGCTCCCCTGGCATGCATTTAACCCCTGGGACGCCGCAGCGCTACCGCTCTGCTGCGGTCCGCTGTCCCAGGGGGTAGTGGAAGCGCAGGTTGGTCGCCTGGCTCCACGCTGCAGCCAGTCCCCAGGGAGCCCCCTGCCTGGGGACTTAGGACCATGTGATCAGCGGGGACCCACCGCGGGACCCCGCTGCTTACCTCTGTCCCCCTTGAATCCGGCCATGGTCCGGAGCATCTGGGGTCACCGCTAGCTGTGACCCCAGACGCCCACCAGCATCCCCGGATCAGTACCGGCGTTCTGGTACCGGCGGGGTGTAGGGAAGACAGCATGGACGTCAGGACTGACTGTCCATGCTGTTCATCCAGTTGTGCAGCCACAGCTGCATGAAGAATAAGCTTCAGGGGCTCTTCTAGCCCCCACTCCAACAGGTGCACCCGACTCCGGCCGGGCACCAAACTAAACTGAGGTGCCTTGGCCTGGGGGCGGGGTATAGGAGGGGGACCTAGTGCATCCTGGGAGGCTGAAAGCTTAACTCTTTGGTGCCCTGCGACTGACGTCACACCTATACCCCCAAGGTATCCTGTGGATACCCTATGGACCCTGAAGTAGAAATAAACTAAAATATAACCTTTATTAAATTTATTAAAACCTTGTTATAGTGAAATATTGTTAAAATAGAGAATACTGAAAAAATGTGAGAAAAGAATTGAAAAATGTGAATAAAATAAGCTGACACTTAAGGGCATCTGCTATCCTATGAATAAAGTTTACTGTATCATATATTGAGTATTAATGACTCCTCTATTGTGGTGCATATGTTGTCGGCTGTATTAGACCTAGGTAAGTTAGAATATTGGCATACTCAAAAAAATCTCACTTATATACTTCACATACTGTATTTATTCATAAATCAGCATTTTGCTATATCCCTGTTTATTCCTAGCCCCAATTATTGTGACACCTATAGTGAGTAACTAAAGGATTTGTTGACATACGAAGGTTAGTATTTATTGCAATATATTACAGTATCAAAATTCCATCAGTAAATATATTATCAAATTATCACATCAACCCTCCAAGTGTATATGAGGATATTCAGTTTCGTATCTGTAGTCTAATATCTTACAGTATAAATATGTATTTATAGATTCCTCATATACTCATATCCTCATATTTCTACAATAACATGGTGCATGTAATAAAACATGCCACACCGACGGAAAAACCCTGCCATTCTGGACCAAGGTAAGTTTATATATCAACCTGCTTAAATACTTCGCTTCTGCACGTCACTCACTGGGTGTTGCCCTTCATATACGGGATACTTTGTTCCCATTCATATTGAAACATTTGCTTCTAATCATGCACACTGAATCATATAGTAAATAACTGGGAGATTTATTATCAAGTTAACCCGTTTATTCATTGATACACAAAAGTTGTCACATAACTCAGTATGTTGTGGTATCGTATATCTCAATATATAGAGAAAGAATTAGACAAAATTGTTGGTTAAATACAATCAACAGCTGTGTTTGTAGCTTATCATAGGCTTAGTACATATTGTAAGGATATTAAGTAGATATTAATTAACTGCCTAGACACGCTTTTATTCCTAATGAGTGCATCTTAATTTATCAGTAAGCCAATGCTGAGTAACATAGTTCTATCTAACGATTGTGTTCCCGTATACCTTACATATCACTTTATAGTTAAGATAATACAAGGGAGACAGTTTAAAGTGTCCCTCTCCTTTTAAATAGTACATCAATACATTATTGAACAACAGGAGGACACCTATTAATCATCCGGTCTGTAGCTTGTGCACCAGCCCAAGACCAGAATATGACACTTAAATAGTCAGCTTGAATCGCTGTGAGTAATTTAAATAGTAATTTATTAGTGATCAGCCACACTATCAGGCCATAGTTTGCGTATAATCCCTACAAATATTGTGCTGAATTCCTATATACCCGAGCGTGCTGTAGCCGCGTCCCGGGTATAGGTTAGGTCAATGTTCAGCTAAATATCAGCCCAAGACCAGGGTATTGGACTTAATTATTCAGTTTTATTTGCTATTTGTAGCTAAATTAAATAACAGGAGTCACACATACTCTGTCGGGCGAAGTCCGTGGTTAGCGTGTTATCCCCACAAATAGCAGGTTGAATTCCCATGTACCAGAGTGTGCTATAGCCATGTCCCGGGTTTAAGCTAAGATAGTGTCTAACTGAATGCCGACAATACATATACAAACAGTAACATATTAAAAAACAATCATTTAAGGAGCAGCGCCCTTTTGGTCAGCATTCAAAACGCCTGATGTGATAATTTGGTAATATATTTACTGATGGAATTTTGATACTGTAATATATTGCAATAAATACTAACCTTCGTATGTCAACAAATCCTTTAGTTACTCACTATAGGTGTCACAATAATTGGGGCTAGGAATAAACAGGGATATAACAAAATGTTGATTTATGAATAAATACAGTATGTGAAGTATATAAGTGAGATTTTTTTGAGTATGCCAATATTCTAACTTACCTAGGTCTAATACAGCCGACAACATATGCACCACAATAGAGGAGTCATTAATACTCAATATATGATACAGTAAACTTTATTCATAGGATAGCAGTTGCCCTTAAGTGTCAGCTTATTTTATTCACATTTTTCAATTCTTTTCTCACATTTTTTCAGTATTCCCCATTTTAAAAATATGTCACTATAACAAGGTTTTAATAAAGGTTATATTTTAGTTTATATCAATTATTCTTTGTGCGCCTATATAGGACTTTCTTTCTCCTTTCGAGGAATTTGTATAATCGATTTTACTAGTTGATTCATCCTCACCTCAGTGGGTCTCTTCAAAAAGGTCAGTTTTTTCCTGGCAGCAGCATTTGCATGACGTGACAACATCGTCATCATGTGCCAATTGAGTTGAAAATGTGCTGGCTACGGGTTCTTTGGATCTCTTAACATATGTGTCAGTTGAAAAGAGACATTACGTATTACTTAAACCTTGCATCAAGTATGGTTGCCAAAATGTAGTGATCCATTTGCAAGATGTTGACAACCCTTTGGTCCTGGCCAATGAAATTGATCTACAAGTCCAACATACTTAGCGGAATTACTTCTTTTCATCTCCTTCAGTTTCTCTAGCTGCATTTCCAGTAGTTTTATTAAGGTAATCACCTGACTCAGGCTGAACTCATTTCATTAGCCATTAGTTACTACTTCAAATGAGGATGGATATTGGCTGCAGATCTAATGCTAGCATAGCAGTCATGGCTTCAGTGATCTGCTGTGCAACTGCAAGAGGAAGCAAGTATTAAAGCTGCCATCCAAAGGATTGTTTCAGTCAATTATTGTTTGAAAGTATTAGTCGTCTTGGTCCCCTTTTGGGATAGAGATCCACCCCCAACAGCAGCCCTAGCACGCAAGGATTTATCTGGGAAATCCTGAATAGAGGAGGAGTCAGTTAGCCTTCGCAAATTGGATACCAGAGGACAGCCTCCGATCATTAATGAAGTCATTGACAATAAAGGGGTTGGTGGTGGAGTTTGCATGTGCTGGGATCTATCCATGCTGCTGCTAGCTGATGCTGGACTGCTTGGAATTATGCTACAGGATTCTTTACATTTTCCCAAATAATTAGCAAGAACTCAATGCAAATGATGTAACAGGGAGGAGGTTCTTATATGGTTAATGTCCTTAGCGCCACTTACTTTAGCTTCACAGATGGTACAGATGGCTTGACAAATGTGGTCAGGATTTGGGTAAGAAGAAATTCCACATGAAAGAGGTGAATTTTTTGGTCTTATGCCCAGGCACGACGATGCCTTCCTTTCACAGGCAAAAACTGCTGCCACTGGTGGCTGACTTACTTTGACACAAACATCATCATCAACATCCTCATTAGTGTTAGATGCACAAATATCCCCCTCATCCTTTTGCGCTTCCACATTAGTATCCTCAAATTCTAAGTCACCATCTTGACTTTTATTGCTGCTTTCTTAAACCTAGGTTTCCCTGGGACCACCTTTAGTAGATGATGATGTACTATCATGACTGGCTGCAGCCACAGCACTAGTACTGGGTTACTGCTCCTGCTCTTCTATTAACTGATCTAGATTGACTCACAACACTCCTATTAGAGGCACCCTAATGACATTATTTTTAAATACCGTGCCTAGCCCTAAACACACAACACAGTGCTGAAGTCCACAGTGCCTCTATTTTTTTTTTTTTTTTTTAATGGCACAGTGCCCCTTTACTGGCTTTAACAAAGTGCTCCAGTCCTAATGGCGTTTTTAGTGCCTCACAGTGCTGCAGCCCACAGTTCCACACCCTCTCCCTCCGGTCTCCTGTGTGAAATGGCATCTGATTATGGAGGGAGAGATTTTTATGTGCAATACAAAAAACACAAGATCTGACATTTTGCCTCGTTTTGGTATACGAACATTGCGGGAAGACCAGATACGGTGCTCAGGGTCGACTCAGAAAACCTAAGTTTGGGTGTATTTGGATTCCATGAAAACCGAACTGCACATATCTAATTATTACCTCCTTTGGATAAAATAATAATAATAATAATCATCATTAACTACAGAAACAGGAATTACATTAGCCTCCATTTTTTGTGTCACTATTTTCCTCTTCAACTGTATCCTTTAGCACATTACTGAGATAAAATAACAAACAATCTCCTTTGATGGTCTATAAGCTTTTGAAAAAGTTGTATTTCTGTCTTTATAAAGGATATACTGTATATTCCAATTCCCAGTATTACCATAGAAACCATAAGCAAGATCTCTTCAATTGACTCACCTATTGTTCTAAACCATTCCATATGTGACAAATAAATATCCTGTATGATGCTTGGCAAGGCTTTCTTATTCTGTCCCTTCTGAACAAGCCGGTTTCTTTTCTTTCTCTCACCTGTTGATGAACAGAATAAAAGTACTTTTGAACATCTTGCAATAGTTTATTATAAAATATCAGACATTTATTCAGCTTTTGTCCAGACAAAATATCATGTTTAGTTTTACCAACAGGTAATGATTGCAAGTTGTAGGAATTTGGAAATTTCAAATTAGTACAAAGTTTAGTAATCTTATTTTCAATGTACCATTTACTCCGTCAGCCATAATGGTCAAATAAAGTGAGCACCCTATCTTCAAAAGTTTTTAATCAACACAAAAACATAGCCAAAATGTTAAATAAATATATATAAACATACACTAAATGGACAACAGTTTTCGGACGCCTGACCATTACACCAACAGGGACTGTAATGACATTGTATTCAAATACATATACTTTAATATGGAGTTGGTCCCCCTTTTGAGCTAGAATAGCTTCAACTCTTCTTGGAAGGCTTTCCACAAGAATTTGGAGTGTTTGAGGGATTTTGTGCTCGTTCATTCTGTAGAGCATTTATGAGGTCAGACACTGATATTGGACGAAAAGGCCTGGCTCGCAATTTCCTTTCCAGTTCATCCCAAATTTGCTCGATGGGGGTTGAGGGCAGGGTTCCATGTGGGCCAGTCAAGTTCTTCCACATCAAACCATGTCTTTATAGTCCTTGTTTTGTGCACTGGGGCACAGTCATGTTGTGCCTTCCCCAAACTGTTGCCACAAAGTTAGAAGCATAGCATTGTCCAAAATGTCTCGGTATGCTGAATCATTAAGATTGCCCTTCACTGGAGATAAGGGGCCTAGCCCACACCATTAAAAACAGCCCCATACCATTATCCCTCCTCCACCAAACTCCACAGTTGGTACAATGCAGTCAGGTAGGTAACGTTCTCCCAGCATCCGCCAGACCCAGACTCACCCATCTGACTGCCAAACAGAGAAGTGTCATTCGCCACTCCACAGAACACGTTTCCACTGCTCCACGGTCCAGTGTCGATGTGCTTTACACCACTCCATCCGACGCTTGGCATTGCACTTGGTGATGGGAGGCTTGCATGCAGCTGCTCAGCCATGGAAACCTATTCCATTAAGCTTTTGCTTCACAGTTTTAGTGCATACATGCCAGTGGAAGTTTGGAACTCTTCAGCTATGGAATCAGCAGAGCGTTGGCGACTTTTACACAACATGCACCTTAGCAGTCGTTTAACCCGCTCTGTGACTTTACGTGGTTTTCAACTTCATGGCCGAGTTACTGTTGTTCCTAAACGCTTCCAATTTCTAATAATATCACTTACGGTTGATAGGGGATGAAATGTCATGAACAGTCTTATTGCAAAGGTGGCATTCTATCACAGTACCACGCTTTAAGTCACTGAGCTCTTCAGAACGACCCCTTTTGTATCACAAATTTTTGCAAATGGAGACGGCTAGCTAGGTGCATGATTTTATACACCTGTGGCAACTGGTCTGATTGAAACACCTCAATTCAATAATTAACAGGTGTGGCCAAATACTGGATGTGGGCAGATGTGGAAAAATTCTCAGAGTAAGAGTTCTTTCAAATATAGAATTTTTTATTTATGAAATGACAAAATGAAAAGTGAATGAACACAGGGGAAATCTAATTCAAATCAATATTTGTTGTGACCACCCTTTGCCTTCAAAAACAGTATCAATTCTTCAATTCTTCTAGGTACACTTGCACACAGTTTTTGAAGGAACTCGACAGGGAGGTTGTTCCAAACATCTTGGAGAACGAACCATAGATCTTATGTAGGCTTGCTCACATCCTTCTGTCTTTTCATGTAATCCCAGACAGACTCAAGGATGTTGAGATCGGGCCACTGTGGGGGCCATATCATCACTTCTAAGACTCCTTGTTCTTTTTACGCTGAAGATAGTTCTGAATGACATTGGCTGTATGTTTGGGGTCGTTACCCTGCTGCAGAATACATTTCGAGCCAATCCGACGCCTCCCTGATGGTATTGCATGATGGATAAATTCCTGCCTGTATTTCTCAGCATTGAGGACCCATCAATCCGGACCAAATCCCCATCTCCAATTGATGAAATGCAGTCCCAAACTTGCAAGGAACCTCCACCATGCTGCAGATACCAATTATTGTACCGCTCTCCAGCCCTAGAAACTCCCCCACTCCCCCCCTACACCACCACCACGTACTTTTTGCCACGATTCCAAACATTATGTTGCTGGGGTTGCAATTCATAGCAAACCATGACATCACACCCACCACTTCAGTGGAGAAATGGCAGGATCTGGGAGGGTTGCCCACTCTCCCAGAAGCCAGACCTGCCCTGGGAACTGTGGGCAAGTGGCCAAGTATGCCTTATGTACATGTTTACTTGCCTATAAGTTGATTTTTTAACATCACTACAGATTTTTTCACATACATCTTACCTCCGTGCGATACAGGTCCCGTTAAACATAACGTATGAGCGCAGTGCGACTTGGTAGCACAGAGCGTCTTTTCATGCTACTTTTTACCTTCAAATGCGTCTTACTCACTAATGCTGGACGTACACTATACAATTATCTGTCAGATATCTGTCTAGTTGGACTGAAAACCTGGTAATGTATGGGAACAAATGACAGTCGAACATATAGTTTTAAACACTGGAAAATGGACAAAAAACAATTGTTCAAATTGGTTAAAATCTTGTGTCTTAACCAATTTGTCTTAACAACCATTTTTGGCTATTTTCCAGTGTTTGTGAGCAAATGGTCGATTGTTATTGGCTCCCATACATTACCAGGTTTTCATCCCAACCAGCCAGATTGGACAGATAATTGTATAGTGTATGCCAAGCATTAGCAATGCAAATAGGACGCACAGGCAGCTTCTGCTGATTATAAGGATATGAGGCATTCCTATACTCTGTGTGGGGCTGCGGGTGTATCTGCATGTGAAATGCTACGTTACAGTGTAACAGTTGTACACAGAATATAAGAATGCCGCATATCATTTTAATCAGCAGTACCTGCTTGTGCCCTTTTCTCATCTTGGCATTAGTCATGCCACAACATGGCATGATTAGAAGGGCTGTTTAGAGCAAAAGTAAGATGTATGTGGATATATCTGTATTTGCATACAGGGCCTGATTCAGAGCCAGTCGCTATTTGCGCTCGCTCGTCCAGAAAATAGGGGTGGCTATTCAAATGAACCGTTCGCTGTTTGCGGTCTGTTCACGCCTCTAGGTCTGAACGAGCGAACAAAACTTGCGGTCGTTTTTTGGGAAACTACGCCCCCTGTCCACTCGCATCCTACGTCATGTCCGCTATTTATTAGATTAATCGAGTACATCGAACAGGGTATGAGCTGCTCGCTATTCTTGTGGTTGGTTTTTGCTACCACAATTTTGCGAGCAGTTCTGGCTATAAAATAACCCAGTGACGTGGTCAATGACGCTGCTGTTTTAAATATGCACACCCATAAAACGCCCGTTTTGACCTTTAAGCACGCCTGCGATCGGATCTCCACTCCCCGTTTTCAAGCACCTTCCCCTGTTACCACCCACGTACGCCTCATCCTGTCACTCAAATTAGCAGGCATTCGCTATTTTGCGAGCACATGAATTTCGGCCGCACCGACTGGTTCGCGCATGCGTATAACGATCCGTACGCATGCGCAGTTGGGCAAACATCGCTCGGAGCGAACGAGCTGCCACTTACAAGTGGCTCTGAATCAGGCCCACAGTGCCTTCCCTCTATAGATCACAAATCAAGTCCAAAAGAATATTCCCCATCACTTAACTCACCGGCATTGCTGCCATTTGAGGGCCCTGCCATTTTAACATCGGTGGTTGGCTTCGTCTGTACACTTCCTTTTTTGTTCTTTGTGTTTTTCTTTTTCAGGGTTCTTCGCTCTTCATTGCTGTCTGCTGACGATTCTGATGTTCCTGGGAGAAAACAGATATTAGAAAAGTCCACCATTATGTCCCGTTCACTCCTGAGTGGGCAGTGTTTGGGACTCTCCCTAGGGTACAGCGAGTAGCTAGAGCAGGGATAAGCAACCTGTGGTACTCCAGCTACTGTAGAACTACACATCCCAGCATGCACTGCCAGAGTTATAGCATTCCCTAACAGCAAATCTGTGGCAAAGCATGTTGGGATGTGTAGTTCAACAGCATCTGGAGCGCTACAGGAGCTAGAGGTTGTCTTACATTGTTATTGGCTACAAATACTACGTTCAGGAAGATCATTCTCCAAAATTGGATACACCCCTGGCCACCAGTTATTTTTGTTTATAAAAGGCAGAACTATTTTTTTTGTTCCATATGGAGGGTGTGTATGCCTTAGTCCAGAGGGGAAAAAAAAAAAATCTGAATTATTTAGAAGTTTGGGTTAGTTTCTATAGTTTACCCCTTGCACTCTGTTCCCAGCTTTGTGGTACCTTTAGAACCACCACCTGGAATGCTTTTGGATTGCCATTTGATTCTTGGCAGATGGGGTTCCTGGTTACACTTTACCCATTTAATGTTCACGGTTTTGCAATTTTTTCATTTATGTTGTTCAGTGGCCTTTGAAAATATACCTGGACTTGCCATACTGCATATCCTATAACTGTCACGACCAGGGTTTTGCGGCATGGAAGTTGCGGTCCATGCCGGTGGAGGCGCTGTGGCCCGGTCCTTCCACTGAAGGAGCTGGCGCATGGAGCCTGGCACTTGTGTGTGTGCGGGGGTCTGCCAGTGCTGGGCCATCCTGGCATGGGTAAGTCTAGCAGTGTCTCAGCATCACAGGTACATGGGAGCGGCATCTTGCCTCAGGTCATGTGACTTAGTGGGCCTATCCTGATGTGTCAGGTGATCTCTCCAGCCACTCACGCTCTGCTGCTGGGTACTGAAGGGGGTTTAGAGCTCCCTGTAGTGGCCAGTGCAACGTGTGTTTCAGCATCAGCTATGAGAGAGTTCCTGCGCTCCTGACCTTAGTCTTGTGCTCCGGTGCTTGCCCTAACTCCTGGTTGGTCCCTGGCTCCCTGCAAACCTGCACCGTGCTACCCTGCCTTGCTTCCTGCTGTGGATCAAGTCCTGCTCCTTCTACCTACCCACTCCTCCCTGAACCTGAAGTTCCCAAACCTACCCATTCCTTCCTGAACCTGTAGTTCCCTATTACCTACTCCAGCCTGCACCTGAGTTTTCAGCAACTATTACAGCATTTCCGGATTACCCTGTTTAGCCATCATCTCAGCATTATCTGCTTTCCCTTTCAGCAACTATTACAGCATTCCTGGATAACCTTGTTCAGCCATCATCTCAGCATTACCTGATTTCCCTTTCAGCAACTATTACAGCATTCCTGGATAACCTTGTTCAGCCATCGTCTCAGCATTACCTGATTTCCCTTCCAGCTATTATCACAGTATTCCCGGATTCCCTACCACTGACTTACTGGAGTTTTCCTACAGCTCCACAGTTACCTCAGTTAATCAAGACTTTATTTTAGTTCTGTCACTGATCTGGACATTCATTTGTTGCATAACTATTGTTCCTTCGGTCTCAGATGTTAATCAGTATTATTATTGTTCCTGTCTACCAACAGTAGAACCCACCTTTCCATTTAAATCTGTTCCGGTGTCTGCTCCTGTTTCCACCCCGGGTCCTCAACAAACACAGATCCTAACAATATCCTTGTATGCCTCATCTGCTTTGCAAACCTTTCTACTATTAATCATACCTGCACATTGTACACTGTTCGCTTTTTGTGGTGCTTCTGTAAAAATAGGTTTAAACAAAAACTAAGAAATGGCCATTATTGATTCAGAAGCCACGGACTGAGCAAAGGGCTCACTGGTCAATAACTAGGCTTGTAGGACCAGCTGTGGGGGGAGAGGGTGAGCTCCTGTTTGCGCACATATTTTATGATTGTCAGCTCTGGTTTTGCCTTCATGTGGACCATAAATATTTTGGTTCGGTCCTGGGCCACCAACCCTGGCACCCCTGCGAGTGCCACAAGTTTGGGAACCACTGCCTTATGCACATGCTTATTTGCCTATAAGCTGCTTTTGTAACATCACTATGAGAATACGGTGCCCTCCCTCTACAGATCCCAAATCCAGTACAAAAGAACATTCCCCAACACTTAACTTACCGGTACTGCTGCCATTAGAGGTTCTTGGCATATTAATCTTGGTTGTTTGCTTGGTCTGTCCACTTCCTTTCATGTTCTTTGTGTTTTTCTTTTTCAGGCCGTTTCTCTCTCCATTGCTGTCAGATGACGAATTTGATGTTCCTGGGAGAAAACAGATATTATAAAAGTCCACCATTATGTCCCATTCACTCCTGAGTGTGCAGTGTTAGGAACTATCCCTAGGGTACAGCGAGTAGCTAGAGCAGGGATAGGTAGCCTGTGGAACTACACATCTCAGCATGCCCTACCACAGTTATAGCTGGATCGGTATGACATACCACCAGATGTTAGCCCGGCAATGTGTTACACCGACGTTGGAAAGCCGAACAGCAGGATCCCGACTAAGGTAGGTTTCTAACTATCCCTAACCCTCTCCCCCTCTAACTCTAACCCTCCCTTAGTGGTGCCTAACCCTAACCTCCCTCCATAAGTGCCGAAACCTAACCATATGGTGCCTAACCCTAACCCCTCCTTTCCCTAGCCTAACCCTAACCCCCCTGTGGGGTGCCTAACCCTAAGTCCCCTCAGGAGCCCCTAACCTAACCCCTCCCCGCGGCTGTCCACACCCGGCGCATCTTCGTTCAGTATTCCGGGCGTCAGGCTCCCAGCGTAGGTATTTGGATGCCTGTCATTAGTCCCCTGCTGGGATTTGAGAGTCGGAAAGCCGATGGTGGGCTTTTAGACCCAACGGGAAAGCTGTGGAAATGCATGTTGGGATGTGTAGTTACACAGCATCTGGAGTGCCACAGGAGCTAGAGGTTGTCTGACATTGTTATTGGCTACAAGTACTGCGACCAGGAGAACCATTCTCCAAAATTGGATACACCCCTGGCCCCCAGTCATTTGTTTATATAAGGAATAAATGTATTCTTTGTTCCATATGGAAGGTGTGTATGCCTTAATCCAAAAGGTAAAAAGGTCTGAATTAATTTGAAGTTTGGGATAGTTTCTATAGAGTAGGTAGTTTACCCCTTGTACTTTGTTCCCAGCTTTATGGTACCTTTAAAAACAACCCCCTGGTATTCTCTGTGATTGCCATTTAATGTTTGGCAGGGTTGTGCTCCTGGTTACACTTTATCCATTTGACGGTCACTTCATGTTTTGGAATTTATCAGTTATATTGTTCAGTGGGCTTAGGAAATGTGTCTGGACTTGTCATACTGTATATCCTATATCCTTGTATGCCTCATTTGCTTTCATTTTGCTATGCAAAACTTTATATTATTAATCATATCTGTACATTGTACACTGTTAGCTTCTTGCAGTGCTTCAGTAAAAATAGGTTAAAAAACAATAATGAAGAAATGTCCATTATTGATTCAAAAGCCATGGACTGAGCAAAGGGCTCATCACTGCCCAACAAGTAGGGTTGTGGGACCAACTGTGGAGGGAGAGGGGTCACTGGGTGATAATGGGAGTATGCCGGTGATTAAAATAGTAGTTTTTGGGGAAAATTAAATTTAGTGGTAAGAGCCACCACTTCAGTGGGGAAATGGCAGGATCTGGGAGGGATGCCCACTCTCCCAGGAGAACTCCCCCTGGGAACATTGGGCAAATGGACAAGTGTGCGTTATACACATGTTTATTTGCCTATGAGTTGCTTTATTTTAAACATCTATATGAACATACTGTGCCCTCCCTCTATAATGAACAATCCCCATCACTTAACTGACCGGCACTGCTGCCATTTGAAGATCTTGGCATATTAATCTTGGTTGTTTGCTTGGTCTGTCCACTTCCTTTCATGTTCTTTTTGTTTTTCTTTTTCAAGCAGTTTCTCTCTCCATTGCTGTCTGCTGACGAATCTGATGTTCCTGGGAAAAAACAGATCTTCGTGAAGTCCACCATTATGTCCAGAGTGGGCAGTGTTTGGGAGTCTCCCTGGGGGACAGCGAGTAGCTAGAGCAGGGATAGGCAGCCTGTGGCACTCCAGCTGCTGTGGAACTACACATCTCAGCATGCCCTGCCACAGTTACAGCTTTCCCTAACAGAAAAGCTGTGGAAATGCATGTTGGGATGTGGTACACAGCACCTGGACTATCACAGGCTGCCTACCCTGAGTTAGAGGTGGTCGGACATTGTTATTAGCTGTAAGTGCTGCGGCCTGGAAGACCATTCTCCAGAACTGGATACACCCCTGACCCCCAGTGTTTCGTTTATATAAGGAAAAAAGATTCTTTGTTCCAAATGACCCAAAATCGTCTGACCCAAACACAACAGCACCTTTTGTGCGCCGTAGGGGATTTCAGAAGATTTCGCAACATGCACAGTTGCTAATAATATCTCAACTACATAAAAATCGGTGTTGCTTGTAGATTGTGTGCGACTTGGAACCAGGCCCAATATGTATAGCGTAAATTCTTAATGCAAATATTCATATTTTTGGACTCCTGCAAATAATGTACACTGTAGATTTATTCAGGCCAACTACAGCTGTTTATCCAGAAGGATGGGTTACATAGTACAGCTACAGCTGACTCTATATACAATACACACTATCAGGGCTGTAACTAGGGTAGTGCACCCAGTGCCATGGCACAGGGCACCGCAAGGCAGGGGGCACTGTTTGGGCCTGTCAATTTTCCTGTTATCATTCTCACTTGTAGCTTCCGCTTCTTTTATCCCCAGCATCTCCTGGCCTCCCCCATCTCTTCCCTGGCCCTTCCCCATGAGGTCATACCCTTTTCAGGTGCACTATCTTATGTCCCTATTTAAAAAATGGGCAGGGGGGGGGTGCCAATGCTCTCTCTGGTACATGGCATCAAAAAGTCTAGTTACTCTGCACACTATCACTTCTTCATATTATCTTTAACAAGTTGCTTTGAACGATGAATTAACATATACCAGACTCCCTGCATTTTGCGGCAGTGAATGTATGCTTACACATATAATTGTTAAGAACTAATACTACAACCCTTACAGACATGAAATAGTGAGAAGCAAACAGGAAGTAACACAGGATTGTTACTATTTAACTCTCTTTCATAGGGGTCTATGTACTAATAACTGTGGTACTGCCGTGATTATATCGGTCCAACTCGCAGGGGATATTTTGATTTTTAATAAAAATATTCCCGCTTTGTACCAAGCGGAACTCGCAGGGACATCGGTTGCGGTAACCACTGTCCCTGCAAGTTGTATCCCTAGCAAAATGTGGAAGTCTTTCACAGAAGTGAAAGACTTCCCTGAAGGATGCCGACACTGCGCATGCGCATAGCGCCAGATTCCGGGGCCGGCCAGGGGCTGCGAGAGAGAGATCGAAAACCCCCCTGGAGCCCCCATAGGTTTACAGTAGTTTACACCATCTGCAGATGGTGTAAATTACTTATGCTTTTGGGAGTTTAGTACACAAGGGTCAGATTGTAGTCCCCATAGATAATAATGGGGACTGCGATCTGCAGTGCTAATTAGCACTTTGCCGTAGATTTCTGTGAATCTCCTGCATTGTGCTATTAGTACATACGAGCAATACATAAAATGGTGCAGAAACTGCAGTTGTTGCATAATTTTATGTATCGAAGAATTTGATACATAGGCCCCATAATGAGAATCATTTTACACACAGGGGTCTATACATCACATAATTATCAATTGTGATAATTATGTTTTGAACTCGCTGCGAGTTCAAAGTACCGTTCAGAACCATTCATCATGCCTCATTAACTAAAGTATCACTTTCGAAAAACTTCTCTTTCTGCGGAGTCAGTTTTTCGCAACTGTGATACTTTTCCCTTTAAACCACGCTGTCTCCGCTCCAGCCCGCAGCCTGTCTCCGCTGTCTTTTTTCCCTCCACTCCCCTTCCCGCAGCCTGTCTCCGCTGTCTTTTTTCCCTCCACTCCCCTTCCCGCAGCCTGTCTTCGGTTTCTCCCCTCTCCCAACCCACAACTCCTCGCCGTGCCTCCACAGTGTATCCGGTCATTAGGTCTACAGTAAAAAGATAGACAATGTTTAGGTAGACAATACAAGTTAGACAGGCAATAGGTCGATAGAGTCTGAAGGTCGGCACGCAAGGAGTGTTAGGGTTAGGCACCAGGAAGGAGAGTTAGGCAATAGAAGGGATGGTTAGGGTCAGGCACCTACCCCGACGACCTTCAGACCGTTGACCTATTGCCTGTCTAACTTGTTTTGTCTAAACATTGTCTACCTTTTTATTGTAGACCTAATGATCCACACCCCTTCTCTTAAACATAATGGTCAATCAAATGTGATTAGTGTATATGGCCTGGAGAAAATTAGTCTGGGCATTCGTGGAGGAGATATGATGCAAGCGCTATTACGTAAGGAAAGTGAATGGATATTTACTTTACAAACACTTACTCCTCATGGCCTAAATGAAAATATCAATTTTGGAGCCTTCCTGTGACTAGATTAGATGTCGTCATCCGTGAGTGCCTATGGGGACCATAAACCTTATATATATATTTTTTCTCTTTTTTCCTTTCCTATTTAATCAACTATGTCACTAATAGTTATGAATTACATAAACATTGACATATTTTCTTTTTCTAATCATATGATATATGTTTTCGCTTTATGTATGTGTGTGTATGTGTTGACATATATATATATATGTGCATGTATATGTATATACAACTATATGCATTGCCCATAACAACCATACTCATACAAATTCACTTGTTCTTTCCCATTCCCACTTTTTTTCCCCCGCCCGCCCCTCCCCCCCTCCCCCTCCCTCCTCTCCTTCTTATTCCTTGTCTGGCTTATTCTTATGGGGAATAGAAGATTACTATATTATATATACTATATATACTATTTATCCTTCATTATAATTCTAATTCTATTTTTGTGTCCTTATATCCATTTAAGTTATTTTTGCTCTTATAGAATCGATCTAACTAATATATACCTTACTATTATTGCAACAGTCGTTTATTTACTTTTCCTCTGTATGTACACATTTAGCTCTGTGCATAATGTATGTTGATAGAGCTCCAATATAACCTTCTGTGAGAACGAATACATTTCAACACTCGTATCTAATTAAACCCCGCCCCTGGACATGACGAGTCAGGGGATTCCTAAAAACTAGGTAGAGATGGAGCTAAATCCAGCCCACTTTTATGACAAGAAGGGGCTATTCCCTTGTCACATGGAAATCTGTGAGACTGTGTACGCACCAGCCTCCGTTTGTGACAAGGGCTCTGATTGGTAGGTGATGTGTAGTCACGTAGGACATGAAGCGCTCACTTCCGGATAAAAGCCGGTAATCCATGAGGGTAACACACGGACTTTGAAGAAGCCGCAGGGTGAAACGCGCGTTGTCAAGGTTACAAGAAAGGGATTACACCGATATGTGCACACGGTGACCCTTACCACACTGAATAAGCTCCCTCATTCAAGGCTGATACGGGCATGTTCATTCACTGGTATTGTACACTCAAAATCTTTTTTCCCATTATAATCCTGTGCAGATAGTGAGGATTATCCTCACCAAGGGAATCGCTCCCCCATATCTGCCTAAAATGGATTATAAGTCTATGTCTCCAAGTAGGACTGCCAGCAGTTTTTTTATCTGGCACTCACTGTGATTATTTGCACATGCCTTGATAACACTGCAGGATTTGTATGGAACAGAGACTTTCTTCTTTCACCTTCTTTTCTTATGTCTCAATAACATGCCATACAGCTCATGTGAAAAGTGTATTATAGAAATATGTTATTTGAATATCAGCCCTAATGTGTATAGAAATTTTTGAGGGAGAGATACTATACAGGATTTTTCTCTGACATATATATATATATATATTATTTCTGTTATCAGAGGACAAATTGATATTTGATTTGGAATTTTTGCAATAACTATCTCGATATACAACTATTATAATTAATCAAATAGTTGATACTTTTGTTTAAATATTTCACCCTACAAGTCGGAGGACTCATATAGCTCTCCTAATATGTGTATGTGTTTTTTTGTGTATATTGGTGGCTATACCATGTTTTAATGTGATTACAAGAGACACCCCAGTGCAAATTTGAGGTGTTTTTTATATACAGATATCTATTTGTGTGACTCCTTGTGCACTTGTTACTATACTATACCGTATTGTTTTGCCAATTGGATTATTGGATATATTTTGCATTCTCATTTTCTTATATATATAATCCAACTGCTCACTAACATTTGTCTGTATATATTCCTAACTTTTGTATAAACCCCCTTCTTTATACCTAAATTTCTGAACTAATCTTTCTGTACTCTCATCAGTCCCATCTCTGGGGACTGACAGCAGATGCAGGTATAACTTTTCATCATCTGTATTTGGAGAAGGTAACTCTCATTGATCACCTCTGCCGACGGACATGTGATCAAAAGCAGATTATAACTCCATTTGGTTATACAGATGCTTTTCATGAATTTGTCTATCTCAATGAAAATCTAGCTTAATTCATGTTCATAAAGCTAATGAATATACAATAAGATTTTGGAAGGGGAAGGGGTATCCCATCGAGAGGAATACATCTCTTTTTAACTATGTTATGTTATATGTGTGTCCTCACAGTGTTTCATTGTTGTTAGTCAGTTTAGATCTAGTATAGGATCTCAATAAAAGTTATGTTTTAACTTTGTAGAGTGCCCCCAGAAAAAAGAGTCTTCTTTTTTTTCTTCTTTTCTTTATCGTTATATCCCAGACTCTAGGGGAGCACCACCGGCACCATATACATCTTTTCAGTATATTTACGATAACTGTCAAAGATAATGTATCTAATTCCGGTTACAATATTATGACAACAATACAGCGTTGTCTATACCTGTGCCCAGACCATCTCTACAACCTATATACTAACTTGTTTTGTCTAAACATTGTCTACCTTTTTATTGTAGACCTAATGATCCACACCCCTTCCACACTGCCTGCCCGCTCCTGCTGCCTGTCTATCCCCTCTCCCTGGCTGCCCCTGCTCCAGCTCTTTCCCCTCTCCCTGGCTGCACCTGCAGCCCATCTTTCCCCTCTCTTGGCCGCACCTACAGCCCGTCTCTCCTCTCTCCCTGGCCACACCTGCTTCCCGTGTCTCCCTGCAGTGTCTCCTCTGCCTGCTGGTGCTGGCCCCCTTACGCAGCGAGCCGCCGGTGATACTTATGATGGAGCCAGGGAGCAGTGACAGAAAGCCCCGGAGGCAGGTTAAGATAGCTTGCAGGTGGTGGGAAGGGGAGGGAGGGAGCTTAAAGACAGCAGCCGAAGGCAGTGAGGATAGAAAATATCCCCCTCTGCACTTGTGAAGGATTTCAGGGGACTGTACGTCATCTCATGGTGCCGTACAGTTACACACTCGGGCCCTGATTCAGAGCCGAACGCTCTGACAGAGCGCTCGCTCTGTCAGAATTTACTTTGAAAAAGTTGTGTTGCATGAATGAAGATAAGCATTTTGTTATGTAACAATTGTACCTGTGACTGCCCCTCAGTCTCCCGCTGATCAGGGAATTCCCTACCTTCGATATGACCTGATCATGTGCTACCCATAGTTTTCAATGTAAATAGCACTATGACATCATGTGCCAACAGTATGCCATCATATATTTCAAACTTGGTCACCCACAGCTATACGAGCGGCCAGGAAGATGGTCGCTATGGACAAGACCATTGCGACCATCGGGCTTGCGACAAGACCCTTGTGGTAGGGTCTCGTTGCCGCAAGCCCCAGAGTGCATTCGGCTCTAACAGGGCCGGCTCCGTCGTGCGCATGCGCACTGGGCACCATTGACACATTATATTTAAAATGTATATATACATCTTAAATATAATAGCACATAAATATACATGTATACAGGCTAATATAAAGCCTGTATACACATGTGAATCTATTTGGACAGGCTGGAGATGTACTTACCCCTCCGTGGTCACCGGGAAGCCAGGACGGAGACTGTTCCCGAGCGCATGACTGAGCATGCGCAGTGGAATAAACAGAAGGGATTTTTTCGGAACCCGAAAACCATCCCTTCTGTAACATTGCAGGGACAGCGTGTTACCGCAACCGCTGTCTCTGCACAAAATATTGCTGAATAGGGGACATAAATATTTATAATTTATAAAAAATCGTGACGATGTTGCCCCATAATATTCTGGGCAACATCGTCACTATTGCTGAATAGACCCCCCCAGTGTCTAATAGTAACAATATTATATTTCTTTATTCTGGAGTTTAATTATACTGGATTTCTCTTTTAATACAAACTTATGGAGTAGAATTACTACCTAATTATAACAGAGAGCCATAAGAGTTTTGCTGACCATTGGGCTCAACATAATGAACACACAGAAATGATAACTAGGGGTGGTATTTATCAAAGGTGGGAGAGAGATAAAATGAGATAAACTACTAACCAGTCAGCTTCCAATTTACAATTTGCAGGCTGTGTTTATAAAATCATAGTTAGGAGCTGATTGGTTGGTAATGTCTTTTTTACAATTGTATCTCTCTCCCAGCTTTGATAAATACCCCATTGGTATTGTTACACTAGAACTAAAAGCCTGTGTACATAAGGAAACTACAATGTATCTAGCTATTTTTACATAAAATTACAAAAAAAAAATAAAAAATGGTAGTTGCTCAAATCAGCTTAATTGCATACCACACGTGCTTGTAAAGGGCAGGGTTTACACTGAACACAGAAAAAAGGGATTTGCCCCCCAGCACACTGCAGCAAAAACAATACTTAAATCCTACATGATAATAGAGATTCAGAGGTATTAGTTACATACATTTGCAAATTTATGAATAAGCGCCAGGCCAATCGTCAAGGCTCCTCTATACTGGGAGGGTCCTTGGCTGGAATTTTTTTGGGGTACCTTGCTTCTTGGACGTGAACCCCTTAATGTTAGGGACGCCAGTATAGAGGAGCCTTGACGATTGGCCTGGCGCTTATTCATATATTTGCAAATGTATGTAACTAATACCTCTGAATCTCTATTATTGCCGGTACCGCGATTATTGATACACAGAGCCCATAATGTTGAGCCAATGAATTTACATGCCATGCACTACTAAACTCAGCAAAGCACATTTAATAATGGGTGTGGGTAAAAGCCGGAAACATAGTAAATGCACTGAAAAAGCCGGAAAGCATGAAAAGTGTATTGAAAAAGCCGGAAAATATGAGATATGGTAAGAACTTACCCTTGTTATCTCTATTTCTACGAAGTCCATAGGGTTCCACAGGATACCTTGGGGTATAGGTGTGACGTCAGTCGCAGGGCACCAAAGAGTTAAGCTTTCAGCCTCCCAGGATGCACTAGGTCCCCCTCCTATACCCCGCCCCCGGGCCAAGGCACCTCAGTTAGTTACCAAGCCATAGGCCGGAGGAGGAGAAGGAAGAGAGAGAACAAAGATCTGGACACATACAAGAATCACATTCTCACCAGAGGGAGACGGAAAACCGGTGACCAGAGCAAAGCCCATCTGCAGCACGGGTGCGACAGGGCGGGAGTCCTGTGGAACCCTATGGACTTCGTAGAAATAGAGATAACAAGGGTAAGTTCTTACCATATCTCATATTTTCTACTTCAGGGTCCATAGGGTATCCACAGGATACCTTGGGGATGTCCCAAAGCAGTATCCTTTAAGGGTGGGGACGCTCCTGTGCAGAAAGGAGAATCCGCCGCCCGAAGGAAGCATCCTGAGAGGCGAAGGTGTCAAACCTGTAATACCTCACGAAGGTATGGACAGAAGACCACGTAGCAGCCTTGCAGATCTGAACTGCCGAGGCACCATGTCGAGCTGCCCACGAAGGACCCACAGACCTAGTGGAATGAGCCTTCAGAGAAGGAGGGACCGGTAGGCCTTCATGAAGATAAGCTTCAGAAATAGCCATACGGATCCAGGCTGCCAAAGTTTGCTTTGAAGCAGTCCAACCCTTTTTACGGAAGCCAAAGAGGACAAACAAAGCGTCCGACTTCCTAAACGAAGAAGTGCGGTCAACATAAGTCCTTAAGGCCCGCACAACATCCAAAGAGGCCTCACCCACGGAAAGACCCGGTGAGTTAAAGGCCGGAACAACTATTTCCTCGTTAATATGAAACTGGGAAACAACTTTGGGAAGAAACTCGGGCCGAGTGCGGAGCACTGCCCTGTTCCCATAAAAAACCAAGAAAGGGGGTCTACAAGAAAGAGCCCCTAACTCAGAAACACGTCTGGCCGAAGCAATGGCCAGAAGGAAAACAGTCTTAGCTGTTAGCCATTTAAGATCCACTGAGCCCAGTGGTTCAAACGGCGGTCCTTGGAGAGCCCTCAGGACCACAGCCAAATCCCAAGGCGCCACAGGTGGAACAAAGGGCGGCTGAATGCGGAGAACACCCTGCATAAAGGTGCGCACATCCGGGATTGTAGCAATCCTACGGTGAAACCAGACAGATAGGGCCGAAACCTGTACCTTCAAAGAAGCAAGGCGAAGCCCATGATCTAGTCCCGCTTGCAGGAAGGCGAGAATCCGAGACAGATGAAACTCCCGCGGTGCATAACCTCTCGGTCGACACCACTGGAAGAACGTATGCCACACGCGATGGTATATCCTCGCGGAAGACGGTTTCCGAGCTCGCAACATGGTACGCACCACAGAGCTGGAAAACCCCCGGGACCTCAGCATGGCCGTCTCAACAGCCACGCCGTCAAAGACAGCCGAGTCAGGTCCGGGTGAAGGCAAGGACCCTGAGACAGAAGGTCCGGTCGTAGCGGCAACCGCAGAGGAATGTCCACGGACAGACCCTGAAGGTCTGAGAACCAGTGCCGTCTGGGCCACGCGGGAGCTATCAACAGGAGCGTCCCTCCTTCCTGTTTGAATTTCCGGATTACCCGTGGAAGAAGGGAGACCGGAGGGAACAGGTATGCGAACCGGAACGTCCACCGGACGGACAGAGCGTCCACCAGAGACGCCCCTTCGTCTCTTGTGCGAGACCCGTACACCGGCAACTTGTTGTTGTGCCGGGACGCCATGAGGTCGATTTCTGGAAGACCCCACCTGTCCACCAGTAGTTGAAAAACGTCGTGGTGCAGGGACCATTCCCCCGGATGAACGTCCTGGCGACTTACAAAGTCCGCCTCCCAATTGAGCACTCCCGGGATGAAGACCGCTGATATGGCCGGAAGATTGCGCTCCGCCCAAACCAGGATCCGAGAGACCTCTACGAGAGCCGCCCGACTGCGAGTTCCTCCTTGCCTGTTTATGTAGGCCACGGTGGTAGCGTTGTCCGACTGGACCTGCACCGGGCGACCCTGGAGAAACCGCTGTGCCTGCTGGAGAGCATTGAAGACCGCACGGAGTTCCAAGATATTTATTGGAAGCTCCGCTTCTGTCGGCGTCCACCTGCCCTGGAACAAGTGTGGACCCGAAACTGCTCCCCAGCCCCGAAGACTGGCGTCCGTTGTCAACAGGACCCAATTTGGAACCCAGAACGGACATCCCTTGTTTAGGTGGGTCGTCTGTAACCACCACGTAAGGGACAGGCGAACCTCCTGGGTGAGCACAATCGTCTGGGACTTCAGAGACTGAGTCAGCCCGTTCCACTTGGACAGGATCAGGTGCTGCAGAGGTCTGGAGTGAAACTGGGCGTATTCCACCATGTCGAACACCGACACCATGGAGCCCAGTAACCTCATCGCCGAGTGTAAGGACACCCGGCGGCTGTGCAGACAACTGCGCACCCTTGACTGTAAAGCAGAGATCTTGTCCTCCGTCACGAAGATCCTTTGCTGTCCCGAGTCCAATAAGGCTCCAAGATGCAGAATCCTCCGAGACGGGATTAGAGTGGACTTCTGCCAGTTGATTAGCCAGCCGTGCCGTTGCAGCAGTGCAATGGTCAGGTCCAAGTGGCGTAACAGGAGCTCTGGAGATCCTGCCACCAATAACAGGTCGTCCAAATACGGCAACATGCGGACTCCCTGCAGCCGCAGAGAAGCCGCCATGACCGCCATCACCTTGGTGAAAATACGTGGTGCTGTTGCCAGGCCAAAAGGTAACGCCCGAAACTGGAAGTGGTCGCTGCTGATTGCGAACCTGAGGAACTGTTGATGGTGCC
This sequence comes from Taudactylus pleione, assembly GCA_031769625.1. Lineage (NCBI taxonomy): Eukaryota > Metazoa > Chordata > Amphibia > Anura > Myobatrachidae > Taudactylus > Taudactylus pleione. The sequence continues at coordinate 3,218,064 of JAUIMM010000257.1, forward strand.
AAAGAATAGGGACATGCAGGTAAGCGTCCTGTATGTCCAATGACACCAAGTAGTCCCCAGGTTCCAGCGCCAGAATGATGGACCGTAGGGTCTCCATCCGAAACTTCGGGACCCGCAAAGACTTGTTGAGTGCTTTGAGGTTGAGAATCGGACGATATGACCCATTGGGTTTCTGTACCAAAAATAGATTTGAACAGAAACCCTGGCCCCTCTGGGAGAATGGAACCACCACTATAACTCCAGCCTGGAGCATAGTGTGCAATACCTTCCGCAGCTCCGTAGCCTTGTTCCGGTCTGATGGGAGACCCGTGGAGAAGAAGCGAGCCGGGGGTCTGTGCCGGAAGGAGAGAGCGTATCCGTGAGAAACCACCTCCAGAACCCAAGTGTCTGTCGTAGTGGTCGACCAACACTGGGCGAACTGTAGCAGGCGGCCTCCCACCCTGGGATCCCCCAAAGGGAGGCCCGGACCGTCAGGCCGCAGGCTTGTCATCTGGCTTGGGGGCCGGACGTCTGGTACTCCATGCCTGCTTCCGGGGCTTGACCGATTTCTTAGGGCCAGCCTGTCGAGGAAACGACTGTGGTTTGGGCCTGCCCTGGGCCCTAGATGACCGAAAGGACGATGGTCCCGAACCAGAAGGAGCAGCGGCCGACGGGAGACAGGCAGATTTGGCTGCCGCCAGCGTGGCCACAATCTTATCCAGATCCGGACCGAAGAGAACTTCTCCGGTAAACGGCAACGCTTCCAGACCTTTCTTGGAATCTGCGTCCGCCTTCCAGGATCGCAGCCACAAGGTGCGACGAGCAGCTACCGCTGCTGAAGAAATTCTAGACACCAGAGTACTAATGTCTAGAGCCGCCTCGTTGATGTAGGTGGCCGAATCACGGAGATTGCCAATCAACTCCGCCTGATCGGCCGGACAGTCGGATTCAAAAGAAGCCTCTAATGAATCCGCCCAGCGCTCCATCGCTCTGGCAACCCAGCAAATGGCCATAGCCGGCCGTGCTGCCCCCCCTGCAAGGGAATAAGCGGACTTCAGGCAGATTTCTACCTTGCGGTCCGTAGCATCCTTAAGGGAGGACATGGATGGCATCGGCAATGTGGCACTACGGACAAGACGGGTCACGTGAGAATCCACCTGTGGAGGGGATTCCCACTTCGCAAAATAATTATCCGCGAACGGATAAGCCACCGCCAGGCGTCTCTGCGGCTGGTATCTTTTGCCAGGTTGTTTCCACGCCTCCTCTAAATGGTCCACCAACTGACCCGAAAGAGGAAAGACTGTGGCATCGCCCTTCACATCTTTGAAAAAGGCATACTTAGATTTAGCCGCTGGGGGAACTTCGTCCTCAATCACCAAGGCTGTGCGGACCGCCCGAATAAGTCCAGGAATATATACTTTGGACTTAGCATCAGCGTCCTTAGTATGGAGAGGTTCCTGATCGTAAGGATCTAGAATCTCCCCATCATCAGACGTCCCTTCGTCATCCTCATAAGGAGCGGACAGAGACGCCACCGGCCTTTTATGAGACCGCATCACAGACTCCCCTTGCAACACATCCGACAAGTGCTGTACAGAACTCGTCAGGGAGTTAACCCACGCTGGCTCCTGAGAACCCGGGAGCGGGGAAATAGGGAGACTGTGGGGTACCACCAATTGTCGTGGGAACCCCTGCATGGGTGATGACACCACAGACTGCTGGGACAAACCCATCGGAGTAAACGCGGGCTGCGGAGCTAACTGGCCCACTAAAGCTGTTAACGCCTGAGCGAAACAAGCCCAGGGCGGCTCCTGTACCGGTGCTGTAACCGTAATAGGCCGCGCCATGGACAAACACTGCCGGCAAAGGCCCTCCGCGCTACCCTCCCCCTCCGCTAACGGTACCTTGCACGTGGTACACTGTAGCCGGAGGGGAAAATCACTTTCAGACATGATGGCACCACGTATGTGACCTCTCTCACCAATTAAGTATTAAATAGGCGAGAGACCACCCTGCAGCACCGCACCGCAAGGGCTTTAGCAGAAAGAACAGGGACAGTAATAAAGCTGACAGTTTAGATGAAGAAAAGATTACAGGCAGCAGCGCTAGCACAGTCACATACAATGCAGAGAAATAACAATTCCTGCACTAACAGCGCTGATCACTCAACTACACAGACACAGGGCCTGGTAGGACACAGCGCTGCATACACAGACCTGACCACAGCGGAGGAGAGGTATGCGGGGGGACCCAGACCACGATGCTTCCGTCCAGCGCTTCCAGCAGCGTTCACCATGCGTTCTGGAGAAGATGGCCGCCGAGGAGCAGAGAGGAGGCTGGCCTGGGGGAGGAGCGCTGCCACAGGACCAGTCGGCAGCATGCAGAGAGGGCTGTGTGCAGCGGGGGAGGCGCCGGCTGTGAGACAGGGAAGGCGCGCTCCCCTGGCATGCATTTAACCCCTGGGGCGCCGCAGCGCTACCGCTCTGCTGCGGTCCGCTGTCCCAGGGGGTAGTGGAAGCGCAGGTTGGTCGCCTGGCTCCACGCTGCAGCCAGTCCCCAGGGAGCCCCCTGCCTGGGGACTTAGGACCATGTGATCAGCGGGGACCCACCGCGGGACCCCGCTGCTTACCTCTGTCCCCCTTGAATCCGGCCATGGTCCGGAGCATCTGGGGTCACCGCTAGATCAGTACCGGCGTTCTGGTACCGGCGGGGTGTAGGGAAGACAGCATGGACGTCAGGACTGACTGTCCATGCTGTACATCCAGTTGTGCAGCCACAGCTGCATGAAGAATAAGCTTCAGGGGCTCTTCTAGCCCCCACTCCAAAAGGTGCACCCGACTCCGGCCGGGCACCAAACTAAACTGAGGTGCCTTGGCCCGGGGGCGGGGTATAGGAGGGGGACCTAGTGCATCCTGGGAGGCTGAAAGCTTAACTCTTTGGTGCCCTGCGACTGATGTCACACCTATACCCCAAGGTATCCTGTGGATACCCTATGGACCCTGAAGTAGAAATCTTATTAAATGCATTGAAAAAGCCGGAAACCATAGTACATGTATTGAAAAAGCCGGAAATCTTATTAAATGCATTGAAAAAGCCGGAAACCATATAAAGTCTATTGAAAAAATCTGGAAATCATTAAGGGCCATATCCAATTAACTGTGAAAAGCTGCGGTTTGTCGAAAAGTTTATACTTGTGCAACCTTTTCACCAAAAATGTGTATGGTGCTAACCTAGTAGCTGCCACTTTTCATACATGCAAATTTTGCGCAGCTAAAAGCAGAAAATAGTTTTCACCATCTCAGAGCAGGTGAAAACATTTACAAAACCCCTATTTTGGGATAAAAATGTGTGGGCTTGGTTCGGAACCCTTTGGACCCCCCTTAATGACTAATTAACCACTTGCCTGGCACAGTCATATCAGATACGACCATACCATACTGGGCTTTACCTGACATGGTTATACATGATACGACCAGTCAGAAATGGTCACTGGGCGGCTGCGGGAAGCTAATATTCCTGCTGCCGCCTACATCAGAGGGACCTTCTGGTCCCTCTGCACCCGTGGCTGCCCCTCCAGTGTGTCCTAATCACTGCTGGCCACAGTGATCGGGCATCCGGCAGCACCCCCCTCCTTGTGTGGCTACAGGATCCAGTGTATCCCCATCACTGTGGCTGGCAGTGATCGGGCAGCCGGCGCCACTTTGTCTACTGCCGGCATGGCTGGGTCCCCTTCTCCCGATGCTGGAGTGTCCCCAGGCCGGCCCACCCTCTTCTCCTAGCGCTGCAGTGGCTGCCTACACTGGCGTTCCCTCCACCCCTTTCTCCCGGCGCTGCAGTGCCCCCGGGCCGGCCCACTCTCTTCTCCAGCGCTGCCGTCCCCGAGCCAGTCCACTCTCCACCCCCTCCTTCCGGCACGGCGACGGCTGCTGCTGTGTTCTTATCTTTTCCTCCCATCTCGTCAGCAGCTGCTGGGTGTCCACCTTCTCCTGGCCCGGCGGCAGCTGCTGTGTTCCCAGGGGGAGGTAAGGGAAAGGAAAGGGAAAGGATAGAGATATATATATATATATATATAGAGAGATATATATATATATATATATATATATATATATATTTACAAATGAGACCAGCAGCACACACTTATAAGTGCAATATTCTGGAGTGCAAGACATAAACGTGTTATATATATATATATTATATATACACATACATACACACATATTGTGTATGTGTGTGTGTATATGCAGCCCCCGACCAATATTAAGGAAACATCGACAGCTGCAGTCTTAAACAATCGATTGTTTCTATCGATGATTGAACCCATCGGCCATCGATGGTACAACTGTCAATGGCCATCACTACAGTATACCCTAAAAAAAATGTATTTATATGGCGTTTAAAAATTTTTTTTTGCATTTGAATAGTTTTAAAAAGATGTTCTTGACCTAATTCATTCATAAAAAAAAAAAACATTTCGGAGCAGTTATTGGAAAATCAATTTGTCAGTTAAGTGGTTAAGCAAAATATTTTTTAAATTGACTTAATTTCTCATAATAATGACATTTACTTTTGCGGGTCAAAATGTAAAACAAGTGTTAGAAAATGGGTTTTAAGTAGTGTGGTAGGTATTTTGGGGGCTGTATGGATGGGAAAAGTGTTTTGGGGATTGCAGATGGCTGCAGCAGGGGTATTTTTAACTTTTTGTACCCTAAAATGACAAAAAATATACTAGCACCCAGTTTTATGTACCCCTAATTTAACTGCAGCATTTATTTTACCCCAAAACCTTGCTTTCCATTATTTTTCCACTGTTAAAGAAAAATGAATAAATAACAGCCATTTGACACAATTTAAGAACTAAACTTTTACCCAATGTTAGTTTACCTTTTTTGGGGGGGTACAGGCACATTTCCCAGTTTTCAGGCACACTTTTTGCCGTATTTTTTTTTTTCTTTTAAGTCAATTGCCGCATCCCGTCTTTTGTAATAGAATTGCCCGAAAACCCGCATATGCGATAGCGAAGAAAAGTGACACATTCAAGTGAAGGGTGCAAAAACGTAACCTAATATGATTTCTGGCTTTTTCAATACATTTACTATAGATTTCCAGCTTTTTCAATACATTTACTATGATTTCTGGCTTTTACCTTCTTCCTTTAATAATTAACTCAGTAAAGACACTCAAGAGAAAATTCCCCAAGTATTTCATAATACTGTTGACAACACTAACTATAGACACTTCCATAGAGGGAACAACCCTGGTGTTTTATATTAACAACATTGAGTTTAATTATACTGGATTTCTTTTTTAAGAGAAACATGTGGAGTATAATTACTACCCACTTATAATAGAGCCATAAGAGTTCTGTTGGCCATTGTGCTCAACATAATGACAACACTGAAATTATAGTAACTTGGTATTGTTACATTATACCTAAAAGCCTATGTACATAAAGGAAAACATCTTAATCCAAAAAGAAAAAAAGCTCTGTATTATGATTATTGTTATTTTAATTTGGGAGAGATTCCATAGATAGTTTACCCCTTGCCATTTGTTCCCAGCTTCATGACACCTTTGAATCAACCACCTGGCCGCCTTTTCTGGTTACTACTTAATTGTTGGCAGGATAGTGCTTCTGGTTACACTTTCTCCGTTAGATGCTCACTTCATGTTTTAGTACATACTAATGTACTGCATCTGATAAGTTTGTTCAGCGGGCTTTGGACATTTCTTTGGACTTGTCAAAACCTTGTATATGCCTTATCTGCTTTCATTTTCTTATACAAACCTTTACATTATTCATCATTACTTTGTACACTGTTACGTTTTATTTTTGCGCTGCCAGGCAGTGCACTTGTACACCATTTGTGGTAGCGCTGACGTCACAAGGTTTCCCTTTACACCTATATGGGGCTGCGGCCAGTGCGGGGGAACCTTGCGAAGCCGGGAGGCGCGATGTGCTGATCCGGAACCTGAACCACATATTATCGGTGTCTGCAATTGAATTTCCCCCTTGGAATGGAAGTGGAGGAAGTTTTATATCTAGTCAGGGAGCCGGCAGCGGGGACATTACATGCCGGTGATAATGATATATATTTCCCACCAGTGCAGAGACTCGCAACACTGACCTGCGACCGGCTGCATCTCCATATTCGCACCTCTGTAGCCCCGGGGCTCAGTCACACCAGCCAGCCGTGTGTGTCAGTCGGTCCTGTTAGATAATTCTAAACTGGCGCCTCCACCATATTGGGGTTGGGGCTCCGCTGCCGCCCACGGGAGGGGCGGGGGGTTGTGCCAGCCAGAGGTCAGTCACTGCCTTGATTTAATAAGTTTCGATCTCTCAGCACCTGACGTGGCAGCTACTGCTAAGTGCTTCCCGTATATAAGAAAGAAAAGAAAGCAAAACGGGGAATAATGTATATGATTATTTCCTGGTGTGGGTGCAGGTCTTGCCATAGGTAAAAAAAACCGGAACATGCCGGAACGGCTCGTCTACCAGCAGAGTTCCCTGTGTTAGTGGAGCTTTTCCCAGTCACACACTAGCAGCCAGGTTACAGGTAACATTTCTGTGGTGTTAGAATAGGCTGCTGCTCAGGGTGACACCTACTGTCATTCCGACAGGTGAGAGGTAAATGAAGTGTCCTATGTAATAGTGACCGATGTATTGCAGTCCTGTATTCCCAGCAGCTCAGGGGACATCATGCATTGTGTATTAGGTTAGTGCCTGGCTCCTTGCAGAGTGACAGTCTCCCCTAAAGCCGGGTACACATTACCCGACCTGCCAATGCGGCACCTGATGGTACGACGGCACGATATATCAGGTGGCCCGTACACACATCACCATCTGGTGTCTGACCGCCCAATATAGTGTTCACCTGCACCAGTCACCCTCCTGGCATTGGCAGCTGGGTTGCTCCATGTGCACGGCCAACAGAACGACCCCGATGTCGCCGCGCATAGTGCATACACTAGATCCGGACAATATGTTGCTCCAATTCACCTTATCTGCCAAGAAATCGTGTAGTGTGTACCCAGTGTAAGTCCGGCGGGCATCGCTCCAAGGACCCCTGAAAGATCAATGTTCATCTAACGGTACATTGTGTTTATTTGTTTGTTTTTGGGTCATTTTTCAAGACCCAAAGTTTTGATATCAGCCCCGTGACAGGGTGCCGCTGCACCCGCCCCCTGAGCAGTGCTCAAGCCGTCATAACTGGGCGCCTCAGAGGGTTAGTGGGCAGGAACGCCTTCTCCAGCGCACTAACCTGGAGAAGCTCCGAGTGTCAGAACATATCTCACGGCACTCTGGGAAAAGACATAGGGGTCTAGTTACTAAGCAGTGTTAGGAGACAGAGTGAAAAGTGATAAGGTGCCAGCCAATCAGCTCCTAACTGCCATCTCACAGGCTGTGTTTGAAATATGACACTTGGGTGCTGATTGGCTGGCACCTTATCACTTTTCGCTCTGTCTCCTAACACTGCTTAGTAAATAGACCCCATAATGTGGGAGCCGTGAGCATGAGCAGAGCACTGGTTGCAGTATAGGGTGAGTACGGCTTGTACCACCCCCATGGCATCCTTCCCCGTGCGATGGCACCTCTCTCCTTATGGCCCTTGATTGATTAAAAAAAATCATGCAAAAGCAATATACTTACAGTACCTGTTCCACAGCATCCCCTGCTCAGCTGAACATGCATTTGCTTGTCTTTTCATTTACTGCGCATGCATGATTTGGTGGTCGGTGAAATGCTTTGAGCTGCTGTGTGCTGGGCTAGGGAGCGAGGCTGCTGCAGCAGTCAGTCCTTTCTCTCCCTGCATGATGTGTGGGGGGAGCAATTGCACAACAAAACAATTATTTATCTATAGCGCTTTTCTCCGGAAGTACTCAAAGGCGCTTTACAGACATCGGAAAGCAAGGGGAGGTGTTGGTGTAGTTCCTTTTTGGAACACTGCATACGGTTTATTTCATATATGTTCCTTATGTATGTCTTCCCTTCTGAATATGTTTGTATTCTTCTAAAATCAATAAAAAGAGTTTGAATTAAAAAAAAAAGAAAACATTGTACAAGGATTTGGTGTTGCAGAAAATAGAAAACCACACGGAGATAATAAAAATACCAAAACCTAGAGGGCACAATAGGCATATTGCAGGGTTGGTGCAGACATTTTGGGAAATAACTTCCATGGGTTATATAATCCACCAACAAAAGGTGAGGCAGCCATCTTGGGCTCACTATGTAGGATTACCCTGGGTGGAATAGGTTATGCCTAGAAGAAATGACACAAAATGGGTGGTTGCAGCGTCCTAACGCTAAGAGTAGGATCCCGCCATTATTACCAGGTCCATGTATTTTTCATCCCATCCAAGAGTGTACCAGGTGAGGCAGCCATGTTGGGTGCACTATGAAGGTTACACTGTGGGAGATTAGCCGTACTAGGACCAGGGGCATCTTAAGAGAGGAGGGGGCCCGTGTGCACTCCCCATGCGGGGCCCCCTCCTCTCTCCGGTGGCTGGCAGCCGACTGACGCGGCTAGCCAGCCACCGGAGTCTACTGCGCATGCGCAGAATGCCGGAAAATGGCCGCGGCGGCCATTTTCCGGCGTTCTGTGCATGCGCAGTAGGCACCGGGCACACACTAGTGCCCGGAGTCTACTGCGCATGCGCAGAACACCGGAAATATGGCCGCGGCGGCCATTTTCCGGTGTTCTGAGCAGCGCAGACACCCGACGCGGGACCACGGACAGGTAGGTCTAAAATAAAATGGGTGCGGTGCAGGGACCCCCTGGACCTGGGGGCCCGTGTGCCCCGCACACACTGCACCCATTATAGATACACCACTGACAAGGACCCAAGGCATTAATGGGAAAACTGACGTGTGTGGCAGTATGATATACCCAGTATGAATAGATCCACATGACGTACATCCTACCCATTGGGGATACACCTCAGTGGAGGAATAGCACACTATCATAGCATACAGAGAGGGGCGTAAGTACATGGTAGAAAACAGGGAATAGCAAATACAGCAAACAGTAATGCAGTTTGGGCATGACATGTACGGGTGACTGAAACGATTGTAATATAATACACACTGAATAAATAGATCCACATGTTTGTTCATCCTGCCCAAGTAAAAACCATCCATGGCAGCTATCTGGAGCGCACTGTGTAGATTACATCTGGCAGGGTGTGCAAGTAGCAGAAGTATAACATCCAGACGGAGAGAAAAAAAATGATAACAATGAATGAGAAGATGAACACAAACATATAAAAGGCAGTATTAAAAGAATAGTGTCCGCATTATAAGTTAAAAACTATGTTAATTTTAATCACAAATGTAAAAATAATGGTGTAAACTGCAACAAGTAACATGACTGCACCTAACGTCTTCCTTGCTCAAGTGTCTGGTCTTGTCGCATCCAGCAGTTTGTTGAGTGTGATTTGGCTGCAGCATGAGACTGCCCCCAAACCCAGTTGAATTGAAGGTAGTATAATAGCAATCATGAGCTGCAGCATATGCAAAATTGTTTAATTTTGGGTTAGAAAGTAGTCAGAAGTCCAAATCCAGTTCAACCTCTGGTTCTAACTCCTTGCTTCAGATTACATGCTTAAGATACAGGTTAAGGTGGCAGGTTACTAGTCCAATAAAGTGCATCCGGAAAGTATTCACAGCGATTCACGTAAAAAGATTAAACACCAGGACTGGAAGTGGCCTGCGTTCCATTCATTGGAACGCAACGCAACTGGAAGTCCACGGTCAGACCTACAGTCGGGCATCATCAGAGCCCTTCTAGTGACACAAGTTAGGAACCGGGTCAGATGTGGACGGCCGTGGGTGCGCGCTTCTATACAGATGAGTGAGATTGCCAAGGAGTTTGTGTTGCGCCAAAACAGCTGTCGGACAGACAACTGACCATATATTCCCACGTATTATGACTATTTGGCAAGTTTATATGACCACCCTGGCTATTTCAAGTATGGTTTTTTACCATCATTACCACTATTTTGTTTGTGGTGAACATAAGCATTTGTGTTACTGCTGATTCTATAAATAAATTTTTTGTATTTGCATTTAAAGTGGATATGCTGGATCTTTCTTTACATTGTTGCTAATACCTTTATGTGCCAAGCACTCTGATTTTTAGACTATGATTGTGGAGTGCGACTGGGATTTGTAGTATATGCAACATTTAATATGCCAGTCTGCACCCTTACCTTTTTAAACAATTTTTAGAGTTTTTAATCTCTCTTTTTTGTTTGAGTACTGCACATTTATACCCATTGTAACATGGATACAGCTACAATGCATGTTGATAACCTGACTGATGTCAAGAGATTTGATAACCAGGACATTACAAGAATCTTGTTTCCTGACACCAACTTAATAGCCTTTGATGTGGACAGCCCGTCTGAAGTGTATTCTGATTTATTGAAATTAAAAAAATGCAATGTGGAATTGAACCTCCACGGGCCTACATTATCCCAATACTATAAGGAAAAAGTCATCCTGAGGGGTTTCTGCCTCAGGAATCAGCCAACATTTGGTAGATCAAATTCTGGCTTTTGCAAACAATGGTGCCAAATCTTGAATAAATGCTCGTTTCAACTGATTTGTCATTACTTGATAATGAAATTGTAGTTTGTGAAAGCACCGGTATTGATATACTTAAATCTGATACCGCAGTGGACTGGTTGTCCAAACTTGAGAGCACCTTGAGCTTCTTTCATACTTATATTTTCCTTTTTCAAAGGAAAGTAATTTAAAAGAGTAAAACAGGATAAGGAGTCGCGTATTTATGGTTGGCTACAGAGGGGAGACTCGAGGCCAGATTGGAGAGGAGGTAATAGGTTTAGGAGAAATAGAGTGGATAAATCTTTTTCTGATATCAATACATCAGCCAGTGATTCAGATCAGTCTCGACCTAAACCTTTTTTTTAGGATGTTCCATAACCAGGAGCAGATGCAAAGACCTAAAAAGCCAGTCAGAAGGGGAGGTTCCCACAAACCGGAACAAAAAACAAAAATAAACAGTGATATTTAATGTCTTCATACCATTATCTACCGCTGAGACGGGTGTTTTATCTAAGGGTCTTTTGTCCACAGGGTTGACCTTGGGGTATAGTTGCATCTGGATCCACGGGCACCACGCAGTTAAAGCTTTAGCTGCTCCCAGGATGCACTTGGGTCCATCCTCCTCTATACCCCGCACCTGAGCCACAGGCACCTCAGTTTTAGTTGGTGCCCGGCCGGAGTCGGGTCCCCTTTGCGCAGTGTGGCTGCAGGAGCAGCCCCAAAAGCTTTTTATTTTTAGAGCCAATTTATATTTTACTAGGCTCTGTAGAGCGGCAGCGACGGACTGTCTATACAGACGTCCAAGCTGCCGCTCCTACTCCCCGCTGGCGCCACAATGCCAGTGCCTATCTGGGGATCGCGGCGGGACCCCAGAGCCTGTACTAGCAGGGCTCTGGGGCTTTCCCTGGACTGCTGCCGGAGACACCGGGGAGAATAAGGTAAGCCGCGAGTCGCTGATTAGCGGCGGCTCGCGGGTTCCTCTAAATGCAGTCAGATGCCCCCGGTTCTGAGGGACAGACCTGGGGTGCTAGCGGTGGCGGCGGGCTCCTCCTCGGAGGCATACCCCGTGAGACCACTAGACCACGAGGGTAAAATACGCGGCAAGTGGGAAGCCGGCAACCCTGGGGTTAATAGCTAGCCAGGGGAGGAAGCCTTCCCTGTTTAGCGGCTCCTCCCCTCAGCTTAGCGCGCCTTTCAGCACGCAGTCTGGTGTCCCTGAGCTGCAGATTTCCCGGCCACTCCTCTGAGGTCTCTGGTGGTCATTTTCTCTAGGTGGCAGCGCTGATCTCTCAGGGAGCATGCGGACCGGTGCCCTTGTGTACCTCTCCCTCGCTAAAGGACAGTGTACACAGCGCTATAGCCCTCCCAGACACTGAATCTGGGTGGTTGAGTGTAGTGAAAGGTGCAGTGAGTATTATCTTCCTGCATGGTATGTGACTTTTGCTAGTGCTGCCTGTCTGTGCTTATCCCACTTACTGTCAGCTTATATCTATCCCTTTACTTCTCCTATAAGGCCCTACAGGTGTGTGGGGGAAGAGCGTTTTTCTACAAACCTCACCTATATAAATCAAGTATTGGTGTGGTCAGTCACATGCAGTTGTGCGCGACACAGTGCCATATTGTGGGCTGTTAGGCACACAGGTGAGTGCACTGGTGTGGCACTATTCTTCTCTATTGCCAGATATATATATTTCTACAATATATTTTGTCATGTCTGAGGAGGAGATTGAGCACTCCGTGGCTCCAGTGTTGGGCTCCTGCAGACACTGTTCTGTGGGAGTGGATAGGGAGGATTTATCACAGGATGGCCTGTGCGGACAGTGCCAGTTGGTACCTGGCCCCTCAAAACCCCCTATGTCGCAGGAACCACCATGGGCGATGTTTTCTCAAGGGCTGGTGTGTATTGCTGACCCAGTCTGTTGGTCCCGACTGCTATCCCTACCAGGGCGTTGCCCCACCCTACCATCCCCCATTCCCTGGGTGTCCCGCAATGATTGCAGAGTCCCCCTGGGCCTCAGCCTGTTGGTCATTATGCGGGGTTACCTATGTATATACAGTCTACCCCTGTGACGCAGCAGTCTGTGGTGCCTTTTCAGGCCCCTGGGACGGCTTCCCCTCCATGGGTGGATGTGCTCTCCAACTCGGTCCAGAGTTTGGCGGCCATGTCTTCGGCTTTTCAGTCGATGCTGCAGAGTGACATCCCTTCAAGGAAGTCTAAACGCACTATAATGGCACAAGCCACGCATTTCACGGACACCGAGGTGTCCTCAGATGATGAGGAGGTGCATGATGACACCGACTCGGATGTTCTCGGTCCAGGAGGTGGATACTAAGTCCTCCATCAATGTGCGGGCTCTGGTTAGGGCGGTGTGAGCCATTCTTCAAATAGAGGATGAGACACCAGTACCCTACTTTTAAAAAGGCTAATGTGACTTCTGCGGTGTTTACCCTGTCTGATCAATTGACGGATCATATGGCGGTGGCTTGGCAGGCACCCAGTAAGAGATTCCAGCCACAGAAGTGGTTGGCGTCTAATTATCGATTTCCTGAGGCGCACTGTAAAAAAATTGGAAACCCCACCGGCAGTGGATTCCCATGTCACTCGCTTAATCAGGAGCGCTACGCTGCCATTACCGTCTATATCCTCGCTGAAGGATCCCACAGACAGGAAGGTTGAGACTTGCCTAAAGTCCATTTACTCTCTCTCAGGGGCAGTAGCCCGGCCGTCCATGGCCATCTCCTGGGTGGCAAAGGCCATTGAGGGTTGGGCCAATGCATTAGAGGATACCTTTCCAGACGATGCTCCGGATGTCCAGAGAGCATTGTTAGTACAGATGAGAGATGCTGCTTCCTACATTGGAGAAGCATCTTTAGATACTAGTCTGCTGACTTCTAGGATTTCGGCGGCAGCAGTGTCTGCTCGCCGGTCCTTGTGGTTGAGGTCTTGGAGAGCAGACGATGATTCAAAGAAAGGCCTGGAGGCCTTACCCTTTAATGGAGAATTACTATTTGGTCCGGACTTGGACAAGATAGTAGATACCCTGGCTTAATCCAAATCAGCCTTCTGCCCTTCAGCTTCAGCACCTGCTAAGGTGCGGAGCTCCGCTTTTCGTTCCTTTTGGGTTCAGGACAAGGCTAAAGGTCAGCAAGACCGCCTCTAAGTCCTGGAGTGCCAGGCGCCCTTCTTCCAAGCAGGAAGATAAGACTTCTGCCTGATGGGACAGGCCTCCCTCTGGGGGACCCCAGAGTAGGAGGCTGACTTCTTCAGTTTGCCCAGTGCTGGCACAATACCACCACGGATGCCTGGGTTCGAGAAGTGCTCTCCCAGGGGTACGCCCTGTCTTTTCGGCACAGACCGCCCCACCAGTTTTTCTGCACGAGTCCTTCTCAGGACAAAACCAAGGCTTTGCAGATTCAGATTGCAGCTACTCTCCGGAGGTACTGCTTCAACATCTCCACCTGCTGATCGCTTGTCTGCAAGCGCACACGGGTGGTTGATAAATTGGAGAAAGTCCTCCCTGATTCCATCACAGTGGATGGTTCATTTGGGAGCCCTACTAGATTCTCGTCAGCAAAGGATCTTCCTGACTCCGGAGAAGGTCTCCTCCCTACAGCTGCGGATACACAGTTGCCTGAGCAGTTGCCGCCTGTCGGTCCATTCGGCAATGAGAGTTCTGGGGTCCATGGTGTCAGCATTCGACATGGTGGAATTTGACCAGTTCCATTCACGGTCCCTGCAGGGGCCGATTCTATCAGAATGGAACGGGTTACCTCACAGGATCCGCTCTCAGATGCTGGTGTTGTCCCCGGAGGTTTGGCAGTCTTTGGCTTGGTGGCTTCAGACAGCTCATCTGGTCGAGGGGCGCCCCTTTTGGATCCCGAACTGGGTCCTGCTCACAACAGATGCCAGTCTCCGGGGTTGGGGGCAGTGACAGGCTCGTTGTCACTTCAGGGATGTTGGACTGCAGAAGAAGCTCTTCTCCCCATCAACATCCTGGAACTGCTGGCGGTGTACAGGGCCCTGCAGTCGTCCGACACTGCTCTTCAAGGAAGGGCGGTTCAAGCTCAGTCCGACAACGCCACCACGGTGGCGTACATCAACCACCAGGGAGGAACTCGCAGTCGGGCTGCGATGTCGGAGGTGTCTCGCATCCTTGCTTGGGCGGAGTGCCACATTCCAGCAATCTCGGTGGTCTTCATCCCCGAAGTCCTCAATTGGGAGGCGGACTTCATCAGCCGTCACGACGTGCATCCTGGGGAATGGTCGCTTCACCCAGAGGTGTTTCAGGTGCTCGTGGACAGATGGGGACTGCCGGTGCTGGACTTGATGGCCTCCCGTCATAATCACAAGTTGCCCGTTTATGGGTTAAGGACAAGAGATGCAGGCGCGTGTCTGGTAGACGCGCTGTCGGTGAAATGGACGTTTCACCTGGCGTATCTGTTTCCTCCGATATCCCTGCTACCTCGGGTCCTGCGGAAATTCAAGCAGGACAGTGGCACGCTCGTGCTGGTGGCTTCAGCGTAGCCCAGACATCCTTGGTACTCCGATCTGAGGAGCCTCTCCATCGACGCTCTGTACCTTCTTCCTCAGCATCAGGACCTATTGTCTCAAGGGCCCTGCCTTTACCCGGATCTGGCATGGCTCTTGAGACAGCTGTCTTAAGGTCTCGGGGCTTCTCAGGTTCGGTTATTAGTACCATGCTCAGGGCTTGCAAGCCTACTTCCGCACAGGGTGTGGTGCACTTACTTTCAGTGGTGTGAGTCCAGAAACTATGATCCTCAGGTGTTCCGAGTCTCTAGGATCTTGGAATTTCTTCAATCAGGTTTGGACCTAGGCTTACGCCTTGCCTCCCTGAAGGTGCATGTGTCCGCGCTGTCTGTGTGGTTCCAAAGAAGGATCGCTACACTGCTAGATGTTCACACTTTTTTCCAAGGTGTTCTCCGAATCCAGCCTCCCTTTGTGCCTCCTGTGGTTCCTTGGGACTTAGCGGGGGTTCTTCGGGTCCTGCAGGGTTCTCCTTTTGAGCCTCTTGAGTCGGTGGAACTCAAGTGGTTAACATTTAAGACCGTTTTTCTCCTGGCAATTGCTTCTGCCAGGAGGGTGTCAGAATTGGGGGCGCTTAACTGTCGTCCCCCTTTTCTGATTTTTCATCAGGACAGAGCGGTGCTTCGCAATCGTCTTGAGTTTTTGCCGAAAGGGGTTTCAAAGTTCCACATCAATCAGGAACTTGTTGTGCCAGCTTTTCAGTCACCTGATCTTTCAGCTGGTGAGGCTTCCTTGGATGTAGTCCGTGCCCTCAGAATTTATGTGAACCAGACTGCTTCTGTTAGGAAGTCTGATTCCTTGTGTGTCCTCTTTGGTTTTCACAGGAGGAGTTGGCCTGCCAACAAACAAACATTAGCTTTTTGGCTTTGTTCTATTATTTGTGAGGCTAATGCACAGGAGGGTTTACCTGTGCCAGCCTCTGTTAAGGCTCATTCCACTCGTTCTGTGGGTCCCTCTTGGGCTGCTAAACGTGGTGCCTCTGCTGTTCAGCTATGTAAGGCGGCCACCTGGTCTTCTATTCAGACGTTTTTGAGGTTCTATGCATTTGGCACCTTTGCCTCTCAGGATGCATCCTTCGGGCGCCAGGTTCTCCTTTCTGCACAGGAGCGTCCCCACCCTTAGTTGAACTGCTTTGGGACATCCCCAAGGTCAACCCTATAGACCCTGAAGTAGAAAACAAGAGATATGGTAAGAACTTACCTTTGTTATCTCTGTTTCTACGAAGTCCATAGGGCACCCGCCCTGACGCACCCGGCTTCATATGGGCTGTGTGGCTGGTGACCGGTTTTCAGTCTCCCATTTCTGTGAGTATGGTTTCTTGTGTGTTCCAGTCTTCCTTCTCTCTGTTTAGTTTCCTCCTCCGGCCGTGGCTGCTTACCAACTGAGGTGCCTGTGGCTCGGGGGCGGGGTATAGAGGAGGATGGACCCAAGTGCATCCTGGGAGCAGCTAAAGCTTTAACTGCGTGGTGCCTGTGGATCCAGATATACCCCAAGGTCAACCCTGTGGACCCTATGGACTTCGTAGAAACAGAGATAAAGGTAAGTTCTTACCATATCTCTTGTTTTCTTTTGTTAAAACCTATAAACAGGTCTTTGAGTCCAAGCTCTATCGTTTTCATCTCACCCTCAAACTGAAAGACTATTTCGATAGACATATGACTACACCTATTGAAAATAAGGGCTTTAAACCTAACAGTACATTTGATCCACCTGGTACCAGGGCCTCCATTGAGACCTTTATTAATTTGGTTAACCAAGATACACTACCTTTCATCAATAAGCAAAAAGTGTCATATACAAATTTGACGAGAATAGCGAATCAGGCACTTGTTGCCTTGAAGAATAATTCTGAAATAATTATACCTCTGATAAAGGTGGATTGATAGTGGTCTAAAATAATCATACTATATGGCCTCTTGAATGGTTGGATTGATGAGTCTACAGGCCGGTTTCTTACACAGACTCTCTCCAGAATACCACTCATACGTTTTGACTAAGGTACATAAGACATTGGTGAGACCACCCAGTAGACCCACCATTTCATCTTGTGTTTCATTATGCCAACCTCTCTCAATATACAGTATTGACTTCTGGTTGCAGCCAGTAGTTCAAAACACCAAATATTACCTTAAAGACACAACTGATTTCCTTAATAAATTGGACAACTTAGGTCCTATACCTAAGGCTGGTCTATTGGTTACACTAGATCACAGGTTCTCAAACTCTGTCCTCAGGACCCCAAACAGTGCATGTTTTCCATGTCTCCTCACAGAATCACAAGTGAAATAATTAGCTTCACCTGTGGATCTTTAAAAATGTGTCAGTAATGACTACACCTGTGCACCTGCTGGGTGACCTGAAAACGTGACCTGTGTGGGGTCCTAGGGACAGAATTTGAGAACCACTGCCCTAGATATACAGTAACAAGTTTTACACCAATATTGACCATGTTGATGGTGTTCAATCTGTCAGTTTAATCTCAGACAGTCCACACTACAAGGGTCCTTGCATTGCTTTTGTTGCTGTTAATGGATATAGTTTTGCATATAAATTATTTTGTTTGAAAATTACTTTTTCTTACAACTCAGAGGGACTGCAATGGGGTCTAATATGGCCCCATCGTATGCCAATTTATTTATGCATATGTACAAAAACCAACATATTATGGCACATCTTATTTTTTTGGAATTTATCTTTTTTTATGTACGATATATACAGTCAGGTGCATAAATATTGGGACATTGACAGAATTGTCATATTTTGGCCTCTATTCACCACCACAATGGCTTTGAAATGAAACAAACAAGATGTGCTTTAACTGCAGACTTTAAGATTTAATTTGAGGGTAATTACATCCAAATCAGGTGGACGGTTTAGGACTTACAACGGTTTATATATATGCCTCCCACTTTTTAAAGGGGCCAAAAGTAATGGGACAAACTAAATCCTAAATCAAACATTCACTTTTTAATACTTTGTTGCAAAGCCTTTGCAGGCAATTACATCCTGAAGTCTGGAACGCATAGACATCACCAGACGCTGGGTTTCATCCCTGGTGATGCTCTGCCAGGCCTCTACTGCAAATGTCTTCAGTTCCTGCTTGTTCTTGGGGCATTTTCCCTTCAGTTTTGCCTTCAAGTGAAATGCATGCTCAATCAGATTCAGGTCAGGGGATTGACTTGGCCATTGCATAACATTCCACTTTTTAGCCTGAAAAAACTCTTTGATTGCTTTTGCAGTATGCTTCGGGTCATTGTCCATCTGCAGTGTGAAGCGCCGTCCAATGAGTTCTGAAGCATTTGACTGAATATGAGCATATAATATTGCCCAAAACACTTCAGAATTCATTCTGCTGCTTTTGTCAGCAGTCACATCATCAATGAATACAAGGGAACCAGTTCCATTGGCAGCCATACATGCCCACGCCATGACACTACCACCACCATGCTTCACTGATGTGGTATGTTTTGGAGCATGAGCAGTTCCTTCCCTTCTCCATACTCTTCTCTTCCCATCACTCTGTGATCTTTGTCTCATCTGTCCATAGGATGTTGTTCCAGAACTGTAATGACTTTTTTAGATGTTGTTTGGCAAACTCTAATCTGGTCTTCCTGTTTTTGAGGCTCACCAATGGTTTACATCTTATGGTGAAACCTCTATATTCACTCTTGTGAAGTCTTCTCTTGATTGTTGACTTTGACACATATACACCTACCTCCTGGATAGTGTTCTTGAATTGGCCAACTGTTGTGAAGAGGTTTTTCTTCACCAGGGAAATAATTCTTCTGTCATCCACCACAGTTGTTTTCCGTGGTCTTCCGTGTCTTTTGGTGTTGCTGAGCTCTCCGGTGCATTCTTTCTTTTTAAGAATGTTCCAAACAGTTGATTTGGCCACACCTAATGTTTTTGCTATCTCTCTGATGGGTTTGTTTTGATTTTTCAGCCTAATGATGGCTTTCTTCACTGATAGTGACAGCTCTTTGGATCTCATATTGAGAGTCGACAGCAACTGATTCCAAATGCAAATGTCACACCTAGAATCAACTCCAGACCTTTTACCTGCTTAATTGTTAATGAAATAACGAGGGAATAGCCCACACCTGTCCATGAAATAGTTTTTGAGTTGATAGTCCCATTACTTTTGGCCCCTTAAAAAGTGGGAGGCACATATAGAAACCGTTGTAATTCCTGGAAATTTCATGGAATAACATATGGAAAAATTGGCGATATCCCTTATAATACACAAGGAGTGCTCTTGGTGTGTCAAAATAAATACTTATCTCAAAAAAGATGTTCGATTTTTTCGGTCCTGTTGTAATATTTGATTGTCCAGTAGTACCCAGCGGGCTTAATGAGAAACAATATCTAAATTGCTTTCTTTGATGCGGTTTTCTCTAGATTACTATCTGGAAAAAATTCCAGAAACAACCAGAAAAAATCTGGAAACAATCTTTACATGTCGGTGCTTACTACTCTGTTTGATTGTCATTGACCTGCATAGCTGATTCATGTTACATGTTGTTTATATGTGTGTATGTCTTATTATAGTGTTTACATATTGGCATCATCTATACCTACCTATTGGCAGCTCACTTGGCGATTTTTATAACATTTGTTACCTAATCTGAAGCCTTGTTTATTAATGTGGCTGCTATCTCTGCTAGTACACACCTGTATGGTTTAGTGGCAGACGGGTTGCCTAGCAACACTAGTAGTCTTTGGTGTGGTTATTCTGTTGCTATGCCACCCGCAATGTCACTTCTGGTCACGACGCTTATTGTTCCGGTTGTTGACACGCGGCTGGCTGCATGTTCTGAGCAGTATTTCCAGGTCGGATGTGGACGGCCGTGGGTGCGCACTTCTATACAGGTGCGTGAGATTGCCAATTATGGATTTAGGTATAAATGTTGCTATGTTTGTCAGTTAGAGTGTCCATGAGGAAGGCGTTTGTATTGCGCCGAAACAGCAGTCGGACGGACAACTGACCATATGTTCCCACATATTATGACAAGTTTGGCAAGTTTATCTGACACCCTGGCTATTTCACTCCTTGGACAGGGCCCCTATGCAAAGCAATACAAATAGAGCACCTCAAATTAAAAAAAAATGTTGGTAGAAACAATTCCATCGTGGGCGCAGATGAAGGCAACAGCTAGCACAGTATAAGAGGAAAGTATGTATCTTGTGGAAAATGCAGATTTATTTATTTATTATTTATTACCAGTTATTTATATAGCGCACACATATTCCGCAGCGCTTTTACAGAGAATATCCTACCATTCACATCAGTCCCTGCCCCGGTGGAGCAGGGAATCTATATTCCCTACCACATGCTCACACACATACACACTAGGGTCAATTTTGTGGGGAGCCAATTAACCTACCAGTATGTTTTTGGAGTGTGGGTGGAAACCGGAGCACCCGGAGGAAGCCCACGCAAGCACAGGGAGAATATACAAACTCCACACAGTTAGGGCCGTAGTGGGAAGCGAACCCATGACCTCAGTGCTGTGAGGCAGTAACGCTAACCATT
This sequence comes from Taudactylus pleione, assembly GCA_031769625.1. Lineage (NCBI taxonomy): Eukaryota > Metazoa > Chordata > Amphibia > Anura > Myobatrachidae > Taudactylus > Taudactylus pleione. Next base: position 3,238,689 of record JAUIMM010000257.1, read on the forward strand.
ACACCGTCTGTGCTGCCCAGATAGAACAACTTTGGTACAAATCCAGTTTTTCTTGATGTCTTCGTTATGACTTTTGACATGACCATCTTTGCTTAGGTAAGCACATCCGGATGTATCACTTTGAAATTCAGTCTTGTTTGAAAATCTGGAGAAAAACAAAGACAAATTAGTGTTGTGAGATCATGTGTTCGGTTGTTGCAGTCTGGGCATTTTAAGAATGCTGCTACTACTAATATTCAACATATATAAACACAGCAGGTTGGGTATGGGATGCCGGCACTCAGAATCCCGATAAGGTTAGGATACCGACACCTGTTACTCTGAATCCTAACCCTCCCTCTTCCCTGGAGCCTGAACCTAACCTCCCACATTAGTGCATGAGATTCATTTTGAAAGTATCTGGTTGAACTAGAGATCATCTCCATCTTATTATAATCAGAGTTTGCAGGGACCCACAATATGTTAATTATATGTAAACCATGGTTAAACCAGAAAGAGATCTCCTATTATACATGCAATATTGCCAGCAAATCACAGAAGTTGGAAATAGATTAAATGATGCAGGTAATGAGATAATGAGAAAGATGTCTACTTTCGGAGATGCAAGGTTACCATTTCACATTCATATAATTTGCATTGGCAACCTCTCCGTTCTTCAGCTTGCAGGGACCCCTGCTTTTTCTAGCTGGTACGTCTAGGACAGCGTTAACATTATTAGTACATTTTGTAGTCACAGCAGGCATTGTGCCAACGCGTATTTTGCTGCTGAATTTTTCAAGGCCTTTCACAATGGTGAGAGTGGTATGGCATGACTAAGTTCCGTCCTCTTTTCCTGTATTGAAACTATTAATGTATAATATTTAAACAAATAAAGAAGTTATTAAAATTATATAATAAAAAAGGTGTGGTTCTAAAGGTTCATCTATCATATATATATATATTTCACTTACGCTTCCCATTGCGGATTGCCGAATTACCCTCGATATGATGCTTTTTACCGATGTAAATATCCGTGACGGGTATGTTTTTATGCATTACTTCTTTGCTGCTATATTTTTATTTACACTAATCACCCTTGGTATGATATTTATTTTACAAACGCATATATCCGCGGGAGGTTATGTATTGCTCCTTTGCTGCTATATTTTTACGTATATTTTTTTATGTAAATGATTACTATATACACATATACCCCATTTGTTTGCGTTCCAATACTGTGGAACGCGGAACTACCCTCGGCATGATTGTGTGTCCGGGGACTGGTATATGAGGTTTGAGATGGATCTTGTCATGCGATATGTGACGGATATTTTGCACGTCTGGGATGCCCTATTAGAATGGTGAACTCAGCTGTTAATATTTTACATAGCAATTCTTGGTTAGTCACGATGTTTATGACACGCCTCCACCTTTGTTGTTTACTATTGGCCCCATATACCACGTACATGTTCTTTCTCCTGCACCATTCCGGACAGCTGATGCGCTCCAGTAGTGACACGCTATTGAGGTTTAAATACTACTCTTTATGACGGCATTCAGGTAGGTCACAGTTCAGGATATCCAAGCTGCATATATGGGACCTGTGATACCTATGGGGATAGCGACCACCCTATTGTTTTTATACCATTGCTGCTTTTCAAGTTTATTTTGTGTTAATTGTTTGGAACTCCACCCCCCTTTTAAGTTTAAGAAGGGAGGGTATATAAGTTGGTTCTAGGATCCATTATCATTATGCCTTGACAAAGACCTGCGGGTAGAAACGCGTTGGCACAGGGATCTTTTGGACCCACGATTTGGATACTATTGACTTTTATTAACTGATCCTGTGGACTATGATTTTTTCCGGACATTTCACATTTGAGCCTTAAATCTTGGATCTGTTTATTGTGATCATTGTTTGCCCATTTATGTATTAAATACTTGAATTTATGCAGATCGTGTGGACGTCCATATCCAGAACCAACTCAAAAGATACCTTTTATAGGTGAAAACATCCGATGCTGCATGTGAGTACATGGTACGCCATCTGATAAATAAATTGTTATAGGAGTACATAGACACCTGTCGAAGTGAGTGAGGTATGTCCCTCCCCCATGGATTATGAATATATGTTGAAAGATACCTTGATATATGCACCTACTTACTACAATGTGTTAAGTTAAAATTAGGACCGACCTATGGTCTCCTTTTTTTTCCCCCTCTTTTTCCTCTGCCTTTGATGCATGGTCAGCTAAAACTACTGAGGAGGAAAAGAGAAGAAAATCTTCTAGAAGAAAAAAAAAATCGGACTGATAAATTGATTTAATTTATTTTGTGATTGCATATTAGCATTTTGTTTATGCATTTGTTACAGCACCTATATCTGAGGTCTTTAATTCTTTGCATTGTGGTTCTAAAGGTGCCCATCCAGTAGCAGACATGAAAATGACTGCACAATTACGACATTGTGATCGTGCAGTCGTTTGTCAGTCTGTGATGAGCCTGCACTGAACGAGCAGTCATTCAGAGCAGGCTCATCAATCATCTACAATCATCTGAACCTGACGTTATCATCAGGTAGTCCAGCATGTTTGCATGATGATAGATGTGTAAACGACCAGCGGGCACACGCATCGCTGGTCGTTTTAAATGTTTTTGCAAACGATTTATGAACGATTGTTATCGTTCAACTTGATCGTCTGGTGGATGGTTTGACTTGGATGCGACATTTATAAGATCTTAGTAATGGTGAGGTCTGGCTCTATAACATGGAAAATAGAACAATGGTTGTAAGGTTTGCAAAAGACAAATTTCATATCCACGCTGTTATTGCAATAACAATTCACACAATTAATTATTTTGCTGCTGGATCATAAATTCTCAAACAGCAGGGCCCTTCTTACCCTTTTTTTTCACAACGGCATTACTTTGTACGTCCCCGTGTTACATACAGATGTATCCACATACACCTATTCTCAAATTGTGCCAAATATCTATTTTTATTGTGCAACACAAACTTTGCTACTTAGCCTCACCAAAACACTAATCCCAAGTACCCAGTTGAGGGAGAAAAAAAAAATGGACACAATCCCAGGTTAAACAGGATGAAAAACAGTTCAGATACAAGTGACCAGCGCCACACAGTTATTCATAGGGCTCAATTCAATTAGCCAAGGACGGGAGTCGCCAAAATGCTGGTAACGGCACCGATCTCGCACACCTCATGGACCGCTCCGAGCCCAAATTCGCACAATTTTGCTTGGAGCCCTATGGGGCTGTGGGCACTGTGTGCCAGTTCGGGCTGCCACGATGACTTGGACCCGCAAGATCATCGAGGCTAATTGGAACGAGCCCTTAATCTGCGACTTTATACCATTTCCTTTGCGTCAAAAAAAAATTATCTGAAGTATCTAGTACACCACTTCCAAACTAAAACGCAAGATTGAGGAAAGAGTAGCCATAAACAGTATTAGAGTTGAGGAAAAAAGTAAGCAGCGCGAGAATCACGGCAGGCGTCTCACGTCATATGGCACAGAAGAGATAGAGTATATACAGTAGACGTGTCCTCATACTCCTAATTTCCCCACTGCCTGTCACATAAGACAACTATAAAGCTTAACAAATCAAGGTCAACGACAACTAGCGTTCCTGCTAAGCTGTTTTAGCGGGGCCATGTGCCCTGCCCAATTTAAAAAGGGAAGAATGAGAGTGCCCTTTTGGCGGCACCCTGCTAAAACAACCTGCCGGGTGCCGCCCCCCCACCCGTGGGCTGCAGTGTCCCGCGAGTGGGAAAATAGTGGTGCAACAGTCACCGCCGTTGAACAGATGCCCGGCGTATGCATCCGGCATCTATTCACAGAGACAGGAGGACTTGGGGGGGTAGCCCGGCATGTCCATAAGTGCCGGGCATGCCCCCCAGAGAAGTTAAAAGGGGGTGTGTTTTAAAGACATGCCCCTTTTTCTTGTGGACACCCCCCTTTTAGGGCGCATGCTGATCTGCTCCTTTCTAGGCCCGATGCCAGACCTAGCGTGAATAGAGAAGATCAGTTTCTATATAATTCTGTAATTTTTTCTACTCCTTATGGCCACATCATTAGTACTGTATATAGTCACTGGTACTGCCATTAGTACAGAACAGCAGAAGTCATAGCACCATTAGTACTGTATATTGTCACTGGTACTGCCATTAGTACAGAACAGCAGAAGTCATAGCATCATTAGTACTGTATATTGTCACTGGTACTGCCATTAGTACAGAACAGCAGAAATCATAGCATCATTAGTACTGTATATTGTCACTGGTACTGATAGCAGTACAGAACAGCAGAAGTCATAGCACCATTAGTACTGTATATTGTCACTGGTACTGCCATTAGTACAGAACAGCAGAAGTCATAGCATCATTAATGAGGCTAACTTGCAATTGATAAAAGTTCATCTAATTACCATGACCAATTTTATTAATTAAAATAAGAGAAAACTTACGTCTCGCCATTGTATAATGTTCCATTAGTCAACGTCCAGCCATCAGATGTATTGTTCCTACTTAGCCCGATCCAGTGATTACCTTCACAAATAGATTTGTTCAAGTAGTTCTAGCAAAAAGAAAATACATATTTTTGGTCAAAAAAAAAATGCTTTTAACTTGTAACACAGTAATGTTACAGGATAGGCAGCAAGTATAAAGGAATGGGTATGATATACCGCCAGCCGCATGGCCGGCGGTTCGATTCCAGTCAGCGGCAGTCCGACATCAGCAGAGTTAGAAGCAGCGGAAGCCCGACAGCACTGGAAATCCCGATGGTGGATAGGTAAGTATACACCCCCCTAACCCTCCTTAGTGCCTAACCCTAACCACCCCCTTCCCCGCTGCCTAAACCTAAGTCCCCCAGGGGGGTGCCTAACCCTAAGTCCCCCCCCGGGGGTGCCTAACCCTAACCCTTCCTCCCCCTAGCCTAACCCTAACCCTCCCGGGGGGGTGCCTAACCCTAAGTCCCCCACGGGAGCCCTAAACCTAGCCCTCCCCCCCCGGCTGTCCGCTCGCGGCGCCCGGCATCACTACGATCGTGATGCCGGGCGCCGGTCTCCCGGAGTCAGGGAAATGCGGGCGTCTACATCTAGATGCCCGGCATTTCACCCATGCCGGGATAAGACAGTCGGGAAGCCGGCTGCCGGTAATTAGGCAGTCGGCTTCCCGATTGCTTCCCAGTATAAAGAACCCTACAACCTTTCAAGTGAATGCCCAGGGCTCCAAACAAACAGAGTTGTTTGCAAAATGGGCATAAATGACTAAAAAAAAAAAAAAAAAAAAGTAAAAGCCACATATCGTGCTTCTGCCCATATGCAGAGCAGTACATATCTTGGCATGCACACAGCGCCAAATTGGCAGCATATGCACCTAGTTTATGCCAAGTCATCATCAGTGTGTACCTGTATATGTCCTCTGGCAGGAGCAAAAGATACAAATCCTAATAGTAAATGCGACTCATGCATTGGAACCTATTACTGTACTTGCCCCCTCCCTCCCCAGTTCCGCCTCTCCAGTCGTAAATAGGTGCAAGTGTCAACTATGTGCAAGTCTGCAAAAGGCGCATCTGACGTCTTAATGCGCTAGTGCAGTGAAGATCAGTACAATTTACACAAAACCTACTGGCATAAGTTTGACTCCCCATTAAGCCCACAATGAGCACATAAAATAAAGGGGTGTGTCGAGATATTGTGCATTACCGTGTAACATTTCTCCACCTGCTGAATAGTTCAAACAAATATTGATCATCATCAACAAACAGGCAATTTAAAGAAAACAAAAAAAACAAATGTCATTTTTTTTAATGAACCGTGACCATGTCTAGGAATAAGAGATGCACAAACACAACTCTTAAAGCTGTGTGTGTAAAAGCTAGGAGCTTAGGAGATAAAATTGCGGAGCTACTCAGGGTTCGCAAAATACACGCTATAGCGCGTTTTTACGTGCTACAGCAAACTGGGGACCCAGATTTAAAAACTAAAGCGGGTCCTGTAGGACCCGCTGGCTCTGTTTGTGCTGCTGTAGCCAATGGCTGCGCTGCGATGTCTCCCCCAGCCAATGGGCGCGCGGCGTCTCCACCACCAGCCAATGTGCACGCGGCGTCTCCACCAGCCAATGGGCGCGCGGCGTGTCTGTGGGAGGTCCAGGGCAGAGCGCCCCGCCTCCCACAAGGACGCTGACCAGAACCGGACCCCGCGTCGCCACCAACACGGTGTGGCGCGCCATCACCAAGCGACGTGGAGTGCCAATAAGGACCCGCCGCGTCATCAACCCGAGGATGACGCGCGGCGGGATATTTAAACCCCGGTGTGCGGCCTGGGAGGGAGAGTCGTGTGGGAGTTACCAGCGCTGTAGGATCACCACCGGAGAGGATCTAGGACGCGGTTCAGCGGATCAGGTAAGCCCTCAGTGAGGCCCCCTATTTTTATTGCTCATCTGTATCTGTGTTAGGTGATTGTGTACCCACTGTACCACCACCGTGCGGCGCTAGGCTGAGACCACTGCATCTGTGTTAGGTTATTGTGCACCCACTGTACCACCACCGTGCAGCGCTAGGCCGAGACCATTGTATCTGTGTTAGGTTATTGTGTACCCACTGTACCATCACCGTGCGGCGCTAGGCCGCAGGTATTGCCCTTGCGCGGCGCATGGCGTCTGTGCTCTCTTACAGGAGCAGTGACCAGGACTACTCGCCCAGCAAAGGGACAAGGGGTATACCCGGTGAGTGCATTCTGTGTTCGTGTGTTGTATCATTGTCGTGTGTCATCCCCTCTTCCTTTTCCCCTTTTCGGGCATTTTCGTTCTGGTTGCACCCATGTGCCTGGCACGCGGGTGTAAACCAGTCTGAGGCCAAAAGTGCCAATGATGACCATCTTCTAGTCCCCGTAACACCTGTCTGTCAGTCAGTCCTGTGGCACCAAGGTCCAGCCCATAGGCTCAGCGTGTCCGACCTATCTTACAGGTTAGACTGTCCCTGGCTGTGCCGAACCGGAGAGACCCAGACCGTCCGTCGGAGTAACCAAGGCGGCCTGAAGGTGAGAGCCACGGGGTGCGAGAGGTAAGTGCTCCGCCACACCTGCACGACAGCAGGCGCACACACCAGCCCACCCCCTGCCCCTCTTACATTTGGCGTAGTCAGCAGGATCAGACACGAGCGGAGGACCTTCAGGAAGGATGACGGACGCAGCCGCCAGTTCCCCGACCGAGAGCCAGTTGGCAGGTAGGCCGGTCCCGACCTTCGACCCTCAGGTCGCCCCGGCCATCGGTGCCGCCGTACAAATCCTCCAGAAGTTTGACGGATGGAACATGGAGCTGGATGACTGGATGGACCAGGTGGAGTCGGCAATCCGCCTGTATAGTCTCCCCGGGACGGTACAGTTGGACTGTCACTGCAAGGCCTTCTGGGGCCAGCCAAACGAGCCGTCACCAATCGGCCCCCCGACCAAAAAAGGGACCTCCAAGGGGTGTTCAAGATCTTGAAGGCCACGTACGGGAACCGGTCCACAACCACCAACCTCCGGAAATGCCTGTTTGCCCGGATCCAGCGCGAAGACGAATCAATCTCCCAATTTGCCGATGCCATCCAACGTTGCGCAGAACAGATACGGGCCCGTCCGGACGCGGACTGGCTGGCGGGCAACCCAGACGCTGTCCTAGGGACTTATTCGTGGCAGGGCTGAAGAGCAGGCCTCTACGCCACCAACTCCAAGACCGGATTGAGGAAGACCCCCGCCTTATGTTCCACGAAGTGCTGGAAAAGGCATTGGTGAAAGAGCAGGACGAAGCCGGCACACCCTGATGACCGCATCCCCAAACCACACCTCAGCCCAATGAAGAGCTGCGTCAAGGAGTTGACCAACGCACTCCTCCTGGTTCAGCAAGAGATGGCTCAGCTGAAACAGCGGGTGGAGCGGACAGAGGACCATCGGGCCGAGTCGGAGGACAGAGCCGAAGGAAAGAGGGCCGAGACCGCACGTCACCAGCCGGTTGGTCGGGACCCACCCCGGTGCTGGGAGTCCATGGGCCCCTGCTGGCAGGACACCCGGGGTCCGACCTGCTGGGAGTGCGATCGGCCTGGGCATTTCGCCCGCAAGTGCCCGGAGGCGCGGCCCAGCTGGGACAATCGCCGGAGACCTTTAAACTAACGTCCCTCGCGGTTGCGGGCCAAACCGCGAGGAGGAGAGACGAACAAGTGGACCTGACCCACTCGTCGGATCTCATTGGAGAGTGCCCCACGGTAGTAGCCCAGCTGGCGGGAAAAAGTCAGCGCTGCCTCCTGGATACAGGTTCCCAAGTGTCTACCATGTCTCAGCGATGCTTCAGAGAAAACTACTCCCACCTGCAGAAAACCAACGTCGGAGATTGGGTAACCCTAATGGCCGCAAACAACCTCCCCATTCCCATCCTGGGCGTGGTGTGGATCGAGGTGGGACTAAACGACCAACCCCTGGGGAAGAAGGGCATCATGGTTGTCGCCGGAGAAGAGTTGAAGCATGGACCTGTCATCCTAGGGATGAATATACTACGTTGCTTGGACCAAGCCCTGGTCCAAGAGAGAGGCCCCAGCTATTGGAGACACCTGGGGGTCCAGAAGTCTGTGCAACAGGCCTTGCAGAGGGTGGTGCGCCTGTGCAAGAATACATCCCCAGCCTCCAACGCATCCCCCAAGTAGAGGCTGTGCCCGGGGGCGGTGTCCAGTCAGGACAAACTATTCTGCTAGATCCCGACATGCGTCAGCCATGGACGCTGGTCGTGATGGTAGAAGAGTGGGAAGAACCCACAGATAACTGGAATGGACGAGTCATACTGGAACAAGTGGATGTCCCTCTGGACGAGTTCAGCCCGGCCGATGTCAAGAAGCTCGAGCGACTACAGTGGAGGAGGCAAAAGGCGTTCTCTCACAGCGAGGACGACTTCGGCTGCACACGGGAGCTGGAACATGAGATCAACACTGGGGACCAGCCACCCATCCGGGAGCGCTACAGACCCATCCCACCAAAGCTGTACCAGGTGAAGACCATGATACGCCAGATGCTGGATAACCACGTCATCAAGGAAAGCAAGAGCCCGTGGGCAGCTCCCATCGTCCAGGTTAAAAAGAAGGATGGGGCACTACGCTTCTGCGTGGACTACCGGCGGTTGAACAACTGCACTGTACGGGACGCATACCCTCTTCCCCGCATCGAGGAGTCATTGGCGGCCCTTGGGAGGTCTCGTTTCTTCTCGACATTGGACCTGGCCAGCGGCTACTGGCAAGTGCCAGTGGCTGAAGGAGTTCAAGCCAAGACCGCCTTTATCACACCCATGGGCCTATTCGACTTCTGCCGAATGCCCTTTGGACTGGCCAATGCACCAGCTACTTTCCAGCGGCTCATGGAACGTTGTCTAGGGGACCTGAACTTTGACTCCATCTTGATCTATCTGGACGATATCATCGTGTTCGCCCAGACACTGGACGAGCATTTCCGGAGGTTGGATCAGGTACTGCAGAGGCTGGAACAATATGGGCTCAAACTGAAGCCAAGGAAGTGCCACCTCCTCCAACACAGCCTGGAGTACTTGGGGCACATAGTCTCCCGCGACGGGGTGGAACCCACACCCGGCAAGCTGGCAGCAATTCAGGGATGGAAGACGCCCACCACCATGACAGAAGTACGGGCCTTCCTGGGGCCAGTCGGCTACTACCGTAGGTTCATTCGGGGCTTTGCCGAAATAGCCTGACCCCTGCACGGACTGCTGCGAGGAGTGGCGACGGACGCAAGAAAAAGGACTGTGGCATGGGGCCGTGCGCAGGATGATGCCTTCAACCAGCTGAAGGAGGCCCTCACCCAGGCACCAGCACTCGCCTATGCGGACTTTGACAAGCCTTTCTTAATCTACACCGATGGCAGTCACAAGGGGCTGGGGGCGGTTCTCTCCCAAGTCCAGGATGGGCAAGAACGGGTGATCGCCTATGGGAGCCGGGGGCTGCGGGACTCTGAAAGGAACCCTGAAAACTTCAGCTGTTTCAAGCTCGAGTTGCTGGCCTTTGTATGGGCCGTGACTGAGAATTTGCAGAGTACCTGACAGCGCCGAGTTTGAGGTAGTCACGTATAACAACCCCCTGGCCCACTTGGGTACATCCAAGTTGGGGGCCCTGGAGCAGCGCTGGGTCGCCCGGCTGGCAAAATTTCAATACAAAATCAGATACCGCCCGGTGAAGGACAACGCCAAAGCCGATGCCCTGTCCCGCTACCCCGTCGAGACGCCTAGAGGCCCGTCTGATGAAGACCAGGAGGGGCTGGAAATCCCCGACCTGGCCAGGGTGAGGCCACCCCCACAACCCCTAGAAACCACCAGCTGTGGCCTCCATCTACGGAGGACTACCCCCGAGTGGGCCCTGCAACAAAGGCAAGACCCCGATCTGAGAGCCATTCGCGCCTGGAACAAACAAAGCCATTGGCCCTCCGCCAGCGAGAGGGGCCAGCTCGGGGGAATGGGCCAGAGGGTGCTGCACCAGTGGGATCGGCTGACTGTCCACGAGGGAGTGCTGTGCCAGCGCACCTACCTGGAGCAAGAGCTTCGTGAAGTAAGGCAGGTGGTACTCCCAGAAGGCCTAGCCCGAGGGTTAGTGGTGGAGTCGCATGAGGAAGGGGCCCACCTTGGGGTGGCCAAGACGCTGCAGTGGATCCGCCGCCAGTATTTCTTCCCAGGGCTGCAAGGGTTGGTGGAGGACGTGTGTCGGGCATGCCCAGTGTGCAGGGTCACCAAGCCCACCGAACAGAGAGCCCCAGTGCAGACCATCCACACAAAGCGACCCCTGGAGCTGTTGATGGTGGACTTCGTGCTGATCGGGGAATCGACGAGTGGGTATCAGTATGCCCTGGTGATGACGGATCACTTCACCAAGTTTACCGCAGTGGTGCCCACCAGGGACCAAACAGCGGAGACAGCCACCAAGGCCATCGTGGAACACTTCATCCGATGGTATGGCTGTCCCGAACGCATCCATTCGCATCAGGGGGCGTGCTTCCAGGGCCGCGTGATGGAACGACTCTGCCAGACCTATGGCATGCAAAAGTCCAGGACCACGCCCTACCATCCACAGGGGAATGGGGCCTGTGAACAATTCAATCAGACTCTGCTGCAGATTTTGCGGACCCTGGAGGCCGAGAAACGCTGCTGGCCAGAATTCGTTCAGGAGTTGGTGTGGGTGTACAACAACAGAGTACACCGGACCACGGGCACTTCACCCTAGCTCCTGCTGTTCGGTCGACCAGGAAGGGAACTGCAGGACCTCGACCCACGGGAGAAGATGAGTGGACCTATAGCGGGTGGATTGAAGAACAAAGACGATGGCTGAGGACAGCAGGAGAGATAGCAGAATGAAACATCGCATCCGCCAGGCACCCCCAACTGCGAGGGGCCATGGAGGACCAATCCCGGTTGGGCAGCGAGTCCTGGTCCGCGACAAACGCCCTAGGAGCAAGCTAAGTCCGAGGTGGGAAGTGCTGCCCTACATTGTGCAGCGACAAGTCTCCCCCGATAACGTGGTCTACGAGGTACGGGCCGAGGGCGGCAGCGGTCACACCCGCATCCTGCACCGAAACATGTTGCGATGATGGGAGGCTGAGGACCCGCACATCCAGGGGGAGTCTGGTCGCAACACTCAGCTGGGCGGACCATGCCGGGAAATACCCAGCCCACCAGCCGTACTGGGGGCCCCGAGGGTTACCCCATTCACATGGTGGGTTCCCCCACCCCCTCCAAGTGCCCCTGACGCCTCAGCCGCCGCCGCAGAGGGGTCAGCAGAGGCCGAAACCCCCCTGCTAGAAGCACAGGTAGGCCCAGCCCGGACAACACACCCCCAGGTGACACGGCCCCCGATGCTCCAGCCCGGAGGTCCACAAGATCAACCCTGGGAGTGCCGCCACCACGGTTTGCGGATCCCAACTTCGAGTGGTCATGCGTCTTTGTGGGGACCACAAAAGGAAAAGAGAGGGAGAGTGTGGGAGGTCCAGGGCAGAGCGCTCCGCCTCCCACAAGAACGCTGACCAGAACCGGACCCCGCGTCGCCGGGCACGCCCACGTGGTGTGGCGCGCCATCACCAAGCGACGCGGAGGGCCAATGAGGACCCGCCGCGTCATCAACCCGAGGATGATGCACGGTGGGATATTTAAACCCCGGAGAGGATCTAGGACGCGGTTCAGCGGATCAGGTAAGCCCTCAGTGAGGCCCCCTTTTTTTATTGCTCATCTGTATCTGTGTTAGGTGATTGTGTACCCACTGTGCCACCACCGTGCGGCGCTAGGCCGAGACCACTGCATCTGTGTTAGGTTATTGTGTACCCACTGTACCATCACCGTGCGGCGCTAGGCTGAGACCACTGCATCTGTGTTAGGTTATTGTGTACCCACTGTACCATCACCGTGCGGCGCATGGCGTCTGTGCTCTCTTACAGGAGCAGTGACCAGGACTACTCGCCCAGCAAAGGGACAAGGGGTATACCCGGTGAGCGCATTCTGTGTTCGTGTGTTGTATCATTGTCGTGTGTCATCCCCTCTTCCTTTTCCCCTTTTCGGGCATTTTCGTTCGGGTTGCACCCATGTGCCTGGCACGCGGGTGTAAACCAGTCTGAGGTCAAAAGTGCCAATGATGACCATCTTCTAGTCCCCGTAACACCTGTCTGTCAGTCAGTCCTGTGGCACCAAGGTCCAGCCCATAGGCTCAGCGTGTCCGACCTATCTTACATGTTACACTGTCCCTGGCTGTGCCGAACCGGAGAGACCCAGACCGTCGGTCAGAGTAACCAAGGCGGCCTGAAGGTGAGAGCCACGGGGTGCGAGAGGTAAGTGCTCCGCCACACCTGCACGGCAGCAGGCGCACACACCAGCCCACCCCCTGCCCCTCTTACATGTCCACCAGCCAATGGGCGCGCGGCGTCTCCCCCCCCGCGGCATCTCTCCCCAGCCTGACTGTGCGCCGTCTCCAACCAGCCTGTATGTGCGGCGTCCATCGGGCAGCAGAATTGTCGGTGGTGCCGGGACCCTCCGGCAGCCTGCTCTCCTTCAGCCAGCTGAGTGCTCTGCACACAGCAGGCAGGAAAGGTGGACACTGCATGGGACAGGAGGAAGCTGTAACAGTGACTCGGCCGGGGGCTCCCAGCAAAAGCAATGAGGTAAACACTACACCATGTGCAGTCTATCTTTACCCCCTCCCTACCCTCAGTTCTGCCCCAGCTGCTATCCTAACTATTGCCTGCCCTTAACACCCTTCTTGCCCCCCAGTACTGCCCTAGTTATCTACCCTTACCACTCCCTACACCCAGTATTGCTTGCCCCTAACCTCTTCCTTGCCCCAGTACTGCCCTAGCTGCTAACAACTCTTTTCCCCTATATGCCTCCCATACTGCCCCTGATACTATCTACACTTGCCCCCTCTCTACCCCCAGTGCTGCCCCAGCTGCTATCCTGACCCAGCTCTGCCCCTAACCCCCTCCTTGTCCCCCCCCCCACTACTGCCCTAGTGGCCATCTACCCTGGCCACTCCCTACACACAACACTGCCTGTCCCTAACCTCCTCCTTGCCTGCAGTACTGCCCCAGCTGCTATCTACCCTCACCCCCTCCTTACGCCAAGTACTGCTTGCCACTAACCCCCACCGTACCCAAGTACTGTGCCAGCTGCTATCTACCATTGCCCCTCACACAACTCGCCCCTAGTACCCTCCATGCCCCCCAAGCACTGTCGCATCAACTGTCTGCACTTACCCCTCCCTACCCCCAGCCCTGCCTGCCCTTACTCCCCTATAGCTGCAGCTCTACCCCAACTTCTCCCTGCCTTTACCCTCAAGCTCTACCCCAAACCCCTCTACCCCAACTGCTATATACCCCCCAGCACAATCCCAACTGGTGCCTGCCCTCAACTCCCATAATATGTAACGGGACACAGAAAAAGTGGTGTAGGACCCCAATATTTTAAAGTGAGGGGTCCCTGGGACCCACAATTTTTTCCACTCACCGCACTCACTGGCTACTTGCAATAGTTACAAGGGTTGAACTCGATATTGTGGCTTTTACAGAGTCATGGTGCAATGAAAAACATGACTGGGACGGGAAGCAGTCGGGAAGCCGACGGACGAAATCCCGATTGCCGGCTTCCCGACTGTCTAATCCCAGCAAGTGTCTAATGACAGGCGTCGAAATCCCGATGCCTGTCATCAGACCTACGCTGGGAGCCCGATACTCGGCTTACCGAACGAAGGTAAGCCAGGCACAGACAGCCAAGAGGGGGGGCAGGGGGGGCATGGGGCAGGGTTAGTTAGGGGTTCCCAGGGAGGACTTAGGGTTAGGCACCCCCCGGGAGGTTAGGGTTACACTAGGGGAAGGAGGGGGTTGGGGATAGGCATCTCCGGGGGAAGGTTAGGGTTAGGCACCCCCCCCGGAGACTTAGGGTTAGGCTGCGGGGTTTAGGTTTAGGCACCCCTAAGGGAGGGTTAGTACGGAAAATCATACTGATCCCGCTGGGACATATCTATAACCAGGATACACTTTATTCAGAAAGGACAGAATTGGAAAAATTGGAGGAGGGCTAGCAATGTATGTGAAAGAAAGCATAAATGCTACTTCAAATCAAAATATTGAAGAAAAAACACTGAGGCCCTTTGGGTGACCATAGAAACTGGGAAGGAGGAGATTATTCACACTTAAGTGATCTATAGACCCCCAGGCCAGGGAGAGAAATTGGACAGGAGCTTATTGCAGGACATCACCAAAAATGGCTTTAAAAGATGAGGTAATAATCATGGGAGACTTTAATCTACCAGATGTAAACTTGGGAGGGTCTTTTGCAAATTCCACTAGAAGTTGGAACTTTCTAAATTCCTTGCAGGGAGCATCCCTCAAGCAATCGGTGAGGGAGCCCACTCGCAAAGATGTAATATATTATACTTACAAATGGTGACAGGATATCAAATGGAAATGTTGGTGAGAACAACCAAGCAGTATGGTTTAGTATAAAGACAGGGTCAGACTCATGACACACAAACACAAAGGTGTCAGACTATAGGAATGGTGACTTTGCAGAGATGGAAAGATGTGTTACTGTGTTAGTGGCAGATTGGAGGAACTTGGAAGGAGAGCAGGAGAGGTGGGAAAAATTCAAAAGTGTAATACTGAGAGCAACAGATCTTTCTATAAAAAGGGTTACAAAAGGCACATGGAAAATGAAGCCAATGTGGTTCACAAAAGTAGCATCAACTAGTGTGAAAGCAAAAAAAGTGTATTTAGGAAATATAAACACTCAGAATAATGAAGACAGAGAGCTGTATCTTGTCAGAAGGAAGGAGGCCAAGAAGGTGATCAGACGTGTCCAGACATAGGCTGAAGGGAAAATGGCCCAGTCAGTAAGTAAAGGGGACAAAACCTTTTAAGTATATAAGTGAAAGGAGAAAATCAAGTAGAAGAATAATAAGACAGAAAGTGAGAGTCTGGTGGAGGGAGACAAGGCCATAGCAGGTCATCTAAATAATTATTTTTGTTCAATTTTCATTACAGAAGGAGATGGGAAAGGGCCACAGTTGAGTTGCAAGGACAAACATGAAAATGATGTAGATGATAGGACCTTCTCCTCTGTAAATATACTAACAGCTCTCAAAACTGAATGCGGAGAAATCATTGGGGCCAGATTGGCTACATCCAAGGATACTAAAAAAAAAAAAAAAAAAAAAAAGAAGAAGGAGCTTAAAAGAGTGCTGGTAACACCATTTACAGAATTATTCAACCATTCACTGGCTTTAGGAGTAATTCCAGAGGACTTGAAAAGAGCAAATATAGTCCCACTTCACAAAAATGGAAGCAAGGAGGAGGCAAGGAACTACCAACCAGTGAGCCTTAAGGTGGGTACACAACTGACAGATATATCTGCAGACTGCCCGATTCATTGTGACTTTCACAACGCGGCGGGCAGTTAACATGTGCCAGCCTAGTTGAGCTGTCAATAACCGCCGGCCCGTGCAGCAAGTGTACGGGCGGTCAGCTCACCCGTTGGAAACAATTATTTTTCGGTGTCTTTCAGCATCGTTTTGTAATAATGGAGAGTGCAAAGGATAGTTAGCAAATGAACACTGAAAGGGTCCGTGAAGCAGAGGATTCCGTAAATAGGGGGGGGGGGGATAACCTCCAAAATGTTATGGGTATAATTCACTGCATATCGGTCTTGCTGACTTTGAGTTACTATTTTATTATCTATTTTTCCATTATTTAGCGCCGGGATTAAAAGAAATTAGTGAGACATCACTAATTTGCTTTACATTTTTCCAGAGATGTCAGGTATGCCAATATAACGACCACGTCGACAAAATATTCCACACCCATAAACCATTGCACCTAAAGATTATTGAAATGAACAAAAGGGTTGGAGAAGATGGGTGTTCCTTGCTATGCAGAGAGGTACATATGGTCTTTCCTGCTTTAATTCTGCTCTGACTCAATGAGATGCATTTCCTCAGAGAAATGCATTTCTAGGTGGATGTTGTCCAATTTAAGAGATGACCTACAAGACGCAAAAGTGTCGTGGCTGATGTCCCTTCACCTCATGGTTTATTGAAGACAGTAAGGAGGCTAAACTGAGCAGTATTCATGGAGAAAAACAAATACAATTATTTAAAAGGGCTGGTTCTAAAGTGGTAGGAGGCTGGACTCCTTTTAATCTAGGTGCCCTTCTGGTTTACAGCACTGCTGCCAAGAACAAAGAGAAGGTGTATTACTTGTAGTGTGCTGGGTGGACTTTCTAGGTGCAGAGGTACAATGCTAAGGTGTTTTGCTGAGCATATAAAATGCGTTTCATAAATGACACCCTCGGTTCTTAAATTATTTTTGAAGTTAATACAGTCAAGAGTCAGTTTAAACCTCAGGTCCCTATAACAACTTCTAAAATTTTTCAGCCATGTGGCTTATCTCGGACCGTTGTATAGGACCGTATCTCAGACCATTGTATAGAATACCAAGGCATGTCAAACATTCCTATTCGTATGATGGTTAGGTGCAAATACGCACCTTTCAGGTTCTGCAACAGTCCGAAAGTAGTTCACAATCACATTTAATACTGTATGCTTCTACTTATAATGTCTTGTAAATTATATGTATTCTAGTATGCCAATTTTGGATATTTCAGGGTGGGCAACTTGTACGTGATTATTGGACTCAAGAAAGGAATCCCTACTCTATCGCCCAGGGCACAAATCCCCTCCTCTAGCCCTCAGGAAACCAGGAACAGCTGGTCTCAGTGACATCTCAAACACTGGTAAATGGTTGATTGTGAGAAGTTGACTTCATCCCCTAAACCAATCCCCTAAGTTAAAATTATGTTGAGGTGCTTAGATCTATAGACTTTCTGGTTAAGAATAGCAGTAACTGTTCTTAAATTGGAATCACCCAATACAAACACCTGGAACTGCAAAAAAATTGCTCCCACTAGGGTGTCACTTTTACCATGGGAATTTGATAGCTGTTAACTAGAGTGAGCAAGATACTTTTGGTGTATTAAACATTAGAAGGGACTTTGTTTTGAAGTTTCAACTTAATCCTTGTGGTCCAAGTGTCCGGAATCTAAGGTATCCACTATGCTTCAACATCTTTGCTCTATCGGCAGACACCTGTGTTTCCATGAACCCAGTGTTGTCACAGGAGTGGGGTGACTGGAAGACTCTCTCTGCCCCACTACCCCACTGGTAGAAGGTTCGATGGCCAAGCGGCTGGGATTTACAAAATCATGCACTAAAAGACATCTTGCTGCCATCACGCCTGAAGGATGTGCAAGTCAGTTTTCCCTGTTGTTTTTGTACTTTCATTTAGTTTGCATCTAATTTTACATGGTTCCTCTGATGGAACTGAATAAGCAAATTACAGAGAAACGTGTTAGGCTAATTACTTGTTACAGTGTTTACATTTTTTTTTTTTTTTTTTTTTTTTTTTTTACATGATCCCTGCAACTTTATTACATATTAATTACACTGTCAGACAGTGTACTGTCAGGTATATGCAATGAGTCTTATTTTTTATTTATTTTTTTTACCATCACCTCCTGTGGTAGCCCCAGCACATTTCTTTTGTAGTCTGCAGAAGCAAATAAGGAACATATGCTAGGCTTGCTGACATTTCGTGTTTGTAAACATATCAAAATGTGCATTTTTTTCCAGCATGAAATTTCTTTACAGCTCTACATGAGCCCCTGAATGTTGCAGCAGTCTCTTCAATGAAGACATTGAAAGGACAAAGTTCTGTAATATCTTATAACCTAGATGTACCCATCCTAGAAGCTGCCAGACTTACTCTGCTCACCACCATTAATTTAAAGTCCCACGATAAAACAAAAATAAATATTATAGATTAAAAAAAAAGTGTGTGATATTTTCAAGGCATGACAAAAGATGGATTAAAAGCATCTGCAATGTTCCATTAATTATGGTGCATCCAGTTTGACATTTTGAAAAGACCGCCTTTTCGATTTGCACACCGGCTACTTGACTTTGTATATGAAGTGCCGGTCCCCCTACTTACTACACATATACATACATACATACATACTAGATATAGATTATAAGGGCACGGTCGTGCCCACATATTAAAGCTGACTCGAAAAAAACGGAATTCTCCCATAGAGAACTCCTGTGGGGGGCATGGTGTTTAAGGGGCTACACCTCAAAAACTATTGAACATAACGAGCTGAAATTTGGCATGGACGGGTAGAGCTGTTGCTTGGTGCTGCATGCCAAATTTCAGGGCAAAAAAAAAAAATCAAAATGAGGATTTGGTAACAATCTATAATTCCAACTGTCAGTTAGGACCACTTTACTGCTGTAGTCTATGGAGAATTTTTGGGAAGGCATAAGTCAGGGTAGTCTTGGAAGTTTGTTTTACTAGGTAGCTCTTGTTCCAGGATAGGGCCTTTTCGGGGTTCAGGTAATTGAGAAAGTTACAGTTTTTAAACTATTACCTCACAAATGCCCTATTATATAGATAGGGAGCTTCAACTTGTTGCACAGCCTCAGTAGGTGGCTTCCAGCAGTGGTGATGGCTGTACTTTGCGGGTAGTAGCTGCGGTGCGACCCGGGGAGGTAGCAGGTGTTAGCGGCGGCGGGGACCTGGCGAAAGGTAGCGAGATTAGTGTGGGCAGTGCGGGCTTTAGCAGCGGAGGTGTGGACGGCGGCTTGACCCTGTGGCGGTGCTGTGTTGGCAGGCAGGCCTGGATCCGAGAGGATCCAGTCCCTGCCCGCCATGCTGCAGCGATCGGCAGCACTGCCCATTTCAAAAATGGCGATTAAGCGAAATTTTTTAAATTAAAAAATGGCCACCGCGAGCCAATCACGGCTCGCGACGTCATCGCCCTGCCCCCTCGGCTGGCTTATACAAGCCAGCAACATAGCAGTCCGACGGCAGGGAGGGGGCAGCGAAGAGCTGCCGCCCACTAGGTGAAGAGGACACCGGAAGCCCTGGGGAGGTGCGCCTACCAGACTAAGACGACGGAAGCACTGGGGAGGGGTGGCCCCCCAGGTGAAGATGCCGGAAGCCCTGAGGGAGGCGCCAGCCATGTAAAACAACTTAAAGGCTACCGCACCCCAACTGAAGGTGCAGCAAAATAAAATATTAATGCATTCGGTTATGTTTTTATTTTAATATTTCTTTTACAGGGGTACTACAGGTATCAGTGGGACCTTAATGCCTCGCTTGCTGGTACTTGTGATTCTCCAAGTACCAGCATGCGGGAGAGGCTTGCTGGGACCTGTAGTTTACCTGCCAAAGACAATATTTGAACTAAACACTACACTTTTACACAATCAACCCGGCACCCACCGTTCCAGGAGTGCCGGGGATAGCCCCTGGATATCAGCCTAGTCCTGGGGTGCCCTGGAGAGGGGGACCCCTTTATTGAGGGTGGGGGGTCCCCAGCTCCCCAGGTCAGGGGTAATGCTTTGGCTGGGGGACCCAGTGAAATGGCTCCCCTGGCTGTGGCAGCTAAAAAAAGTTTGGTGCTGGTTCTGGAATATACAGTGGAACCTTATGCATTTTTCCCGTGTATTTCCAGAACCAGAACTGGCTCAGAGCAGTCTGTGCTGATGTGTTTTAAACACAGCAGCACAGACGGATCTCACTGATCCGGCCATGCATATTTATTTATTTATTTATTTTTACACACAGATGCAGGTATCACAAATCTCCTTGATCTGAGCCTGCATGACGTGATGGGCTACCCATAGGGGAGTATGTGTGATAGTGAGTGCGAGTGCATGTATATTTTAGTAAACTTTTACTGTCATGGTGTGTGTTTTCTGTATTTTTTTTTAAATGTTTCTTTTGCTGTGGAACTACAGGTACCAGCAGGCCCATAATGCCCCGCATGCTGGTACTTGTGGTTCTCCAAGTACCAGCATGCGGGGGAGGCTAGCTGGGACCTGTAGTTCCACAGCAAGAGACAATATTTTTACTACTATCAATTGCACTAAACTACATAATCAACCCGGCACCCACCGCTTCAGGGATGTCGGGGATAGCCCCGGGCTATGAGCCTAGGGTTGGAGTGCCCTGGAGAGGGGGACCCCTTTATTGAGGGGGTCCCCAGCTCCCCAGGGATCCCCAGCCAGGGCTGACTAGCAATCATGGGTAATGCCTTGGCTAGGTGACCCATGAAAAGGCTCCCCTGGCTGTGGAATTACCCCACCCGCTAGAAAAAGTACGGTGCTGGTTATCGAATTTACAGGGGAACCCTATGAATTTTTTCCCCTGTATTTCCAGAACCAGGACCAGCTCAGAGCCCAGTGCTGGTTCCGCTAAACACAGATGTATGTATGGATGGTCCATGCATCTGTGTATTATTAATTTTATTTTCTCAGATGCATGCCCAGTGTCAGTGAGCCCTGCTGATGCCCAATGCACTGCCTCCCTGCAGCCACTGCTCCGCACCCCCGCTGCTGCCACTGCCCTGCACACCTGCAGCCTGGCCCCACAGCCGTCTCTCCCTATGCACCCCCAACACACCGCCTGTTTTCTGTCCACTCCTCCACCCGCGCTAGTGTACCATTTGTTCTGCCGCTCAAAAAAGCAATAAAATTCCAATCACTAAGACATGCCGTAATGGACTTGTTCCTTGCCCAATACAGATATGGTATGATATCACACCTTGTGGTTAACTGCAGATGCAGAACTCTCCCAGAGTGAGATTGCTGTCACTCACAAAATGGTGGAGCTGTTAATTCACAGGATTGTGTACTCATTGAAATACACACATGCAGTCTATGCAACTGTGGTCTGAGCAGAAGATACAGCTGCGCAGATGGGATAAGAGTGGGGTGTATGGGGGAAAGAGACAGAGCGATGTGGATGGGGGAGACAAAGTTGTGGAGAGGGGGGAAAATTAAGCAGTACAGAAAGAGGAAAACCAAAGTGATGCAGATGGGTGGAAAACAGTGGGGGAGACAGCAGCATGGGGGGGGTGGGGGGGTGGAGACAGTGGCACAGTGAGGGGACAGCGACGTGGATGGGTTGTACAGAGTGGCATGGCTGCGAGAAGACAGAGCAGTACAGATTGGTAAAGTCAGTTTGGGCAGATGGGGGAATACAGACTAGCACAAATGGGAGAACACACAACTATAGAGTTTGAGGAGACGAGGGGAAGGCAGAGTTGCAAGGTTGGGGGGGACAGAGTGGTGCAGAAGAAGGAAGAAAGTGGCACGGATGAGGGGAAGACAGAGAGGCATGGCTGGGGGGAAGGCAGTGGTGCAGATGGAAGGAAACAGATTGGCATGGATGCAGGAAGACAGGGCGGCAAGGATGGGGAAAGAGATTGGTGCAGATGAGGGAATACAGACTAGCACAGTTGGGAGACCATGCAGCAGTAGTTATTGGGGAAGATAGAGCAGCATGGAGGCGTATAGGGGAAGAAAGTGTACATGCATAGACAGAGTATGATAGTTTTAGCAATTAGGGAGAAGAAAGTTTATTCTGAATGAGAAGGAATTATGGAGTGAAGGATGTTGGAAACCAGTGGGATTGTTATGGTGGCCAAATGGGAAGATTGTGGGCACTGAGTGGGATGTGTGTGCAACATAACTGCTCAGACCTCAGTCGCATAGACTGCATGTGTGTATTCCAATGAGCACACAATTCTATGAATTAGCAGCTCCACCATTTTGTGAGTGACAGCAATCTCACTCTGTATGAGTGCTGAATCTGCAGTTAACCACAGGGTGTGATGGCATACCATATCTGTATTACGCAAGGAACACGTCCATTAAGGCATCAGCTTTAATGATCGGAATTTCATTGCTTTTTTAGTTTGAGTGGCAGATATTTAGTAGGTTTTGTGAAATTTCAGATCATGTCTAAGAAGCCTTAATGGGACATGTGAAACTAAGATTTTTGGTCTATGGAATATATACATATACAGTACACACACACACACACACACACTCACCAGTTCAGCCTCATCATCAATAAGTGCCAAAGATGCATTATGTTTGACACAGAAGCTCTGGCTGTTGGTCCATGAATCATGGTCCTCAGAGAAATAGTAACATTTGCCTTTGCGCAAAGTCCAATTTCCGTCACATGGATTACACTCTTGTATGGCGGTTCCAGGTTTTACTGCAGCAAACAGATACATATCAAAGTCTTTGTTCATTTATTTAGGTTTGCAGAAACTTAAATTTATTGGCTGTATTTTTCTGCTATGCACGGACACATTAAATCATTAATATAGAAACCCACTCTAGCATTGTTCCTTTAGAAGATTATTATTCTTTCCACATCAGTCCCTGACCCATAGTAGCTTACAGTGCAATATAAACTATGATTTATTTAAACAAAAATAGCAAATAAAGAATGAGCACTAAAAAAACAGCAAAAAAACAACACTACAATAGTGGCACCTGAAATAGAAAATTATGAAGTTAGTTGTAAACATTGTACATTAATAGGACATTGTTCCTGTCCTCCAAAAAACCTACGAAGACCATTCCTACCAGATCAGGGGGCTCTGCTATATGGATTGAGGTTAGCACTATATATAATTGCTTTGAGAATCAGCCGTACTGTTTGTCCACTGCATGCCCGAGTGACGTCATCAACAACGACCTGACCTAGCCAGACAAAGCGGGACATGTGCAGAGGGAGCCGCGGGCAGTGCTAGCCAGCCCCAGGCTCACACACTGCTTGGGACTCGTTTCGCTTGCCAGAAGTTACCATTTTTGGAGGACAGGAACATCATCATTGGCTGGAACTACAAGATAGGTGGGAAGATCTTATATCAGGCACGTTTTCCACCACAAGCCACAGTCGGCTACATCCGGACCCCACCCATGTACTCTCAAAAGAGCTATAAACATATTTATGTACAATGTTCATAACTAACTTGATAATTCTTCTTTTCAGGTGCCACTTTTTTTTTTTAGTGCTCACCCTGTCTTTGCTATTACCATAACTACATAAGGCTGCTTTTCATTTTACATTTTTTTTTAATACTGTAGCATGCCAATACCTTCCATTATTTCAACAAAAGTCAATCAACCTACCTGTTTTTTTTTTTTTTTAAGCACCCTTATAATGTACCTTTTTATTAAAGCATACCAGCTGTCCTCTTAAAACAATTGTTCTTTAGCTTTCCGCTATTTAGCTTTCCCAGTTCACTTTTAAACTTCCCTTCCCCTTAGGCAGGGGTTCCCAACCACAGTCCTCAAGGCACACTAACAGTCCAGGTTTTAGGGATAGCCATACTTGAGCACAAGTGACTTACCTCAGTTATTTTGATTTAACCATCTGTGCACAGTCATGGATATCACTAAACCAGGACCGTTAGTGTGCCTTGAGGACAGAGGTTGGGAATCACTGTCTTAGGCTTAGTCTGTAAGCTCTTGCAGGCAGGGCCCTCCACCCTCTTGTTCTTCACCAGCACACTCCGTGTCACCAGTGCTCTTCTCTCATCTCATCTCCTGCTCTACCTCAGAGACTCCGATTCTGTCTGCTCATCCAGTCATTGGGCACAAGATCACTCAGTACGGAATTGATTGCCACGTGTGACGGAGTTACCCAATCCATTCCCCAGCTATCTGTTCTACCCAGTATGTGGAGCAATATTAAGGATTGACACTGTGTATTGTATAAAAGATCCATTACCCTGGCAAAGAGAAATGATTTGTAGATTTACTATGTAAGGCGCTATATGTACCCCTTTGTGGTGCCATATAAACAAAAAATGAATAACGTGATAGACTCAGGATTCCTAACAAGGTAAAAAGCAATGAGACAATAGGAGGTCTAGCGTGAGAACAGAAATAATACAGCCCCTACTCATTGTTGAACTACAATTCCCAGAATGCTTTGCAACAGTTCTATCATGGCCAAATAGCAACTCTGGCAAGGCATGCTGGGATGTGTAGTTCTGCAACAGCTGGGGGGCCGCTTATTGCCCACCCCTAGTTTTGAATATATAGCAGAATGAATGGTGTACTATGCTCAATTGTGAAGCCCTGGAAAAGCAGATGGAGTATGGTTGCTGCGGTTCATAAAATGCGGTGAAGCAGGAGGCACCTGGAGTCAGGAGGTGTAGTGGTGAGCACAAGGAAGCTGGAGAGACACAGGAATGCCGAAATAGACTGACTACATGTATACTGGGAGACACAAGGAGTCCTCTGTGAGTCAAGCACACAATAGGATAAATGTAGATCTGCTACCTGATCAGCATCCAGAGGAGGTGTAAATAATGTGCCATATGAAAGGAGAATGGCTCCTTCCTAGTTGTCTCCGATCAATTGATCAGCCTATGCCCATCACCAGTGTGGCCACTTATGCCTATAGAGGGAGAAGGTGGCCTGCATACTAAATGTGTTGAGGGCATCTGGGAGACTGCCTGGATCACTGGACCAGGTAAGTTCTCGGTGCCGTCCGGCTTGTGGTACAACGCTTGCAACTCGGGACATATAATAGAACAGTGGCATCTAGAAGACAGGTTAGATGGGTAGAATTATCACCACCCAAATAGATCACACTCAACAGCTCATTATTTAATTGTATGAGGGTGTCACCCAATACACAGATCTCTGCAACCTGCATATGCTAGTGAGATTGAGAACAGTAAATCTAAAATGTATTAACAAAAACTGTGAACAAAGGGTTTCCAACATTTAACACTGGAACCACAGTCCACCAGTTGTTCTATCTTGAAACAGATTAATTTCACACATCATGCAGCTTATGAGTTGCTTGATTCAGGAGGATGGCAGCCATTGACAAAGAATGGAACGTCCAAAATATGTCTTCCAGTGATCAGCTTCCAGTTTCAGGTTGAGCCCGATCAATGTTGAATGTTGTCAAATCTTCATACCAGACTTCCAGCTGCTCTTAGAGCTAACACAGCTCCTGAGAGAAAGACTAACATCTTACTTGATGGAGCGCATTTCAGCTCCATTTCTGTAGCAGAAGACTGCTTGTTGGTTGGCGCATTTGCTGGAACTGCCATTTCCTCAAAACTGTCCAGTCTTCCACCAGAGTCTGACCCATAACATGTAGGTCCTGCATGACCTGCTAGCTCTTCTGGATAACCTTCACCAGCAGTGAGGAGTATCACCTCCAGTGGGGAGGTATAGAACTGCACTGACCAGTTGCCAACCTGGCTTTGCAGCACTAGCCTGCTTTGATGGAGTGCTTTGTAAGGCGAGCCCTCTCCCTCTCTTCATGGACCGTGGACTTTATGCAGTCAGCATTGACCCGCAAGACTGAGATTGCTTCCAGCAGGGACGCAGCACAGAATACTCATCTAGCTCCAGGTGACATGGGTGTAGAGTTTCCATCCTGCCTGTGATTAACCATAATAGCCACATCTGAACATAGCAGGTCCCTAGTGGTCCAGTGAATGTCTGTATTTGCTACATGAAGCATTAGCCGGAACCTGCGATTGACCGGAAGGGAAAGAGGGGACCACCTGAACTGTGCAGCTCTTCCCCTGCTCCTCCAGGGAGCTGCTGCCACTGTATCACCCATACTATTTACACCTGATTTCTGATGGAAGACACCTGGGGGGAAATGTATTCGAGAGAGATAAAGGGGAGAATTTGCTCACATCAACCAGCCAGTTTCTAACTGTCATTTCATAAACTGTGCTAGATATACAATAGCTAGGAGCTGGCTTCTTGCTATGGGCAACTTCTCCACTTTATCACTCTCAAAACTTTGATACATCTCCCCTCTGAACACTTCGCCTCTACTTTGATATGGGATTTGTGGCATATCATCTGATGTGGCTGTCACACATCCTGTGTGGCCGCAAGAGCTGCAGACACAGCAAACATTCAAGGCTGGATTTCCCATTCTGACTGATCACTCAATAACCAGTTGGCCATTTCCTCCTGATAATACTAGCACAGCTTGCCCACATGAGACTTGCACCACACACTCAATGCTTGCAATTGTGCGCTTCTAGCTGTTCTCTGGCTCCTTGTCACCTGTGACATAATTAGTAACTCTACATCGCTCTGCTGTCTCACGATTTACAATCACTTCCAGAGGCAAATATTTTATTGCTTAGAACAGAGGCTCCAAAACATGGTCCTCAAGGCTCCCCAACAGTTCAGGTTTTAGAGATGTCTAGGGTTCAGCACAGGTGGTTTAACTAGTACCTCAGTCAATTTGATTTAACCACCTGTGCTCAACCATGGATATCTCCAAAACCCGAACTGTTACGGAGCCTTGAGGACGGCTTTGGGAACCTCTGGCTTAGAACATCGGCAGTACTTACTAATACTTTCAAAGTAACACTTACATTTGGTGTTCAACAGCAGCAATTACACCCCCTTTTTGATGTTCTACTTTTCACCATCTCTATTAGCTGCATAACCCTAACCCTCCTCCTAGTGCCTAACTGTGGCCGGAGGCCGACCACATGTGATTAAAATGGCTGCCAAGGCATTGAAGGGATTAACCCTCCTACCGTTGCACCATTTTTAAAAAGGACCTTTAGGCGCAGTGCGCCACGTACTGCGAATGTATATGTAATGTGTTCGAATGTATCATATTCAATGTGCTGTGCACCGTTGTGGAAATGCACTTATAAAGGAATGTATAAGTTGTGTTGTTTTAGAAGGCTGTAACATTTAAGTCAAATGGTTTTGAGACATTCTCACCTCCTAGTGATATGTTAATTATCCTGATGTAGTGACCAAACCTTTGTTTACAGCTCTTTCATTGAAATGCAATGCAGAGGTCTCCAGTGTGTGTCTGTTTACAATACCCAGCAAGTGTGGGAAGAAAACCAATTTGTTTGTTTTTTAAGGATCTCCTATTGGGTGTAACCCAGAAGGTGCTAAAACTGGGAAATCCAAAATTGGTTTTAGTTGTAGATATGTAAAAGGACGAATGCCCTTGAAATTTGCATTATATTTACCTTTTGGGAGACAGTATATGCTAACTCAGTTTATGCTTTAGGAAGCCAACTGATTTTGGGTGGTGAAGAGGAAATTAGGTTAGTATCTTTAAAATGTAAGATGTGTTTGTTTATTTATATTTTGTGAGCTAGCATGATTGGCTAGAAGGAATCCAGGGCGGACTTACCCCGTTGTAATGTGTATTTAAGTAGCACAAAATAAGGCTTCGTGCCTGGTAACATTGTACATCCTTGTAAATCCTGTGTGGAGAAGAATTGTTGTAACATCTTTTGTATGCTGATATTCCCCTTCAATCCGAAGGTAGGGTCTTTTTTAAGACTTTGAGCAATAAACACCTTTGCCTATTCAATTGCATCTGTACCCTGCGACCAACAGAATTGCACCAAACGCTATTCCATTCTCCTACTGTTCTGGGTTGAACTGAGCATCTCCGAAGCCCAAGCCCCCTGCCCGCTACCCAGCATGAGCTTGGTCCATTGCGAGGGATCAGGCAGGAACAGCAGACACCAAACAGGAGGTGTGGCCGCAGCCAGTCGATGCATACGCAGCAGATCGGTTCCAGGCGCCGGCGGTACGAGCCTAAGTGTAACTAAGAAGCGGTTCCAAACGCTGATGGTAGAGTTTGGTGGTGGCAGCATCGTTACGCCCACGGCACAGTGGGCGGAGTCAGTGACACGTGGTCACTGACGGTAAGCGGGAAACCTCTGATACCCAAAGATCCAGTGGGTATTGAAACCCCCAACCTGTGATCGGGAGTCGGCAAGAGGCCATCCGGTCACAGAATTTGGTGGCATAGCGGTGGGATAATCCCAGGCGGCTTTTCGGTCACCCGACGAGTGAAGCAGAGTTACTCAGGAGAGGAGTAACTGCAGTTCAGGAGAACATGCAGGATGACTGATTACAGCGGAATGGAGTTGCATCAGACGGAGCTGGAAAGTGCGGCTGGCGTAACAATGGACGCCCCTCACAACGTGGTGAGAACTCCAAGCCCTGCCCCCTCGCAGAGCAGTGACCTTTCTCAGCATTCCCCAGCATGGCAGGAATCCCACCGTCTCAGGGGGCGCGGAATGGATAACCTAGCAGATAGGCTAGCGGAATTGGGAGAGGGGGCAACGGAGCAGGAACGCATGCTCATCATTCGGATGTGGCATGGCGAGCGGGCACCACTGGCCGTGGTAGCCCAAGCACCGTTGCCGACTGCTGTACCCAGATCAGGACGTATACGGTTTGCCAAGTTTGCAGACAGTAATGGGGCTATTTATGGACACTTGCAATTATTTGAAAAGACCAAGCAGGAGTGGGTCAGACACCTAGTGCCCACACTGCACGGAGAGGCCCTGGAGGCCTATGGAAGACTGGCCACCAAGGACTGTGGTGACTATGACGAAGTCGTAATGGCTCTCCTACAGCAATACTTTGTCACTCCTGAGTCCTACAGGAAAAAGTTCTGGGACTTGCCCAAGAACCCTAACAGCACCCATGAGCAATTCGCCATCCAGCTGAGGCAGTACGTGGTGAAGTGGGTTAAGGGATTTGGTGCCACTACCTGGGACGCACTGATTGATCTGCTGTGTCAAGAGCAGTTCTACCGCAGGTGCGCTCCAGAGGTGAAGGAGTGGGTGCTAGACCGGGAGCCACACAGCTTGAAGATGGCTGCCCAGCTAGCGGACAAATATGTAGCAATTTGGCCTCAAGGGCAGAATCGCCCAATTAGCAGCTGACCCAAATGGACTGTACAACCAGGGAACACCCCTCTTCTACTCATCGCCCCCCAAAGCGGGCATCCTCCAACCCGGGTGCTCTTAGCCAGTAATCGCCCTGCCCTGTTCCTGCAAATCGTCAGAGACCACTGGGGCCCCGACTGGACAAGAAGTGTTATGGCTGTGGGAAAAATCGGCCATCTGAGGATGAACTGACCCACACCCCAAGCACCCCAGACTCGTGCCCCAAATCAGAGTGCTGGAGCCGGGCTTGGTTGTCTAACTCAGGGAGGTGAGCCCAAAGAGACTGTTCCTACTCCAGTTAGTTCTATGGAGTGTATTGCACGGCAGGTAGACGCTGTGGAACAAGTCACCTGCATGGCCCAGAGGCCACCACCAAATATGTGGTGGAACCTGCAGCCGGTCCAAGTGGGGGCCCTGCAGGGGGAAAGCCTGAGAGACTCAGGGGCCTCAATTAGTGATGAGCCCCCACCTTATTGACCCTGCTGCAGTCCTGCAGGATCGAACTGCCAAGGTGACTGTGGCAGATGGACTGGAGCGAGAGGTACCTATGGCAAGAGTCTACCTGGACTGGGAGCTGGCCAAGAGTTGAGAAATGTTGCCATCATGGATGGCCTTCCAACTGATGTAGTCCTGGGGAATGATCTTGGTGGTGGAATCGTTACTGCCTTTGCTAATGCCATTACCCGGAGTCAAGCGGCCCGACTACAGTCCTCATCGATCCCAACACAGCCCAGCCCACAGGAAAAGTCCACAGCTGCTAGATCTTCACATCTGCCCAGCATGCCTTTTGCCTCTGGCATGCCCACATCCCCTAGCAACGCAGAGGATGGTGGTCCCGGCTCATTGGATCCGGTGGGGGTGCCCAGTGATGCTCCTGTCCCAAGTGATTTGCCAACTCCGGCGGTGAGTAGAAGTGACCACAACGACCTCCCTTTGACTGACACCAATCAACCAACCTAGACCCCCCTGTAGAGTGTCCCAACTTAGAAGGTGAGGGCCGCAGGCAGGAGTTTAGGGAGGCTCAGCTCTCCGATCCATCCCTGAAAGGCATGAGGCGCCAAGCTGGCAGCGGCCTTACTGGCATGGGGGCGGGGAGTGTGACCTGGTGGAAGGGGTTACTGTACAGGGTAGGCAAGGTAGAAAGGGATAGGCCAGTTAGGGAGCTGGTTCCCAGGAGCTTTCGGCACCACTGATGTCAGTGGCGCACGAGATCCCGTTGGGTGGACAGCAGGGGAGGGACCGAACACTGAAGCACCTGACACAGAACTTTTACTGGCCTGGGATGTCAGATGACGTCCGGGTCTACTGTAAGTCCTGTGACGTGTGCCAGCGACTTGGACGCCCCAGTGCTTGTGCTCCCCTTAGGTCTTTGCCAATAGTCGGGGGAACCTTTCCAACGAGTGGCCGTGGACATAATAGGTCCGCTACCGGTGCTCAGTAGATCGGGGAAGAGATACATCCTCACCGTTGTGGATTATACAACCCGGTATCCAGAGGCTGTAGCTCTGTCCACCATCACTGCGGAAAAGGTAGCAGACGCGCTGCTAGGCGTATTTAGCAGAGTAGGGTTCCCCACTGAGATTCTAACCGATCAAAGGGACGCAGTTCATGAGTGAACTGGTCCAGTGTCTCTGGGCAAAGTGCAGAGTGAGGCAACTCCGTACCGCCCCCTATCACCCCCAGACGAATGGACTCTGCGAGAGATTCAATGGCACTCTGAAGCAGATGCTACGGGCATTTGTGACTTCAGAGGGGGGAGACTGAGCGATACCTACCGCACCTCCTGTTTGCATATCAGGAGGTGCCACAGGAGTCCACCGGTTTCTCGCCCTTTGAGTTACTATATGGCTGCAGAGTCCGTGGACCCCTCGACCTGTTCCATGAATCGTGGGAAGGGGAGCTGACTCACCAGGATGCGTCCGTGTTGGAGTATGTGTTGAAGCTGAGAGATCTGTTAGGAGAATCTCATGGGGCTAGCACAAGCAAATCTTGCAAAAGCGCAGAACAAGCAGAAAACTTGGTATGACCTGGGCGCGCACTGGCCCAGGTCTTTGAAGTAGGGCAGAAGATGCTGGTTTTGGTGCCCATACTACAAAACAAGCTCCAGGCTGCCTGGGCAGGACCGTACAAGGTCTCGAAATGCCTAAGTGACATCACCTATGTGGTGTCATTTGACAGCGATGGTAGGAGGCAACATACCTACCATGTGAACATGTTGAAGGCATACCGTGTGGAGTCGCTAGCAGCTGTGTGCTAGGTACCGATGGAGGAACGAGGAAATGATCCAATTCCAAATCTACACATAACGTGCGCTGATACCGCTTCAGGACTTCATACATCTCCCCCAGTATATGCTAATTCAATTTATGCTTTAGGAAGCCAACTGATTTTGGGTGGTGAAGAGGAAATTAGGTTAGTATCTTTAAATTGTAAGATGTGTTTATTTATTTATATTTTGTGAGCTAGCATGATTGGCAACCCAGGACAGACTTACCCCTTGCTGTAATGTGTATAGAAGTAGCATAAAATAAGGCTTCGTGCCTGGTAACATTGTACATCCTTGTAAATCCTGTGTGGAGAAGAATTGCTGTAACATCTTTTGTATGCTGATATTCCCCTTCAATCCGAAGGGAGGGTCTTTAAGACTTTGAGCAATAAACACCTTTGCCTATTAGATTGCATCTGTACCCTGCGACCAACAGAATTGCGCCAAACGCTATTCCGTTCTCCTACTGTTCTGGGTTAAACAGAGTGTCTCCGAAGCTCAAGCCCCCTGCCAGCTACCCAGCAGGAGCTTGGTCCATTGCGAGGGATCAGGCAGGAACAGCAGACACCAAACAGGAGGTGTGGCCACAGCCAGTCGACGCATACGCAGCAGAGCGGTTCCAGGCGCCGGCGGTAGGAGCCGAGTGTAACTAAGAAGCGGTTCCAAGCGCCGATGGTAGAGTTTGGTGGTGGCAGCACCGTTACGCCCACGGCACAATGGGCGGAGTCAGTGACAGGCGGTCACTGACGGTAAGCGGGGATCCCTGATACCCAAGGTCCAGTGGGTATCGAAACCCCCAACCTGTGATCGGGAGTTGGCAAGAGGCCATCCGGTCACACTAACCATAACCACTGACCCTAAGCCTCCCCCTAACCCTGCTACTTTCGGTCGGGTTGCCGGCGCTGGAGTCCAAACACCTGTCAGAATCCCGGCATTGCAAGTGCCAGCAACCTGACTGTCGGGATTTTAACCGCATCCCCTGTGTAATACGCGGAAGCCTCCATCAGACAGGTCATCCTCTGTGTGGAAATATTTGGTCATCTGAGTAAAATAATTTTTTATTTTCTTCTGTACGTGTTATACTCTATTGACATTTGGTCACATTGCTTTATTTTAGTGAGTTATGTTCTGCACTTTTGACCCCATGTTTCTAACTTCATTAAAGACTTTAGTAAAGCTGTGTAAAAGTAGATATGCTAATGTACCATATGCTACACATAGTATCCTGCATCCCATAGTACGTCCCCACACGAGCTGTCCTAGTCTAGATGTTGCCTTCCTCTCTCACTCCACCAATAGAGCGACTACATTTGCCATGTGTGAACAATGCTACATTTGTCACCCAGGTGACAAAAAAGGTGCTGAATCTGCTGATGCCCTACATAGAAGACAGATGAGACTGTGTATTAGCTGCTCTTGAACCTGCCTGACTCTGGTATCTAACCTTTCCACCTATCCAGCTGCATCAAATCAGAGGTTAAGAGATTATGGGGCTCTTGTACCTCCCCTTCCCAATGTCATCTTTCCCCCTGCTTCCTTGGTGCCAGCTTGTAATGAGGTCTCTATTTCTGCCTCACCACCTAGCCACCATCCTGTCATTTTCAGATTTTGGGGTGGTTCTAATCATCTTTAGGGTAGTTTATTCTGGGTCTCCTTTATCCAAGTCCCTAGCACTACTCTATAGATTAGGAGGCAGTGCAGCCAGAAGAGACCCATTATTTATTTACTCCATGTTACATTTATTCCCTTTTCAGCTGCAAACCAATCCTTTGGTCAGCTGAGCGGTGCCAACCAATCCAGGCACTGTACTCATGAGACTGGCAATATGATAAGGAGTCCTGGACACGCCCTCTTTGCCTGAACTTCTTCTTACCCTCTGATCAGTGGATCAACGGATCCTGGTTCCTGTAACTTCTCTTGGAATCTCCTTGCTGGATATAGTCTGTCTCTGGTGCAGCCATTCATTCCTATACACTGCTCCTGCAATAATTTAGGATCACCTCTTCAGAAGCCTCATTACACTGCTCTTCAGTATCTCTCAAGTACTACTTCAATCGACTTTAGCAATGTTTTCAGGGCTAGTACCATTCATCACCTTAGTCCGCAGTGCTCCTGTGTTTCGTTACGGATAGAAATCAGATGGCAATTCCACTATACTGCCGCTCATGCTGCTCCTTCTCTATTATCTTTAATTGTTACTCAGGGCCAGATTCAGAGACGGACACCAATGCAATCACAGCTGTGAAAACATGCTAAGGTTTCCAAAGCTCACCTGAGCATAGGGACGCCCACTGCCACCTTCTCATATCTGCCCGACGTCACGCACCTGCGTAATCATCGTTAACATTGACGCAGATCGGAAACACAGCGCCTTTCCTGACACGCTAAGAGCTCTCATGCTATGAAGGAGATCACAGTGGCTAATTTATGCACGGCCATGAAACGGCGTTGAAATGGTCAGGCACACCTCCGTTCGCATAACCACCCCCCGTTACCACCTCCAAACGCTTACTGCCTGTCACTCACTTTGTGTCTGAATCCTCTGTGCGGGTGTAGTTGCAAAACTACTGCTTACACCTGTGCGCAAATGCTAAAAATCACTCGATCTGCGTAAATATCAGTATCCTTTACTTCTCTAAATCATGTCTTCAGTTCGCAAGTGTTCCTAAATCCCTCACCAATCTCACCCTGTATTAGTCTTGTGGGCCGCGACCTGCGAGCTCTCTGCCACAAAGTCCATCCCGCCTTGTGAACGCTCTTGGTGAACACCTGGGGGCTCATCTAGTAGAGACAAACTAGGGCAGAAATGGGACAAGACTGCGCTAAAAACACTAGTGTTGTGATAGCTACTGTAAGACTGCATCAATATTTCAGTGCTCAGTCTCTCAGGTCATCCATCACTCAGGAACAGATGACCTAAAATATCACTAAACAGTATTCTCACACCCACTGTCACTCTCAACCATCATTCCCAATTACCCACGTCAGGGAAAACCTAATTTACTCACAGACACTTACACACAATGGTGACTGGTAATAAAGTGTTAACAATTCCCTCACTAGCCCTAGCAATTACTGTATTATCAGAGGCAAATATATTCATTCAGAGTAGTAAAACACATTCAATTTAGATTTAATACAAACAAATTACAAGTGCTTACAAAAATGACAGATACAGGGAATCGGCATGATTTACCACCGGCCACACGGATTAAATCCCGACAGCGGCTTCCCGACACAGGAGGAAATCCCGATAGTCGCTAAGGTAAGTACTAACTAACCTAATTCCCTCCCTAACCCTTCTTTAGGGTGCCTAACCCCAACCTCCCCCGCCTAACCCTAATCCCCCCTCTAAGTGCCTAAACCTAACCCCCCCTTTCCTCGCCGCCTAAACCTAAGTCCCCCCCGGGAGCCCTAAACCTAACCCTCCCCCCCGCAGCTGTCCGCCGCATCGGCGCCCAGCATCCCAGCAATTGGGATGCCGGGCGCCAGTCTCCCGGCGTAGGTAAAATGACAGGCGTCGGGATTTTGACGCCTGTCAATTAACCCTTGTCGGGATTAAGCAGTGGGGAAGCCGGCGGTCGTCATTGCGTCCGCCGGCTTCCCAGATACAGAGATTAAAAAAAGGATACTTGCAAAATCAATAAAAAAATGTAAGATATAAATGTTCAGAATATAAACTGCTGTTGGGACCGGACATGAGAATAGGACAGTTTGCAGCTCCAAATCAGGTTCCTTAATTAAGCAAACTACTACAAGGCCATTTAAAGACTTAGTAATACTTCTAAGGAATATACAGTATTACACAGAACCCCGTGTTTTCTTTTTGTGTGGACAGAAGCCCCTGATGTCTTGGAAGGTGCTTGAGAGTTCTCCTATGAGAGGACAATACTCATGGTAGGGGCCCTATCTATGAAGATTGTATATTCTTAATAGCACCAGACCTGCCAACTCAAACAGTGCCATTATTCTGCCTTCCAATATGCCTTACTACGAAAAAAATAAAAGTGGGGGGGATATTATTTGTGCCTCCAGAACCGCCTCAGCAGTACCCCCAGTATTCCCAATCACTTCAGTTGATGCCCAGCCATACCCCCAATCTAATTGCCTGTCTCACACATATATCAGAAGAGCAGTGGTAGGAGGGTGTACTGCATGGGATACACACAGGAAAAGCAGATCACACACAATGAGTTCCCTCCTTGGATAAGGAAAAAAAAAAAAAAAAAGATGCCCAGGTACTAGACTGTGCATATCAACCTCTAACAGAACATTAAAGTTCACAATAGGAAAAGTAACTACAGTGCTACAGGCTGCTTCCTGCTACTGGTAGGGCTGTCATCAATCCCTGCTTTGGCCCAAATGTAAAAGCCAGTACTGAGATGGAAGACTTAAAACATATGACATTCAAATCAAGAATGCAACAATACTTGTATGAGGCATATTTAAGCCACACAAAATTAATTTACATAAAGTATAAATGAGCTCCAAACGACAAACACTGACAGCTTGCAGGTGAACTAGGGAAACCCTTTTCCCACAATATGCTGGACTCTAAAACCACCATGCCAAAGGCAACTGTCTACATTGCCTAGTCCCACAGGGGTGGCCAAACTGGTCCTCGAGATCCCCTAAGGCTGCGTACACACGGGACGATGTGCGCCCTGAACGAACATCGTCCCGTGTGTCCCCGGCAGTGGTGTGCTCAGTGTTGTTAACGACAAATCGTTCAAAAAAATCAACCCGTGTGTACGCACCTTAACAGTTAATGTTTGCCAGACCACCTGTGGATCTGTACAAAGTGACAGTAATGACTACACCTGTGCACCAGCTACATGGTCTGGACAATGTGAACTGTAAGGGGATCTTAAGGACCAAATTGGTTACCCTTAGACCTAATGGGTAATCCGCCCCTGGTAATATGTAAAGGTTGATCTTTTTTTTAGTAAAATGAAAAGTTAATTATTTTTCTAGACTGGTTTTCATCTGGAAACTTGCATCGCTCTATAGAAGCAGTGGCAAACCTTAATGATGTCACCTATTTTAGACTTTTATAAATAAAATAAATGACATTGGCACTCATAATATGAGCCCACTTTACCTGGCATGGGACCTAAAAGTCAATTGCTTTAAAGCAGCTTCATCAAATAAATCCTGTTGAGGCATTGGATTATAGTGCTCATGTAATGTTTGCAAGAAAAAGATGCTTACCTATCCAGGGAATAATCGAATAAACTTTCATTGCAGCTACACCAATGCATATACCGATAATTAGTGCTTTCCATGATGCTACAATGGATATAAGAGAAAATGTGAAATCTGATTAATACTTGTAGAAAAATAAGGCACAACAAACTAATGGTATAGAGACGTTAAAATAATAAGGGGTATAATTACTAAAGTGCAGGTTTTTAGAAATGGAGATGTTGCCGACAGCAACCAGATTCTAGCTATCATCATCATCTAAAAGATGTTTAGGAGAATGTTAAGAAGAATCTGATTGGTTGCTATTGGAAACATCTCCACTTCTAAAAACTTTAGTAAATATGCCTCTAAGAGCCATGGACATTTTATAAAATGCCATGTCCTGGAATTAAAAATGATCAAATCAGTATAAAAGAAAATAACGTCTGTGTGCTAATACAGGTGTCACCAGTCCAATGGAGGAATAGTAATTACCAAATGCCCAGAAAATCATTTTTAATTGTGATCATCTGTGTGGTACGCCACTATCAAAGATAGTTGATAATTTGATTAAAAAAATATTGTCTTCCTTTGTTACGATAGTCTTGTAATTATTTGGAGAAGACCCTCATTGGGTGAAAGTATGAACTAAAATACAATATATACAGGCAAGATCCCCAATTAGACTAGAATAGTGGACTATAAAAGTCTAACACCAGTGCGAAGAATACGGTGTACCTTTGTTTGACAGTGAGTCTCTAACTCTAAACCAGGCCCTCAAAACTATACCAGTATCCAAGCACCTCATATCCTTCCTAACAAATGTTTAAAAACCGAAAACAATAAAGATAACTATATATGGGTTTGTGTAGAGTTGGATGGAATGGGTCTAAATCACGAAAGCGAAATGCGCCTCTACAAAAACACATTTTGCTTAGCTCGCGGAGCTGGTATTGAAACATCCAGGCAGCTTGGCAAATATAGCATATGCGTCTGCTGTACTCCTGGAGAAAATAGCACACAATAGTTACACAATATAGTGCGTCTATATCTGGACAGTTGCATTTGCCATGTAAAAAGGCAATTAGATCAGAAGCAAATACAAAATAAGAATAATAATTACGTTGAAATAAATTTAACCATTCACTGTATTCCCTGTTCAAAGATTTAAAGGGGAATCTGACACTTTTTTTTGCTGCAGTACGATTGCAAATATCAATGTAATGATCAGCAGCTACACTATTGACAGTATTATTGGGGGGATTCAAGCGCACTCGGTCATTGCCAGTTTTTATTTTGTATCAGGGGTTGAGAAGCCACAAGTGGACAATCTGACAGGCTCGTGCACCTTTTTTGCAGTCCGCACTGGACGCATTTGCTGAACAGGAGTTTACTGTACTTTTCCCATGGTTAGAGCGCTCTCTAACCCCCATTCAATGGTCATAAGCGCAAAATTAAGCCCAGTATAAAATAGGGCTTAATTTTTCCCTTGCATGCAAAATAGGAAAAGAAAACAAGATGGAAATTGTATTTATGTCCAACTCTACATCGGCCCCATAGTATGTATCGTTATGACAGAAAAAAAGTAACTGTATAAGAATGTGTTTTTCACACTCACCCCATTATGGGGTGATAAAATACATAATCAAATTCACGCTTAGAGTTATCCAGGGTAAATTATTCTTGATTGTGTTCACATGTACCTAAGATCAGGACTTTAATATAGGTTTGATTTTAACTATAAAACAGTGTCCCCACTGTGCATAGGAAAATAAATAGAAAAGTTCACATGATTCAGAGTCAGACAAATCTACGCATTTCGCAATTTTCTGCCAAGTGCAGATGTGAAAAAAAACAGTATACGGGGTCTCTGTGCATTCATGCAATGACGTGTCTGCACTAGCAAGCATCTCCGTGTAGACAGTTTGCAGAACGTAACACTCGCGTTTTTGCACTGCACATGATCCAGTAACAAGTACAAATGATGCAGACTCGAAAAAAGTCATAATAGTATCTTTCTAGTTATTTTATTAGTTTAATACTTAAGTATTAAAATACTGTGCTTTAAATGATTGATGTTAAAACTAAAATACATTTTCCTAAGATTCTTATGTGATTACTGTTGGCCATAATTACTTTAATGATATTAATTATGATTAAGATTGTACTAATAAAATAGTAGGTATTGGAAAAATATAGAAATAAAGGAATCAAGAGTTTTTCTAAAGATTTAAAATGGCTGCTACAGACCTTTTACAGATGCCTCTGCAACTAATTTTTATTAAACATACAAGAATTAAATACAAATATTCAACTAATAGCACATAATTATGTTTTCTGAGTTAGAATGTGACATCAAAATAATGAGTAATAAAAATACAACACTTTACATTAGAACAAAAAACATATATTATTTTTATGAACTGTCACCGACCTTGTACAGGTTGAGTCTCCCATATCCAAATATTCCGAAATACGGAATATTTTCAGCATGACTGAGATAATGAAACCTTTGATTTTTGAAGGTTTAATGTACATAAACTTTGTCTAAGGCACAAATTATTAAATATATTGTATAAAATAACCTTCAGGCTGTGTGTATAAGGTGTATATGAAACAAATTAATTTCATGCACGTACACAAACTTTTTTTGATTCACAAAAATATAAAATATATTGTATAAAATGACCTGCAGGTTGTGTGTATAAGGTGTATATAACACAAATGCATTCTGTGTTTAGATTTTGGTCCCATTCCCAAGACATTTCATTATAATAAGCAAATATTCCAAAATACGGAATATCCAAAATACCCCTGGTCCCAAGCATTTTGGATATGGGAGACTCAACCTGTATTAGAGTAAATATTATGATGGAGAGAAGTCTGGTCTAAAGAAATAACATTTCTAGTTATAAAATATTTGTAAAATTCAATATTGATACAGAAAGTTGTATTTGTAATAACAAGTAAAAATCTTTTATAGTGAATCCTAAAATGGCCTCTGTGCACTCGCTAGTATGTTCTGACATGTTTCAGATAAGAAATACATGTGTGGAGATGACGTTGACTTATGGCTAGCATCCAAATGAGCTTGGATAAGTAGCATCCCATGTAATTACCGACCAATGATGACCGCTAGGTGACACAAAGGCCACCAAGATGCAGGATTGGCCTGGACTTGATCACATGAGCAGGGCAAGATGGCGACGTCCATGTTGCTGACCTGGTGGGAACAATGCCATGAGGAATGCCAGCACTGCACCCAAAATCCTGCACAGTGTACAAATGTGCAGTAACATTGGCACTTGGGGAATCCGCCGTGTAGACCACCATAGTTGCGCGCCTCCTGGTCGCCAGAGCACACCTACATCTGACAAGCGGCCAGACAGGTAAGAAAGAGGGCCTGGTTTTGGGAACATTACCCGGAATTGTGACAATTGCACTATAATGATTAATATTTAAAAGTGATGCCATGGACTTCTGGTGGATGGGGCATCTTGTATGGCCGCTTTTTACAATAGCTCCTGACAGATGCCTCCTGAATCTCTTCTAATCTCCTTCATCCCTGCAAAATTTGAAGATGTAAAACCTATTGGGTATCAATAGTTTAGAGGAAACTGTAGGGGTTTAATTCTCCAGGAGACCCACTATCTCCATCTCCACCATAGTCTGGCCAATGCAGTCATGGAACACACGGTCGCCATTACCCTGTTGGACTGTACAAACATTGCACAGTGGCTCTCGTCTCTCAACAGGACGCATCCTAATATTACCCCTGGAGGAAAGACCTATAGTTGCGGTCTCTGCCTGAGGGGGATTGCCTCGTTGGTACCTGGCCAAATCCTGTGGGGCTATTTGCCGGGCCGCACGTGTGTCCTATCCTGGTTCCCGCTAGGGCATTCTTCTATGCCCTGAAAGGTCTTTCAACCTTGGGGACCCCCTACTATACTCTACAGCCGCTTAACGGCAAGATACATTGGCTTACGGGGGCTGGTTCCCCTACCAGGGCCATCTCTTCCATTGGGCTTGTTGCCCAAGGGCCCGAAGCTTGTAGGGGACCGCCAACCCGCCCCCTTGCAGCCGCGGCCAGTTGGTAAATTTGTGATATTTTTACAAGCCGGCGCACTGTATTCTGATCCAACCCCCCCCACCCCACCGTGACGAGTACTCACCTCAGTTCCACTTTCACTACATCCGCCGGCTTCAGACCAGTCAGACAGAGTCTCTCTGCATGTGTTTGAGGTCTGATGGGCACGCAGGAGGGTTTCATTTTATTGACCATTTACATTTTTTTCCTGTGAATGGGTGAGTAGGGGCCCCAGTGCATTGCCTTGCCCGGGGCCCACACTGCTGTTAGGATAACCCTGTCCCCTACTTCTGCTACCACCTCCCGCTTCCCCTTGAATGCTGTCTGCACTTGAGTGGTGGAGGGCTCCCCCTGGTACCTTTGAGGACGTCAGTGCTTCAGACATCGTGCGGTCCTTGGGTCTGGCTCCTGAAGCCATCTGAAAGGGTCACTGTCCTACTACCTCCATGAGGGTGCTGGACTGGCTGGTTCCCCTGAAGACAGATTTGCTGGTGGAGATCCCTCTCAGGCACCAGATTTCCCAGAGGCCGCGGGTGGCCGAAGATCAGGCAGGCTTGTGCTCCTGCTGTGAGCGGTACTCACTCCCTTGTGTGGCTGGGCTCTGGAGGATCTACCAGGCGACTAGACTGCCGCTTATTAAAAGAGACCTTCCTGGGCTGCTGCTGGTTCCTGGTCCTACTGCCATCGCCAAGACTTGCTGGGGTGCGCTGGGGATTACCTTTTGCCACCACTACCGCTAATCATCGAGCAGCTGTTATTGAACTGCCGGGGTAGTCCTGTCCTCGGGGCCCCTGACCCAATCTTACCTCTGCCCTGGCGGGGACCGGCTGACACAAGCACTGCCTGCCTGTTGGCTCTCCCTGTACCACACACCACGGGATCAAACCGGTGAACTTGTTCCCGAAGTTACCACCATCCTGCTGCAAGCCCTTCCAGGCTTGCTGAAAAGCTGAACAAGCCTCCGGGCCCTACTGTGATGACCATACCCTGCAGTTCTCCGTGGCCGCGGTCCAGGATTCCACTCCCCAGTACTAACAGGGTTTGTCAGTGTTTCTTTACCAACTTCTCTCATAACCTCTTTCTGGTTTCCCTTCTGTGTTGTACC
This sequence comes from Taudactylus pleione, assembly GCA_031769625.1. Lineage (NCBI taxonomy): Eukaryota > Metazoa > Chordata > Amphibia > Anura > Myobatrachidae > Taudactylus > Taudactylus pleione. The sequence goes on from JAUIMM010000257.1 coordinate 3,280,468, forward strand.
TGTCCTCTTCCCATCCCCTAAACTCTTAACCACCTTTCTCATCTTATCTACTCATCTGAATGCTCTAGTCTAGTGGTGTCAGACTACTCTGGTAGTAATACCACAAGTTGAGCCCTGTCTACGGAGGACAGTGTCTAATCTTACCTGCCAAGGCTCATCCTGTAGCTCTTCTGCCAATTTTCAGCTTCTACATCAGCCTTCCTGACAGACGCCAGGCTTCATCCTACCCATTATTAATATAAGGTTTTGAAAGTCAGTTTATTTGTTAATTCTTAATTATATTGTAATTAGATACAAGTCTATTCATCTATTACTATTTGTGTAAAGGGTACCTGCTACCCTGCATTTCACTTTTTTTTTTTCTGCTGAAAACGACTTATACAGCATTTTTCCCTTATTGCAGTGTTATACTGCCACCCTGTGGCGGTTTGATATAATTTAACTGTAAATAGACAAATTATTTTTCATAATTCTTGTCAAGTCAAATTTATTTAATTTGTGCTCACACTTAGATTTGCATTATTCAATCATTGGTTCTGTTAAATTGCTGCTCTCTCTTAACAAGTGTAGATGAGAAAGAGTGAGATATCTGACATAGCACTTATCCCTTGAAATAACAGTCAACTGTGGTTCCCTTCATAAACCCCAATTTCTACTGTTATTTGTCTTGCCCCCAGGTTATAGGACAAATTAATGAGAAAATGAATAGGCTGGTATGAGAACCACAGGGAGGGTATAGACTAGGAGTACTTCGATAAATACAAGCCTGGTATAGTGCATGCTGCTACTTGAATAAATCACTAAGCAAGGACAGGTTCTGTATGCCTTCTAGTAACGTCTGCTGTGAGTGGGAAGCATAATAGTCGCTCCGTTTAAAGTAATGGCCATAATAGTGTGTGTAACAAGATAAGAACAGAATGAACTGTTGCATTGGTATATCAAGGTGCATTCACATTACTATTTATTTTTCATGTTCTTAATTATTTGCTTTGATTTGTAGCATTTGCACTTTACTTACATCAACAAAGAATTAACGATCATACCATCTTTTGCAATTGTTGCTCGAGTAATACCATGTTATTAATTGTAGCAATAGGTTATGATATTTGCATGGAGATGTATATCAGTATATACATTAATCTTGCTTAATGATTTATTCCCAACTATTTTATTGTCTCTCTCTCTCTTTCTCACGTACTCCACATTGTAATAGTGCTTTCAATTAGGATATATTGGGGTAGATGTATACTTAACGTGCCGCTATAACGCTTGCCGCTTCGCCTCTTTACCGAAGCAGGAAGCACTACCGATGAGATGTATGAACATCTCATCAGCCAGAGAGGGGGAGCGCTAACTCCCCCCTCCGGCGTTACCCGCTAGAGACAGCAGCGCATCAGCCTAGTGCTGATGCGCTGTGTCTCTGTCCCGGCCGGCTTCACTGAGCATGCGCGGGATCTCGCAAGTATCGGGAGATCCCCGCGTGGAGCCGGCAGCCGCCGCAGCAGGGACAGCGCTTTCCCTGCTGTGGTGATAGGCTACAGCCGGCCGAACGGTCAGACGATCTGACCGTTCATACATAGCCCAGGCTATCGGCGCTGCTATCTACAAGCGCCTCTGTCATTTACCGCCCAGACCCCCGATCATACATCGGGGAGAAGCGGTATCAGCGCACATAACATGCGCTGATAACGTTTCTGGGCTTCATACATCTTCCCCATTATCCCTTAAGGTTTGCCATTGATTCCATTTTGCTATAAAGCAAACACTGGTGTTTTTTATTATTTTACATGTTACAGTATATGTTGTATTTTGTGATATGCATGTGTCTTTATATTTCGCCAATTAAAAACTTGGGGTATGGTATACAATCGGGAAGCCGGCTGCCGGAATCCCGACAGCCGGCCTCCCGACTGCTTTATCCCGGCGTGGGATAAATGACCGGCGTCTATACCTAGACGCCTGTCATTTCCCCGATGCCGGGAGACCGGTGCCCGGGCGCCGTGAGCGGACAGCCGCACGGGGGGGGCATGACTTAGGGTTAGGCACCCCCCCGGGAGGGTTAGGCTAGGGGTACGGAGGGTTAGGGTTGGGCACCCCCCCGGGGGACTTAGGTTTAGGCAGCGGGGAAGGGGGGGGGGGGGTGGGGAGGTTAGGTTAGGTTCGTTTATACTTAACTTTTATTACAAGGCAATAGTCATTAAAAATTGACTAACTAAGGTATGTTTTAATATATATTTTTATGTACTTTAACCAATGAGTGCACCTATATATAGGGTTCTTGTGTTTGGTTGCTCTCTCTCTTTCAACCAACATCCTTTCCTCCTCGATAAATCTAAAAACTCTGGGTAACACCACCACCACCTCTATGTACTGTCAAAATACTGATTGCTGAGTGACTACAATATGGTTAGGTGGTCATAATAGATTCGATAAGATTTTTCTTGATCAGTGCAGTGATTTTTTTTTCTCCTTCTTTCACCCTCCCCCCATTTATTCGAGGGCTAAGATTAGTCAGGTAAATCTAATTCTTCACACACCATAGCTCATTCTGGGGAATCACAGGAATCTACCACAACCCCTACTTTATAGGTGATACCAGTTGAGGCCTTACCTCTAGCCGATATGGCGAGGGAAAGGTCCTCATTATGCCCCTCAAAGATAAACGTCATGAGGACATGACTACCAAAATAGACACTGCTCTGGCCAAGCTAGATTCTCAGGTCACACGCACTGAAACTCTAGAACAACGTACTAGCGATGTGGAAGACTCATTGCACGTGGTGCTACAGCATGGTGAATCGCAAGCTAACATCATTCAGGCCATGCAGGAAAAAGTTGATGATTTGGAGAACCACAATAGGAGGAACAATCTCCGTTTTATAGATATACTAGAATCCAGAGTTTCTCACTGTCAACCTCCCTCTGGCATTAGGCCTAGATGGGGACTTTCCTATGCCGTAAATAGAAAGGGAACATAGCAACTCTAAAAAAAACATTGGTCTAAACCAGCCAACCCTGTCTACTACACAGAAATGCTCAAGGGAAACCAAGGCCGGTAGTGGCTAAGTTTCTTGATTATCGAGTAAAAGAAAATACTAGCCAAATATCGCAGTACACAGCTGTGAGGGACCACAGAATTTTAATGTTTCAAGATTTTCCCGCAACAATTTCTGAGAAAATAAAAAAAGCATTTTCAGAGGTTTGTCACCATCTCCATGACCACAATCACCAGTTCACTCTCCTTTACCTGGCTAAACACTGGGTACTTATATAGATGGTCAACAGTTTTATTTTGATGACCCCCAATTGGCTAAACGCCAGCTCATGGTTCAGCATTCACCACTGCGCTCCCCCCATGCCCTTGAGGTGGCTTGATAATGCGATAAATACTTTAGCAAGTCTGCAGATACACTTACAGTTAATTGAAAGTTAAAGTGCAAGTTTGTGGTTATTCAATATTTCAGCCACATGATTAGCTTTTGGGTTATTATAATATGGTCTAAATCAAGGGAGATTTCTACAATATAAATTACTTTCACTGAATATAGTTCTGAAACAAAAATTCTAATGCCCCCAATGTTTCCCCTTTTCCTGTACTAACTGTTCTTATGTTATGTTCGTTGTAATAGTTTTGCGACCTCAAACAGTTATGACACTGGCATTCGCATAGGAACATTGGAAAAAGTGGTGAATTGAAGAAAGATTTTCTTCCTCTACTGTTATTTATGTACATGGAAGCTGTGTCACTCGTCTCCTGGATTTTTCTTTTCAGCTTTTATGGAATGGTCAACATTTTTCTTACAAAAGGATCAGTCATACTTTTACTCTAATGTTAGTAAAGCCTGCTAGGTCTCTGGGATCCATGTGGGATGGGTTATCCATGCCGTCCTGTCCAAACACCATTTCTAACTCTCTGATTAATTTGCAGTTGGTGTCATGGAACGTGGTTGGAGCTAATAGTCCTATTAAATGCAAACTTATAGTCACACATTTCAAAAAAACTAAACCCTGCTGTGATTTTCATGCAAGAGAGACACTGTAAATTGGGGGAATTCTTCCTCCCTTCGGGCTCCTTGGTTGGGTAAGTGTATTAAGTCTTCGTATTGTACCAGGGGCATTGTCATAGTATTTCGTAGGTCCGTTCTGACTATAATAAATCAAAGTTATCGAACCCGGGAGGGAGATTTAGTATTTTGGACGAGAGTATCCATGGTATCAATTACACAAATAGGCCCCAAACGTGGACACTTTTTCCTTCTTTAAGTCCTTGCTCCAAATTTTACAACACAGGGACAACTTCCCATTGATCATTTTTTCTCAGGGGGGGGGGGGGGGGGGGGGGTACTTCACAGTAGCAGATCCCCTAATAGACAAATCTCCTAACACCTCGGCCACACTCACCCTCATGGGACATTTTTCCGACTTTAACATCGGCCCTTCAGATATCAGATCCCTGGAGAATACTTAACCCATCAGATAAGGCTTCTACTTTTTACTCGGGAGCACACCGCTCCATTACCAGGTTAGACCAGGGCTTGACAAATATTTCTAAAATCTAGTAGCCAGGATTAAAAGTAGAAGCCAAACCACCCCCCCCCCCCTTCTCCTGGGACAGCATTACTGAGCACCCCCCTCTCCCCCAGGCAACCAACCCCCACACCACTAATGGGGTACCTCCATGTAAGCCACCCCTCTACAGCCACAAGGCGGTGCAGCTACCCCCCTGGCAAACAACCCCCCCACAGCCACAGCTAACCCTCCTGCCAAGGCAACCAAAGCCCTGCAAAACCACACCTTCGCAGCCAAAAACAAAACCCCGGGCCCGGGTCACCCCACCACTCACTGGGGGGATTCAATACCTATACAATGGGTTGCCTCTTCTTTGACTTACTTGGGGATTACCCTAACAAGGAATCCGGCAGATCTTTATAGTCATAACACAACATGGGCGATTCGACACATAGCCAAGGAGCTCTGAGGGTGGGATCACCTATTACTCTTGAATCTTGGCCGGACGAATTTGATCAAAATGTTTACGTTTCCCAGGTTATTATATCTGTTACAAGCTTTGCCTCTTACCCAAAGGGATGTTAAATTGATTAATACTAAATTTAGATCTTTCATATGGCATGGGAAGACACCTAGAATTAGTTTACAAAAGTTATACCATGTCCGAGCTAATGGGGATATCAATTTTCCTGATATAGTACGATATCATGCTGCCCAATTACAGTATCTAACCGACTGGTTGCACAGGAGTGACGTATATGCCAACACTTCTTTGGAGGCTCAATTTTGTGGACAAGGGTAAATTTTTGGACAATATGAGCTTATCTAGCTGTTTATATGCACAAGATCATGATATATACCATTTAAACATCAAGATAATCCCCTTCGGTGAACTACAAGACAAATTTGTCACCAACAGGGACTTAATGCTCATCACTCATTACACTTTCTTTATGTAAAATTCCAGAGTTTCATGGTGGCATGGCTGCCCACCCCTTTAATATTTGGAGGTGGTAGACAAATTTGACATGATTTGGGCTTTCCCTGTGACGTTCTTACAGGCACATTATAGATCTACTGTGCTTAGGGATTTGGGGGATCCTGATTGGGATAATCCTTTTGATAAATTATTGAGGTGTGGACCTACAGTATGTGTAGGAAGGCTAGATCTTGTTATGCGTCACTGGAAACTCAGACCATACGGCTTCTAAAACAGGAATGGGGCAGTGGCTTATCCACTTTTCTACTCCTTCTACCCAGGATCTCCTACGATTTCTCAATAATGCCTGTAAGCTACTGCCCTCAAGTATGTATCAAGAATAGTTTTACAATGTGATCCACAGAACTTCTCTGTCACAAACTCACGGGCGGATAGTGGATGCTACCTGTATTCAGGGAATTGGCTAGACCTATTCCTGAGGCGCTGAGTCTAATGTGCCGGCGGTTTTCACTAGGGACCCTCGCAAGAAGGTATGGACTTGGCTGCGTCTGACACACAGGTCGCGGCCCTCAGGTTAGGTTTCCCTATACAGGTGCTGGCACTTGGTCAGTATACAGGAGGCTTGAGTGTAGTCGACTTAGCCGGATCAGAACCAAACGGATGAAGCGGTACCAGGGAGCAGACGTAAACGGGTCACAGGGAATAACAAAGGTCAGAAACAGATATCAACGTAGAACCAGGGATCAGGCAGAATCAGAGTCACAAAACATGCCAGGGGTCAGAACCAATAATCAGGATATGCACAGGAATGCTGGAGTATGGTAATGGAGCCTATACTCTGGCACTGGAGTGGTCCCAGGAACTTCCTTTTATAGGTCAGAGTTCAACTAGCAACAATCAGCGCTTCCCTACTTTGGTGCCTGTCCCTTTAAATGCTTTAACAGAGCGGCGCGCGCGCTTCTAAGGAAGCCGCAGCCGCCTGCACACAGCTGCTGGGGGAAAAGAGCAGCTGACAGCGGGTGCCGGGGATCTCCCGTCCACTGTCACACACCAGCCCGGACTCCAGCGTCGCTGGACCAGGTAGGAGCAACCTGGATTCGGCGGCGTTGTGACACTGTCCCTCCAAACAGACAATATCTTATGGGATTGTCTTCGCCATATTGCTGTCCCTAGTGTGAGGATTAGTTGGCAGACTTGTATCATTCTCTTTGGGATTGCCCAATAATTAGAGGATTTTGGTTCAGGGTGAAACAGGACACAGAAAGTATGTTGATTAACTATATCCCCGTCACATCAGAATGGGCTATATTTGGATTTCCTCCTAAATCTTAGCGGGTCACTAAGGGCATTAGACACTTTTGCTGGCTATAAGCTCTGCAGCCAAGAAGACCATAATTAAAAGTTGGATTAATCCAGGTCCTCCTATATTTAATTTATACAAAGAAAAACTATCATATTTCTAAGATAGACTGGGTAGAAACCATGTTTGAGAAAGAAAAACAAGTGGGAGGTTTTTTTTGTTGTTTTTTTGTTGTCTGGTAGAGTTATATAGGAACTCTGCCTAATACGATGCAGACAAAGATACATGATTGTTTATGCCAAACATCTTGGTAAGGGTTGAGGTTATGGGACCCTCTGATTGATGTATAGGTGTATATGAGTATAATATATATATATATATATATATATATATATATATATATAAAAAATTCCGGGAGGCAGGCGACACATTCCATTCACTTGTTGTATAATTCATATGTAAACATGTACTATGGATATATTGTTATAGTTTGTGATCCACATTTTATAGCCCTCATCTATTACTAAGACTTGTCTTCCTCAAACGTTTGAGAAAGTATCCTCCTTTGTTCTTCTGCTGTCATTACTATGAGAATTAATTGTGCAGATTTTTTCAATGTACTGACTTATCTTACTTCAATTAAAAAAACAAAAACAAACATGTTTATGTAAATTAATAGAGATATATAAAAGTATAAATATTGTGACTAAAGGTTATTAGAGAGGACTGGGGATTGTAGCTCCGGGACATTGGTGGCCAACCAGTCGGTCGGCCACCCCTGAGAGCCAGAGCCAAAAAATATATGTAGTCAAAAGCCACGCCCCATTTTTGTGCGCATGCCTTTGGTATGACATTTGCAGGAGCATGACCTCGTGTCACACCCACGTTTTTAGTTACACTGGGGGCCAGCCCAGGACATTGAAAATAAACATTTTACATAAAGTTCCCAATATACATTTTTCACTGTTGAAGTGAAAGAAAAAGCCAGAGCAACAGAGAACATTGATATAGCCACGTTCACATAAAGTACACAGAAACAAGCCAGATCCACAGAAACAAGCCAGATCCACATAAAATTCATATTGAAATCCAGAATCACATAAGAAACATTGAGAATGCCAGTGCCCATTATTCTGTGCCCCTTGTAGTTGTGCCCCATATGCAGTGCCCTCCTGTAGTTATCCCATTAAGCAATGCCCTCAGTAGTTGTGGCCCTTATGCAATTCCCCCTGTAGCTGTGCCCATTATGCAATGTCCTCTGTAGTTGTGCCTTCTGCAATGACAACTGTAGCTATGCCCCCTCTGCAATGCCCCCAGTAGTTGTGCCCAATAAGCAATGGGCATGTAGCTGTGCCCATTAGGCAATGCCCTCTATAGTTGTGCCCCTTCTGTAATGCCCCCAGTAGCTGTGTCCCTTCTGCAGTGCCCCCTGTAGCTGTGCCCATTAAGCAATGCCTCCAGCACTTGTGCCCCTTCTGCATGGTCCCTTTTAGCTGTGCCCATTAAGCAATGCCCCCTCTAGCTGTGCCCCTCCTACAATATCTCTGTAGTCGTGCCCCCAGCACTAGCTCCCCCTCCTCGCCCACACCCCTATGAAGAAAGTTACCTTCATGCTGGCACTGTTCCACGCAGTCAGGGCTCTGGAGTCCCACCATCGCTGCTGCTTCGGCCGCGTGCTGGATCTGACGGGATCCAGCAGACGCGTGGGCTCCTCACATCGCGGGTCACATCAGGACGTCAAAGGGTTCTGGACCAGGTTCCCACATTTTTACTCAAAAATAGGGATTCTGTACATCTTTTCTCCTGCCTTTGGGTGGAGAAACTTTTTTGCCTGTTTTTGCCTATGGAGTTTTCGCCCAGGCGAAAATGTCCTGGAATTGAGCAGGGCGACACTTTGGAAACAGGCGAAAACAGTTAATCGGCGAAAACTTTTTGCCGATCGCAGCTTTTCGCCTCTAATTGAATACAGGCCTTGATTGCATAGGCAGAGGAATCAGTAGCAGAAAGAAGTGATACTGCCTTTTTCTTCTTGGGGTTCCATGGGGTCCACAGAGAATACGTTGGGGGTATGAATCCCGGTCACCAAACAGTTAAACAAACGACCTCTATGCTCCCAGGATGAACCGGGTCCCTCCTTCATATACCCCACCTCCGGCCCCAGGTAGCCAGTTGTTTCCTGTTGGTGTTTCACCACAAAGACAGTGGGACTGCAGGAGCAGTCCTGCAGACAAAAAAAAAAAAAAAAAAAAAAAAGAGAGAGAGAGTTACCTCTCCATCCGGCGGGTGGTCTGAGCTGTCCTGGAAGCAGCCTCGCATCTGACTTGAGACACACCGGCCACCTGCTGCAGCTACCCCCTCCGGCGCCGCAACGCTGTTAGTGTCTTCGGCAGGGGCTCCGAGCCCTGGACTGCATCCGGATCAAGGGGATGACAGGTAAGAGGGGTTTTGGTGGCCGCTGACGCCGAGACCTTGTGGCAGTCCAGCCTCTGGCGGGAAGACTGGCCGGAGGTCAGCTGCAGTCGGGAGGACGTACAGCTTGTCTCCTACACTAGACCGCCGGGATATGACTAGCTCCTGACAAGCCGGGGGTTGTTTCTTTGGCGGCGGCTATGTAAGTTTACCGGGCAGGTCCAAGCAGCATAGGGGAGACTCGCTCTCCCCAGCGGCCCCTCCCCCGATCCACACGCTGGCTCAGCTACATGCTCAGAGCAATTGTGGGTTGCTCCTACCAGCTTCCCCTACATGAGTCAGCCAGAGACCACTCTCAGGTGCCCTCAGTTGCTGCACACTCAGGAGGCTGGATCAGTCTCCCTGTATACCTCTCCTACTGCTGGATCAGGTTATACAGAGCCCTCTATCCTACTAAGCCTAGGGCTGTTCGTAGTGACAAGAGCTTAAAATTGCATACGCTCACAAGGTGTATTTTATGCATTGCATGTGATGCGGTGTGTGGTACTGCCTTTTATACCTGAATAACTGTCAGTTTGTAACCTATCTCTGCTGTTTTCTCCCTATAACCCTCTACTACGGGTGTGTGGGTATTTGGGGTGAAACAAGATCACGTGTGTACTCAGAATGTCATTATTATGTCTAAAGAGTCTGAAAGACAGGTGGCAAAGCCCCTGTGCTGGTGTTTTGTATGGCCGGCATAGCGGGGGTTCCTCCCCAGGATTTCATACAATCTGAATTATGTGGTCACTGTGGTAAGCAGACAAACCTTCCAGCTTCTGGACAGGAACTCTCTTGGGTTCCCTTTTCCGGGAGGCAATCGGGAAGCCGACTGCCTATATACTGACAGCCGGCTTCCCGACTGTCATATCCCGGCAAGGGTGAAATGCCGGGCGTCTAGATGCAGACGCCCGCATTTCCCCGACGCCGGGAGACCGAAACCTATCCCTCCCCCCCCCGCGGCTGTCCGCTCTCGGTGCCCGGCATCACTACGATCGTGATGCCGGGCACCGCGAGCAGACAGCCGCGGGGGGGGGGGGGGGCGGGGGGAGGGTTAGGTTTAGGGCACCCGGGGGGGACTTAGGGCTAGGCACCCCTCGGGAGGGTTAGGCTAGGGGGAGGGAGGGTTAGGCACCCCCGGGGGGGACTTGGGGTTAGGCACCCCCACTGGGGGACTTAGGGTTAGGCAGCGGGGAAGGGGGTGGTTAGGGTTAGGCACTTGGGGGGGGAATTTAGGGTTAGGCACCCCTAAGGAGGGTTAGGGGGGTTAGGTTAGCTTAGTAAATACTTACCTCTCCACGATCGGGATTTCCAGCGCTGTCAGGCTTCCGCTGCGTCGCACTCTGCTCCTGTCGGGCTGCCGCTGATGGGAATCGAACCGCCGGCCAGGCGACCGGCGGTATTTCATACCAATCCCCCTTTTCCCATATTATGGACCAAAATCTGCTTAGTGGCCAGGGTACAGAGCTCAATGTCCTACTAAGCTGGTGTTCTTTTTGTAGTTGATTAAGAGCCTATGGCAAATATATTGCTTAAATGCTTTAAGTTTGCTGAGTTATGCTGCCTTTGTTTTCTGAAGGATTGTCAGTATAACGGTATTTCACATTACTAGATATGTGTGAAGGTGAGCACATTACATTGTTACCTCTGTAAAGGAAGTGCTCCAAGTGGCCCAAACTGCAGGCTATAGGGGCTAAATTGTAATTCACATGTACTGGTGAGAGCTTTGCCCATCCCCCCTCTATCCTAATTAGGAAAACTCAGCAGCAGTTGAGTACTGATGGGGGGGGGGGGGGGAGGAAGGGAAGTTGGCCTATCCCTGATTATGCCTTATTACTAGGAAAGTGTATAACACTGGAATCCCACCAGCTTTTGTTGCTTGTGATTCAGTACCTATTTGAGGAAAAAATGTGCATGTAGATCTTGCCAAACTGATCGTTTAGGCAGAGATTTTGTGTGACTTATGCTACTATTGAAAGTGTTACTTTTTTCTTCCTAAACTGCGGTGTTAGGGGTTAGAGAGTGCTTCACATGTTTCTGTGAAAACAGTCACTTGGCAGTTTTAACCCTACACTTGTTGTGGGTTACTTGCAAATGTTTTCAGGAGATTTGGTTCCTCTCCTTGGATGGCCAGGTTTTACAGAGCTTGATGTCCTACTTAGCCTTGGGGCTGTTAGTAGTTGACTAAAAACTTATTGCATATGTGTAAAAAAAAAAAAAATAATAATAATAATATATATATATATATACATACACACACACATATATATGAATATATGTAAAAGGGGAGAACCTCCCTTTATGAGTCAGCCAGAGACCACTCTCGGATGCTGGTGGTGGCTATTTGCCCAGGAGGTGAAGCAAGTCCCTATATACCTCCCCTGCAGTGATTAGGGCATACAGAGCTCTAGGTCCTACCTGGTGTTTTGGTAGTTGACTAGAGAGCTTAGTGTGTATGTACATGTGGATATGTATATATAGATGTATATATCAAATTATATATCCGTGTGCATTGCATGTGACTTATGAAATCTGCTGGGCTATGCTGCAGCATAACCTATCACTGCTGTTTCTCCTCATTTAACCATCTACAAAGATGTGTAAGGATATAGTGGGTGTGAAACGATTGTCACATTGATATTCAGACGTTGGATAACTTTGTTATGTCCAATGAAACGGTAAGACAGGTGACTGGAACTCCTGGGCTGGTGTCATGTATGACCTGTAGCAGCAGCCCCCTAGGGTTATGCCCTCTATGTTCCATCATGGATGGACATGTGTGCTGGTCGAGGCAGGGCATCATCTTCAGTAGCCGTTCAACAATCGCTACAAGATCTATGCAGCCAAGACCAGATGGTGTCGGCCCCTGCGGGCCAGGCCACAGAGTGGGGCGATGGGGGTGTCCTCACAGGATTTAATACAGGTGGGATGTTGTGGACACTGTTCTAAAGAGTCACCACAGTAGTCAAATCTACCAGATCATAGCGCAGGTTGCGGACAGGTTGGCGGCTCCTACGTCGGAACTGATTACGGAGTACCTTCAGCAGCTGCAACCTACCATGTTTAGGCCCCCTATGCATCTGTCCTGGAGGTACATGTTTGCTCACTCGGGTCAGAATGTGACTTCGACCTCAGCAGCTTTTCAGGAACTACGGCAGGCAGCTAGGCCAGTACAACCAAAAAAAAAAAAAAAAGAGAAGGTGGTCGGTCTCACGCTCCGTCAAGCCCTCAGATTCTGGTACATCTTCTGGTGTTTAGGGGGATACATGGGTCTCCTCCCAAGAGTCACTCTCTCAAAGAGAGTAAGACAGTCTCCCAAAAGTACGTCTCCTCCCTGATCAGAGGGGTCAAAGCCGTGCTTGTGGAGCCGGTATAAGGAAAGGCTCCAGTATTCTAACGCCAGAAAGTTGTGAAAGCTTCCTGATCGGAACTTGAGAGAGTATGGAGTTCTTCGGACAGGAAAATCCATATTACCAGAAAGGTTGAGGCCTTATATCCCTTTTTGGTACCATCAGCATTCACCTTTAAGGGTTCCACTGATGAGAGGCTTGAAGCCGGTCTCAAGGCAGTCTCTCTCTGTTAGGAGCTTTTATTTGCCAGACCATTGCCAGAAGAGCGACGATCGGTCGAAGACATACTGTCACAACAAGAGTCGCCCGTTCTGGATCTGGATGATGCCAGCCTCCGCGGGTGGGGAGCAGAAAAAGGTCGACACACGGTTTCAAGGAAAATGGACAATGGAAAGCAGTCTCTCCATAAAATGTCCCGGAACTAAGGACAGTATGCAGGAGCACATGTTCAAGCTCAGGAATTGCTAAAGGGGCAGGCCAGTCTTAGTACTCTAACAATGCCACTGCAGTAGATTGCCTCATCCATCAGGGAGGCACAGGGAGACAGGCTACTATGGCAGAAGTGGCAGACATTCTGTTTGGGCAGAATGTCATTTTCCAGCGAGATCGGCTGTGTTCTTACCAGAAGTCCTCAATTTGGAAGTGGACTTCCTAAGCCAGCAGGATATATGCGCCAGAGAGTGTGAGCTCTTTCATCCACAGGTATTTCAGAGCCTTGTGGACGGATGGGGTCTTCCAGGGGTAGACCTCATGGCCTTGAGTCACAACCACAGGGTACCCAGGTACGGGCAGAACCCAGGATCCTGCAGCAGAATTTGTGGATGCTCTAGTAGTAGAGTGGAACTTCAGACTGGCATATTTGCGTCACCCGCTGTCCCTTCTTCCAAGGGTTAACAGGAGAGTGCAACAATAATACTGATAGCCCCTGCTTGGCCCAGACGTCGTTGGTTCACCAACCTGCAGAGCCTCTCCATAGACACTCCGTGGGCTCCTCTGCTAAGGTCGGACCTGTTAATACAGGGTCCCTTCCTGTGTCCAGACCTTCCTCGTTTATCTTGGAAGGCATGTTTCTTCAGACCTCCCTAAGGTTGGGTCTGGGCACTCGTAAGCCCCAGGGAGCTTTCTGCTCTGATGGAGCAGGAAGCTTCCCACTGACATCACTGATTATGTCAGTGCAGCCGCCCACAAAACGGCAGGCATCGTAAAGGAACGCCTCCGTTTTGGAAACCACCCTAGCAAATGGGGGCAACTGTCGATCAACATCGACAGCCACCCCTTTGGTAGCGAGCTCCGGAGCGACAGAGTTTCTCTGTCGCTCCAGGGCTTGCGCACGCACAGTGCGGCCGCTGCGCAGGCCTAACCATCGAGTCCGTTATGAACGCATCGGCGCTCCACCGACTCTGAATAAGGTCCAATATCCTAACTCCCAGTATTACCATTAGACCCATAATAAAGAACTCTTCAATAGACTCACCCAAATTTTCAAACCATACAATCTGTGTCCTACAATAATCTTGTGCCATCCTTTGTAACATGTTTTTATTCTGCTCCTCAACACGCATGTTGCCCATGGGTGGTCTTCTCTCACCTGTTGATGAACAGAAAGCAAAAGTACTTTTAAGCATCTTGCAATAGTTTACTATAAAAAGGAGTCATTTATTAAAATGTTGTCCAGTGTACACTGGTTTTCCAAACCAAGTATCATGTTTAACTTGGGTTCCTGACTGTAGATAAGTAAGTAGATAGACAATGGGCCATATTAAATTTGGAGCGAAAAGCCGTTTTCGGCTAAACTTTTCGCCAATGACGTCATTTTTGCCAGTTTTAACTTATCCCAGTATTCAATTTAGCGTCTTTTTGCCGGCACGATAACGCAAAGCAATGTAATAGGTAAAAAAGTTCTGCCTATGAATACCCGGCGGAAAAGAGTGCAGAATTGGGGTTTTGGGGTGCAGAAGCCACCCTGTACCTTATGTACACCACCCCTGTACCTTATGTACACCACCGTTGATGCAAAAAAAAATTTTTTTCTTTTTTAAAAACAAATTAAAAAAAAAAAATTACACAAAGACTCCCCAAAAAGCACTTTGCAAGAAATGGGCAAGAAAAATCAAAATGGGGGTACAAATTCTTCAAACACTAGCAAAATAGCCTTTGGGGGGGGAGGGGGGGTCTGCAAGGTGCCTTTTTGATGGCAGGTGCTTGCTGAAGGTGCGTTTTTGGCGCTATTTAGCAACTCTAAAATATGATTGCAGTCATTTTGAATGTACCCCAAATTTGATGGAAGTACTTATTTTCCCCCACAAAAAATAGCAAAATGCTATTCTTCACCACTTGCTTAAAGATGCTAAATAGAGCCTGTTGAGACCATTTAAAAACCCCAAATACCTTTAGCAGGGCTATTCGGGGGTACCCATAGTGAATCCTCATGTCAGAGCATCTTTAGGGGGTGTCAGGCTGATTTCTCCAAAACTGAGAACTTTCCACTGATTTGGATTTCATGGGTCCCGTTTTCACACATTTGCAATTGGACACGCGGGGACAGGCGCGATACTCTTTCGCCGGCAAAACCTCAGATGACGGCGAAAAATCCCGACTGACTTTTCGCTCCAAATTGAATACTTGCCAATGTCTAGGTAGACACCAGATGTTAGACATACAAAAGGTTGACAGGTACAAATGGTCAACACAATAAAGCTTGACATGAATTTTTTAGGGTTAGGTTTGGGGTTAGGCACTAGGAGGGATGGTTAGGGTTAGGCACCAGGAGGGAGGGTTGTTGACCAAGGGGATGGTTAGGGTGAAGATTAGGGCTAGAAAAAAAAAAAAAGGAAGAAAAAGAAGGTCGACCATTTGTCCCTGTCGAACTATTGTCTGTCCAACATCTGGTGTCTACTTAGACATTGTCTATCTAATTACTGTCTCTCTCTTATACCACACCTGTTTAGCTTAACCAACAGGTGAGGAGACATGGCTCCAAATGGTAAGGAGTTTAGCCATTTCAAATTAATACAAAGTTTAGCAATCTTATTTTCAACGGCCCGATTCAGAATTGTACGCTAACGCAGGGGTTTCCAAACTCCGCCATTACAGTCCAGGTTTTAAGAAGAACCATGCTTGAGCCCAGATGGATAAATCAAATTGACTGAGGTACTAACCAAGTAACCTGGGCTCAAGCATAGATGTTCTTAAAACCTGGACCGTAATGGCGGAGGTCGGGAACCTCTACACTAATGCCATTGCAGCTGTGGTCCAGTACGCAGCCGCTGTGCTACAGTATGCAAATGTCAGACGCCCACCTGCAGTTGTGGTAATCCAAGTGTCTGGGTAGAAAGACGCAGCATCGGTCGCAGATCATTTGATGATCGCTCCTCTATGGTCATGCAGAATGGCTGCAGTAACTGGGATGCTGGAGACATTTTCATTGTGTACGGGATCGCATACGCAGGCTGTGACATGCCTGAAAATGGTTGAGAAACTCCTGCGGGTTTTAATCGCTGCTCCTCTTTACCTCTCCCAAATGCTCCCTGTCAATCACTCTGCGAGTAAAAAGGTCGCTGTGAGTGACTACAGTAATGTACCCTGACGTATGTGTAGCTTGCCGATAATCGCCCAACTCCGTCACTATCGGCATTGCGTATAACTCTCAGGCCCAATGTACCATTTACTCTAAGTCTTAATAGTCATGTAACAGAATAAATACCATGTGATGCCCAATGACTCGCATTGGGGAGATGCAACAGCTATTAATACATTTAACAAATTATTTGAGCTGCATTGGATATTATAATGAGTAAGAGCGCCCGATTTTTCAGAGTTACCAAGGTGACAATTGTTTAGTTCATTTATTATATTGTCTGCAATGTGGATTTATTGTAACCACTTATTTAAGTACTACAGCATATGAAGACTATGTAACCGTTACAGTTGTTACAGTAGGGGTGGGGGAACATCTGGCCCGCGGGCCGTATAAGGCCTTCAAAATCATTCGGTCTGGCCCTGCCATCCATAACTGTGGCAGCTGGGCGGTGGCTCTTTCAGCATACCACAGTGACACTACTCCAGCTGTGGAATTCTCCCCCTCAGCAGGCTGTGGCTGTTACTATGGCATCACAGCGGGCGTACAGGGCGGTCATCAGTGGGGCCGTGCAGTTTACATCAGTGTGGCTGCTAATATGGCAGCACAGCGGGCATACAGGGCTGTTGTCAGCGGGGCCGGGCTTGTCATTCATGGACAAATGCTAAATATGTCATCCAGGCCATACGTGTGCACATCACTATGTGCCAATGTAAAAGCATCTTTAAATGTTTCGGGCAGAACTGCGCTCCCCATGATAAACAAGACCAGACACATCATTAGCGCTGCTGCATATGTTCGAGAGCTGCAGAGATAAATAAATGATTACTTCAAATTAGAGATGAGCGGTTCGGATTCTGTGGAATCCGAACCGCTCCGAACATTGGGGATCCGAGTCCACCCGAACCCTGTTCGGGTGTTCACCGCCTGACTCGGATCCCCGTTCGGGGCCGAACGGCGGCCGCCTGATGTCGGATTCTCACTAGAGAATCCGACATCAGGTCTCCTCGCGTGTAGGGCAGAGCGCAGTGATAGCGCTCTGCCCTACACAGACACAGACACACAGCCGCCAGCGGCAGCTGTGTGTTTGTTACAGCAGCCAATGAGAGTCACACAGACTCTCATTGGCTGCTGCACGGAGGGAGCCGGCTGGAGCTCACACATGAGCTCCGTCTTCCGGCTCCCTCCTCAGCGTGTGACAGAGCGGACGGCGCGGGAGCGGGGAATCAGGTAAGTTTTATTTTTTTACTTGTCAAAGGTCCGGGGGCGCTACTGGGGGGGGGGGGTCTGCTACTGGGGGGGGGTCTGCACTACTGGGGGGGATCTGCACTATTGGGGGGCCATACTACAGAGGGGCCTGCTACTGGGGGGGGGCTATACTACTGGGGGGGTCTGCACTACTGGGGGGGGTCTGCTACTGGGCGGGGCCATACTACAGAGGGGCCTGCTACTGGGGGGGGCTATACTACTGGGGGGGGGGGTCTGCTACTGGGGGGGCCATACTACTGAGGGGCCTGCTACTGGGGGGGCTTACTACTACTGGGGGGGGCCCATACTACAGGGGGGCCAGCTACTGGGGGGGGGCCTGCTACTGGGGGGGGGCCTGCTACTGGGGGGGGGGCTGCTACTGGGGGGGGGCCTGCTACTGGGGGGGGGCCTGCTACTGGGGGCACTGCATAGTGGACCCTACTACTAAGGGGACTGCATAGGGGGCACCACTGCTGGGGGACATTGTGTAAGGGACACCGCTACTGTGGGCATTGTGTAAAAGGGTCACTACTGTGGGCATTGTGTAAAAGGGGCACTACTGTGTGTCGTAACATAAATAAGAGACACTACTTTATGGTGTAATGTGAATCAGGCCCTATGTGCGGTGTAATGCTAATAAGATTGTGCACTGTGACTCCTAGGGCCGTAGCCCACTTTGTAAACAAGTACTGTGACTCTGCTGGCCGTACCCCACTGGGTGGGTGCACTACTTTTCATTTCTGCCACTGCTGTGTGGCAATGTGTCATAGATGTGCTTTATACTGTGGTGTCTGTGTCGTTGTGCCGCTGCTTTGTCGCTTAGTAACCAGTCAGCTCACTGCAACCTTTGGCCAATAATGTTGAAAATAATATTATAAGCTGTGATATGGTCTAAATTGACTGGAAATTAATGTTATTGAGGTTAATAATACTCTAGGAAGAAAAAAAAAGACCAATTTATGTGATTTTAGCTTTTTTTGCCAATTTTTGTAAAAAAATCCAAATCCAAATCCAGTCACCGCAGTTTGGCAAATCCAAATCCAAATCCAAAGCCGGACGACGAATTAGAACCAAATCCAAATCCGGCAAAAATGGTCCGGCGCACATCCCTACTTCAAATCCATATGTCTATGAAGAACACAAGACAATCATAAACACAACTCAGGGGCTGTAACCTCAAGTAACGAGTCAGACTGTGGTTACAGATTCGATTCCTGATGTAATACCTGTATATGTTTTAATATAAAAATCAAGAGTCTGGGCCTAGTGATCCATTAGTACAAGGATAATAAAAGTCAGCCGCCAAGATACATTACAGTTACCATTTACAGTGGGTGGTTGCTAAATGGGAATTATAACTATAATAAGTCCTGCTATTCACCCAAGCCCTAATTTACCCCCACAGCTAGTTTGGTCTTTGGGGCTGATGCAGAGTTGAAAGCAATGCAAAAAAGCAAGTCAATTTGTAACTGGAGCAAACCACGCTGTGCTGCAAGGGGGCGGGGGGGTGGGGTAATACATATATTTTTTTATTTTTTAAATGCATGCAGGGTAAATCCTAGCTTCTTTTGCATGCAGCCCACAAATGCTGGGCAGCTTTGCTACACGACCTACCCCAAGGGAAATGCTAGTGTACCCATCTATACATGTATGATCTTTCCATGACTACAATGTCATGCAAGAAGTCTGCATCTGATGAGCCCCTAAATTCTAGGCCTCATTGCTGCTGACATTGTTGCAGTCAGCTCACTTCTTACTATCTCTGCGTGACCATATGTCAATGTCCTTAATGCAGAGGTTCCCAAACTTGGTCCTCAAGGCTCCCCAACATTTCAGGTTTTATATCCATGGTTGAGCACAGGTGACTTAATTAGTACCTCAGTCAATTTTATTTAACCACCTGTGCTCAACCACATTTGTAACAAGCTGAAAGCTACAACATGCCGGCCTCCCATCTGCTGAAAGATTTGCTGTCCTCTCCTTTACACCCTGTCAATGTCCTGCATCTTCAGCTACTGCCTTACAACTTGCTTGCGAATACCCCTATCTATAGCTGTGGTTACACAAGAATAAGCATCCTGACAGCCTCACATTGTCTCAGTGCTGCTTGCATGTCATATCTACCAACTTAGAAGACTGAGCTCCGAAAGGTCAGGGGAGAAGGTCCTGGATGCTGGGATGGGAGGAGGATCACCCCAAAACCTTTTGCCATGATTTCTAGCATTATGTTGCTGGGGTTACAATTTATAGGGAAGGATCTGGGAGGGTTGGCCACTGTCCCAGAAGCCAGGAGTCTCCCCCGGGAAATCTAGGCAAGTGGCCAAACATGCATTATGTACATATTTACCTACTAGTTGCTTTTTTAACATCACTATGAGCATACGGTGCCCTCAGTCTGTAGATCCCAAATCCAGTAAAAAAAGAACATTCCCCATCACTCATCTCACCTGCACTTTTGCCATTAGAGGGTTCTGCCATTGTATCATTGGTCTGTCCACTTCCTTCCATGCTCTTTGTCTCTATCAGGCTGCTCCTCTCTCCATTGCTGTCTGCTGCCGAATCCGATGTTCCTGAGAGAAAACAGATATTAGTAAAGTCCACCGTTATGTCACATTCACTTCAGAGTGGGCAGTGTTTGGAATTCTATGTAGGGTACAGAGAGTAACTAGAGCAGGGATAGGCAGCCTGTGGCACTCCAGCTGCTGTGGAACTACACATCTCAGCATGCCCTGACAGAGGTATAGCTTTCCCCAACAGCAAAGCTGTGGAAATGCATGTTGGGATGTGTTACACAGCACCTGGAGTATCACAGACTGCCTAACCGGAGTTAGACCTGGTCTGACACTGTTTTTAGCTATAATAAGTGCTGTGGCCAGGAGGATCATTCTCCAAAATTGGATACCCCCTGACCCCCAGTGTTTCATTTATATAAGGAAAAAATATTTTCTTTGTTCCGTATGGAATGGGTGAATGCCTTGATCAAAATGGAAAAAGATCGTTCTATTATATTGTTCCATCCTTGGTAACATCTTTTTATTCTGCCCCTTCTCAACAAACAGACATGTACACTTTGCCCATGGGTGGTCTTCTCTCTGCTGAACATAAAAAAAAAAAAAAAGTACTTTTAAAGCATCTTGCAATAGTTTACTATAAAAAGGAGTCATTTGCTAAAATATAGTCCAGTGTACAGTGGTTTTCCAAACCAGATCTCACGTTTAGCTTTACCAATGAGTGAAAAGACATGGCTCCAAGTGGTAAGGAGTTTAGCCATTTCAAATTAGTACAAAAGTTTAGCAATTTTATTTTTGATGGACCAGATTCAGACTTGTACGCTAACGCAGGGGTTCCCAAACTCCGCCATTACAGTCCAGGTTTTAAGGATAACCATCCTTCAGCTCAGATGGATAAATCAAATTGACTGAGGAACTAACTAAGGGCCTGATTCAGCAAGGAACGCAGCCGCGAATTTGGACGCCCCTGGTCGATGTTTGCGTTCTGTGCATGCATCGCACTGTGCGTGAACTAGCCACTGCGATCGGGTAAGGGATCATAATTTGTACACAGACCAATCTGATTATGATTGGCAGGAAGTGCCTTTTTACATAGGGGGGGAATGACTGGGTGGTTAGAGAAACGCAGGCGTGTGTGCGTACGGACAACGTTATAGGGGCGTGCATAATTAATTCCTTGCGACGGAATATGCAGCCTCAGTTCTAGATGCACCCAGGAAGTTTAGCAATTTCTGAGTGAAGTCAGGTCAACCACTATTGTGCGTATGGGTCCGATGTTTCTCGTTACCGATGTTTTCGCTGTCTGGCGAGGTATTGAGACTGAGTAAAGTGGGCATCATTATGTAGTGGTGGGGCGGCACTGCGATTGCATTCATTAGCATTTTATCGCAGCATCCGGGTGCGTGCAATTGCAGACTTGTGATCCGTGCTGAATCAGGCCCTAAGTCACCTGGGCTCAAGCATAGATGTCCTTAAAACCTGGACCGTAATGGCGGAGTCCAGGAACCTCTACACTAATGCCATTGCAGCTGTGGTCCAGTACGAAGCCGCTGAGCTACAATACGCAAATGTCACAGACACCCAAATGCAGTTTTGCAAATCTCAGCGTCTGCGTGCAAAGACGCAGCATTGATTGCAGATCATTCGATGATCACTCCGCTGTGGTCATGCAGAATGGCTCGAGTAACTGAGATGCCAGAGACATTTTCATTGCGTACGGGATCGCATACGCAGGCTGGGACATGTCTGAAAATGGTTGTGACACTCCTGTGGTTTTTAATCACCACTCCTTGTTACCTCCCCCAAATGCTCCCTGTCATTCACTCTGCGAGTAAAAGGGTCGCTGTGAGCGACTACGGTAATGTACCCTGAAGTATGTGTAGCTTGCCGATAATCTCCCAACTCCGTAACTATTGGCATTGCGTATAACTCTCAGGCCCAATGTACCATTTACTCTTAAGCTGTATACACACACGATTTTTTTAATGATTATCGTTAAACGATATCGTTTAAAAAAATTGTTCACTTTCTGAGTCAAACGATGAACGATTATCGTTCATGCGCGTTCACGTTTGTAGTTCAGACTTGTCAACTGAACGATTTTCATTAAGAGAATATGCAAAAATCGTTTGTAGTTAAAAAAAAAATAATAAAAAAAAAAATAGTTCATTACACTTTAAAAAATCTGATAGATAATTGTTCATAAAATCGTTGGTAACAAAATCGTTGTGTGTATGCAGCTAAAGGCCCGTATTCAATTTGAGATGAAAAGTCCAGACTTATCACCTGCTGGACTTTGCCTCCTTCGCCTGTTTTCCAGGCGGAAAAGTATTGCGCGCATGCCCGCTATTCCCCGTAATTCAATTCCAAAGTAGGCGAAACTTGGATCAGCGAAAAAATACGGGAAATAATTGTAGGACCCCCTAAAGATGTCCAGACCTGGGGATCACTACGGGTCCCCCCCGTTTTTGCCTGCAGAAGAAAGTCGGGTTTTTAAAATAGCTGCGGCAGGTGTTTTTTTCCCAACATTGAAGAAGTGATGCAGAAGAGCACTTCGCCTTTTTATTTCAATTTTAAAAGTGGTCCATCAAATTTGGGATACATGAAAATGGGTACTAGCATATTTGTAAGTTCCTAAACTAATTTATTTAAAATTCGGCAAAAATGCACCTGCCGCTACTCTGTGCAATGAAGAAAACACCTGCCGCATATAAGGGAACCCTTGTGGATTTAATTTGTCTATTTTAGAAATGGGTTTTAGTTTTTCTTTATTTTCACCCCCCCAAAAAAATGGGGGGGGGGGGGGGACCAGTTTTTTTTTTTTTTTTAAACATTTCGTTTTAAGGGGGCATTCCCAAGGGTACAGGCTATTTTTTTTAAAGCCTGCACCCCTAAACCCAAAATCTGCACTCTTTTCACCTGCTAAAGGAAATTGAAAAAGTATCCCTGTTTTTTTTTTTAAAATGACTTTTCACACCATCTACGTTAAAAAAAAAAAAAACAGGAGTGTTTGGGAAATGCCTGGGACCCCCCTAAAGATGTCCAGACATGGGGGATCACTATGCTGAAGGAAGTCGGGGTTTGTAATAGCCGCGGCAGGTGCATTTTTGCGGCTATGAAGAAGTGGTGTAGAATAGCACTTAGTTTGTTTTGTGAAGGGGGGGGGGGGGCGGGGCAAATAACTATTCCTATCAAATTTGCGGCACATGAAAATGGGGGTAAGCATTTTTTTTTAAGTCCTTAAAGTTATTTTTAAAATTCTGCAAACATGCTCCTGCCGCTTGTCCCCGACCTGAATTAATTTAGATAGTTTGGCACTTTGTTCCCCTATTTTTTTTTTTAACCCCCAAAATTAAGCTTAATTTTTTTGATGCAGTTTTTTTTTTTTTTTTAAATGACACTCCCAGGGGTGCAGGCTATTTTTTGTAAGCCTGCACCCCTAAACCCCATTCTGCATCTTTTTCTTTTCACCGGTGAAAACTTATCCCCTTTTTTTTTTTAATCAAAGACTTTTCGCACCGGCGAAAAAAGTCAACGTAATTGAATACGGGGATAATTCAAAGAGGCGAAAATGACATCATCGGCGATAAATTATCACCGATTCCGACATTTTGCTTCAAAATTGAATATGGCCATAAGTCTTAATAGTCAAGTAACAGAATAAATACCATGTGATGCCCAATGACTCGCATGTCTAACTTACATTAGCTGTCGAAAGTGCACCCCTACCATCAATAGTAATATATATTACATACACACACATATACTGAAGTGCCAAAAGTCAAGGGATGGGTGCCTAAAATCAGAAGACCTATAGAACAGTGTTTCACATTTTCCAGGTCACCCAGCTGGTGCACAGGTGTATTCATTACTTACTAACATTTTAAAAGTTCTACTGGTGGAGATAATTATTTCAATTGTGATTCTGTGAGGAGACCTGGAAAACATGCACTGTTTGGAGTCCTGAGGACAGGGTTTGAGAACTTGTCCTCTAGAGAGATGCTGACCCATGCCGTCTGGATATCCTCCCACAGCTCCCTGATATTTGTAGGTGCAGGATCTTGGGCGCAAACGGAGTTCCCCACTACGTTCCTTAACGTGTGATTGGGTTCATGTCGGGCAAACATGGTGGCCACACCATGACAGTGCAGTCCCTGCTGTGATGGTAGGGCTATGACAGTTGCAGCTGTCGATATTGATAGCTGCAGCTGTGGAGATGGTCAGTGCAACCGACTATTCATACATAGCACAGCACATCTTGTAGATAGCAGCGCCGATAATGACATTGGGGCATAGCGTACCCTGTCATTTACCACCTAAACCTCAATAATACATGGGGGAGAAACGGTATCACAACACCCCCATATGGACAGATAATACATCTACCCCAGGGTTCTAAACCTACAATTTCTGACTAGGAACACAATTTATTATTTGGTCTGCAAAGTGGAGTTATTGTAACCACTTATTTAAGTGTTACATCATATGAAGACTATGTAACAGTTACAGTGGATACAGCAATCCTCTGTAGTGAAACAGTTATCTATACCAGATGGAGAAACACGTGAAGGACTTTAACTTGGACTCCTTGTGTATTTGGATTGCAGTGCCGTCCCGGGGGCAGCAAGCTGAAATGCATGAAAAGTGACCCGTATGGGCGCCCAAACGGCACTTTTCGCAATCTCGCCAACCACTTTTGTCAGGTGTAGCCATTTTACGCAGCTAAACCAGACCTCTTTGTGCGCGATCAACGCGAATACAGGCATCAATTCAATACCGCACCGCAATCTCCAGTCACTTTAGACGGGAGATCTGGCACGATAAAGCCCATTGTGTCTGTGTGCACTAGCCTATGCGCACCTTTTTATGTGGAATCATTCATTATATCACATGCGGCTTGTTTACCTGCTTTAGAGTAACACAGATTTACTCATTGGGCAGCTGCTACAGATATTAATACATTTAGCAAATTATTTCAGCTGCATTGGATATTATAATGAGTAAGAGCGCCCGATTTTTCAGTGTTACCAAGGTGATTGAATTGTTTAGTTAATTTATTATAGGATCTGAAATGTAAAATTATTGTATCCACTTATTTAAGTACTACAGCATATGAAGACTATGTAACCATTAGTGGTTACAGCAGGGGGGAGGGGGGGGGGCCGTATAAGACTTGCAAAATCATTCTGGCCCTGCCACCCATAACTGTGGCAGCTGGGCTGTGGCTCTTTCGGCATGCCACAATGACACTACTCCAGTGTACCTATCTATACATGTATGATCTTTCCCTGACTACAATGTCATGCAAGAAGTCTGCATCTGATGAGCCTCTACATTCTAGGCCTCCTTGCTGCTACATTGTTGCAGTCCGCTCACCTCTTACCATCTCTGCGTGATCATATGTCAATGTCCTTGTAGCAGAGGTCCCCAAACTCGGTCTTCAAGGCTCCCCAATATTTCAGGTTTTATATCCATGGTTGAGCACAGGTGACTTAAGTAGTACCTCAGTCAATTTGATTTAACCACCTTTGCTTAACCATGGGGGCAGTGGCAGCCCTACAGAGGAGGAAATCCCGATCGTCCTAAAGGCAAGTATAAACTAACCTAATTCTACCCCCTAACCCTCCTCTAGGGTGCCTAACCCTAACACCCCCCTGTGCCTAACCGTAAACCCCCCTTCCCCTAGCCTGACCCTAACCTCCTGGAGGGGTGCCTAACCCTAAGTCCCCCCCGGGAGCCCTAAACCTAGCCCCCCCCCCCACCTCTCCGCACCCAGTGTCCCTTTGATCGGGATGACGGCCGCCGGTCTCGGTAAAAAAAAAATCAATAAACCCTCGCCGGGATTAAGCAGTCTTGAAGCCGGCATTGCGTCTGCCGGCTTCCTGAACGTATACCAACCATGGTTATCTGTAAAACCTGAACTGTGAGGGTGCCTTGAGGATCGGGTTTGGGAAGCTCTGGCTTAATCCCAAAATCCTTTCTACCATCCTGCTTCTTGCAAATAGCTTTGTCATATCTCCTCCATTTAGAGCCGAGGGGGGAAAATGTAATAGGCTGAAACTTTGATACATCAGCGAGTCCCGTGCGAGACAGCCCAATTTTTTAAAGTAGCAGTCTTTTACTAGGCAAAATCAACCTGGTTTCACCTACTAAAATACTGCTACTTTAATACATTGGACAGTTTCGCATGGGACTCGCTGATGTCTCACAGCTGCAGCCATTTACCCCCTACATATCTGATAAACATGGTGGGAATAAAATCTATTTGTTTTGAAACATTCACATTTGTAACATGCTACAGCGACAACATGCCGGCCTCCCATCTGCTGAAGGATTTGCTATCCTCCCCTTTCCATGTCCTGCATCTTCAGCTACTGTGAATACCCCTATCTAAAGCTGTGGTTAAAAAAGATTAAATATCCTCACATTCTCTCCGTGCTGCTTGAAGGTCATATCTACCAACTTGGAAGACTGAGCTCCGGACAGTGTGGGGAGAAGGTCCTGGATGCTGGAATGGGAGGATCATCCCAAAATGTTTTGCCATGATTTGTAACAGGATGTAGTCAGCTGACCGGCGGTTCTAAATGCCAATGCTGATATCCCAACAACGGAGTTAAGATAGGCGTC
This sequence comes from Taudactylus pleione, assembly GCA_031769625.1. Taxonomy (NCBI): domain Eukaryota; kingdom Metazoa; phylum Chordata; class Amphibia; order Anura; family Myobatrachidae; genus Taudactylus; species Taudactylus pleione. Next base: position 3,306,977 of record JAUIMM010000257.1, read on the forward strand.
GAAATGCTGACGCCTATCTTAATCCAGACGCTGAAAAGCAGAGGAACGGATGCCCAAATGAGGAAAGTCCGGGACGCCCGTCCTCTTATCCACAGGGTTTAGGGTACTTAGCGGGGTTAGTGTTAGGTTTTGGTGGAGGGAGGATAGGGTTAGGCACCCCTAGGAGGGAGAGTTAGGGTCAGGCACCACCAGGGGCGGGGTTATGTTTAGGCACTAAGGGGAAGGGTTAGGCTACCAGAAGGGAGGGGGAGGGTTAGGGTAAGTATACTTACACGACCCCTGTCGGGATACCAACCATCGGGATGCCGCTGTCGGGACAGGAGGCATCCTGACAGCCGGTATATCATACCGATTCCTTTGTAACATTATGTTGCTGGGGTTGCAATTTATAGGGAAGAATCTGGGAGGGTTGGCCACTGTCCCAGAAGCCAGGAGTCTCCCCCGGGAAATATAGGAAAGTAGCCAAACATGCGTTATTGTACATATTTACCTACTAGTTGCTTTTTTAACATCACTATGAGCATACGGTGCCCTCAGTCTGTAGATCCCAAATCCAGTAGAAAAGAACATTTCCCATCACTCATCTCACCAGCACTGCTGCCATTAGAGGGTTCTGCCATTGTATCAGTCTGTCCATTTCCTTCCATGTTCTTTGTATTTGTCTCCATCAGGCTGCTCCTCTCTCCATTGCTGTCTGCTGCCGAATCCGATGCTCCTGAGAGAAAACAGATATTAGAAAAGTCCACAATTATTCACTCCAGAGTGGGCAGTGTTTGGGATTCTCCATAGGGTACAGAGAGTAACTAGACAGGGATAGGCAGCCTGTGACACTCCAGCTGCTATGGAACTACACATCTCAGCATGCCCTGCCACAGTGATAGCTTTCCCTAACAGCAAAGCTGTGAAAACACATGTTGGGATGTGTAGTTCCACAGCACTTAAGCTGGCCACACACTAGACCAACTTACATCCAACCAGCCAACTAGTTGATTGGTTGGAATGAAAAACTGGTAAGGTATGAAAGCAAATGACAATCAGCAATTTGCTCCCAAACACCAGAAAATGGACAAAAACTGTTTGAACAAATTGTTTAGATCAAACATTTAACAAACTTGTCTGACGACCATTTTCATCTGTTTTCTGGCATTTAAGAGCAAATTGCTAATAATCATTTACTCCCATACCTTACCAGATTTTCATTCCAAACAATCAACTAGTTGGCTGGTTGGACAGATAATCTTTAGATGTGCGGCCAGCTTTAGAGTGCCGCAGACCACCTACCCGGAGTTAGCGGTGGTCTGACATTGCTATTAGCTATAATTACAGCAGCCAGGAGGACCATTCTCCAAAATTGGATACACCCCTGACCCCAGTGTTTCATTTATAAAAGGAAAAAAAAAAATTTCTTTGTACCCTATGGAATGTGTGAATGCCTTAAACCAAATGGGAAAAAACAAAATTCTATTATATTTTTTAAGTTTGGGAGCATGTATATCTCTGCTTGCACTTCCTTCCCAGCATCAGGTCACTTTTAAAACACCTGGTGGTAGATGTACTAACAGACATATTCAATTTGGAGCGAAAAGTCCGTGCTGGGTGCTGGACTTTTCGCTCCACATCAGAGCTTTTCTGTGGATAAAGTATCGGGCACAGGCCCGCTTTATCCCCGTATTCAATTAAAAAGTTACGAAAACGGGAGCCGGTGAAACAGGATGGGCGAAAAAAATATATCTGGAATAAAAAACCCCTAAAGCTGTCCAGATACGGAAGATCACTATGGGTACCCCGTTTTAGCCTGCAAGCTGATTTAATTCAGCGATAAGAGCTAGAAGCAGGTATCGCCGCGATGCCAAGCCGTGCACTTGTTTGCCGTTTCTGGCAGCGCTGACATCACAAGTTTCCCCTTTGCAACTCTATGGGACTGCGGGGAGAAAACTTGCGGTGCCGATCCGGAACAACATATTGCGTCGGTGTCGGCAATTGAATTACCCCCTTTGAATGGAAGTGGGGTAAGCGTATATATGGCTAGTCTGGTAGCCGGCAGCATTGGCACATACACCATTACACGCCGATCAGATCATCTACCACCCTGCAGAGGCTCATCGTGCCCCGTAACACTGACCTGTGACCGGCTTCATCTCCAAGTTCTCTCCTGTGTAGCCCCAGCGGGTGTCGGTCTGTCCTGCAACTAGATCATTCTAATGAGACGCCTCCGTCATATTGGGGTTGGACCTCAGGTGCTCCGCTGCCGCCCATGGGGGGGTGTGAGCCAGCCAGGGGCCGGGCAATGCCTTTATTTAGTCCAGTTTCGATTTCTCATTACCTAAGCAAATCACTGATGTGACAGCCAAGTGCTTCCCATATATAAGAAGTAAATAAATAATAATTAAAAAAAAAAAAAAAATAAGGTATTGGCTTGGTTGAAAACCGGAACGCGCCGGAACGCCTGGTCTCCCTGTGTTAGTGGAGCTTTTCCCAGTCACACACTGTCAGCCAGGTCACAGTTACAGTTAACATTTCTGTGGTGTTAGAATAGGCTGCTGCTCAGGTGTCCCCTCCTGTCATTCCCACAGGTGAGAGAGGTAAATGAGGTGTCCTAAGTAATAGTGACCGGTGTTCCCAGACTCTCCAACATGACCCCTTCCACCAGCTATAACATTATCTGCTCCTGGACTTCCTATAATTGATGATTGCAGCCACCTGTGTTAAAAACTCTCTTCTCTTCAATTAGTCAGTTCAACACAGGTGTGCCTGCAATCATCAATTAATTGGGAAGTCCAGGAGCAGAGCATTGTGGGCCTGTTTCAGAGATGGACGCAATTGCAAATCGAGCGCTGTTTTGCCATTGTGCCGTAATTGTGTGTAATTGCACGTGCGCGAAGACAGCTGTGAGATCGCCCTGTGCTCACGCAGACCACGGAGGCCCACTGCAGTTTGATTGACAGGAAGTGACCGTTTTGGGGTGCTGACCAGGGGGTGGTTAGCGAAAAGCAGGCGTGCCTGGCTGTTTGGACGCCATTACGTGGTCGTGCATAAATTAGTATACGCAGCCCTGCGTGGCAGAGGAGCTCCCTAGCTGCTGCAAGGGTAGAATGGCCGCCGATGTCCTTCGATGTTACTGATGTTTGTGGGTATGCCTGCGTGTGTGCATGCAGCGTACGGGACTGCGCACGCAGGTAAGAAGGCAGCAGTGGGCATCTTTATGCTCGGGTGATCTTTGCTGACAGCATATTTTTGCAGCTGCGTTGCGTGAGAAATACCATCTGTGATCGCATTAGCGCCCATCTCTGAATCAGGCCCTGTGTACCTGGTGGAAAGGGTCAGGTTGGAGGGTCTGTCGGCCTGATTCAGCAAGGATCGCAATTGCAAAGCTGCACGCAGGCACCTTTGCAATTGCGATCCTTGTTATTATGCAAATACAGCAGGAGGTGTATGATACCCCATAGCGCATTTGTGATCCCAGCACTGCAGAGGAGGTCACAGGCTGCAGGGGCAAATGCAGGATTTTTAAAGGGGGGTTTACACACTCACATATACTGTGTGTGTATACAGTGTATATATATACGAGCCACGGCGGCCCTGCCCTAGTTACGCCACTGTATAATACATACATACATACACATAGACATACGCACATACATTAAACACATACATATATACATTACACACACACACACACCCTTACCTGGCAGGCTGGCACTGTCACTCTTACCTGGCACCTCCTAGAATGAAACTGCTGCTATTTGCAGGTCAATTGTTAGGGGGCGTAGCCAAATGACGCAAATCTAATGGAATCGCGTCATATTGGCTCCTCCCGATTGATCCTCAAATCGCAGCATTTTGTACAGAGGGGTCCGGGCTTAAGAGCATGATGCCTGCTCTCGAGTCTGTTGGGGGGTTTCTGGGTACACAGAAACCCCCCCTTGCATGTGCTACTGTGCTGGGTTCACCATTGCGACCATCGGTGGTCGAAGATTGCGATGGTGTACGCCGCCTGGCCTCTGGCCAGATGAGTAAGCCTCAGCTTACTCAGGCTGGTCGGCTTGTGAGGCTAGAAGACTGCGTAAATCTACACAGTCCCTGGGCTGGCCACTCCCGGAAAACGGGGAGGACACGTCCCGTTTCCGGGAACGCCGGCCGACCAGCGCACCGCATTCAAGGGCTTGCGTGCGATAAAGCAGGACCCATTTTTGCATACTCGCAGAATGAGTGTTGCACATGCGCGGATCAGGAATCAGGAACCGATAATCAGGAATCTGCGTTCAGCAGTGCACTTGCCTGCACTGCTGAATCAAGCCTTGTATTCCCAATAGCTCGGGTGGCATCGTGCATTGTGAATGCGGTTAGTACCTGGCTCCGCACAGGGTGACAGTCTCCCCTAAAGCCAGGTACACATTACCCAACCCGCCAATGCCACACCTAATGGTACGACGGTACGATATATCGGATGGTCCATACACACTGCACTGCACTGGTGTCTAACCACCCAAAATTTCATTTATCTGCACCATTCACCCTCCTGGTGTCATCAGCTTGGTCGCTCCATTTTTTGTGCATGCACGGCAATGGAATAACCCCAATGTTGCCGCGCGGGAGCATGCATAGTGCATACACACTAGACGATCCGTTATGTTGGTCCAATTCGCCATATTTTTTGAGAAATCATCTAGTGTGTGCCAAACATAAGGGCATCGCTACAAGGTCACATGAAAGATCAATGTTCATCTGCCGGTATATTGTGTTTTTTATGTATTTTATTTTTGGTGGTCTGAAGACATGATGTATTGATATCAGCCCTATAACACCCGCCCCTTGAGCAGTGCTCAAGCCGTCATAACTGAGCGCCTGCTCCACAGCGCTCCCCTGCTCCACAGCACTCCCCCTGCTCCACAGCGCCCCCTTCTCCACAGCGCCCCCCTGCTCCACAGCATCCCCCTGCTCCACAGCGTCCCCTGCTCCACAGCGTCCCCCTGCTCCACAGCGCCCCCCTGCTCCACAGCGCCCCCCTGCTCCACAGCATCCCCCTGCTCCACAGCATCCCCCTGCTCCACTGCACCCTCCTGCTCCACAGTGCCCCCCTGCTCCACAGCACCCCCCTGCTCCACAGCGTCCCCCTGCTCCACAGCGTCCCCTGCTCCACTGCACCCTCCTGCTCCACAGCGCCCCCCTGCTCCACAGCGTCCCCCTGCTCCACAGCGTCCCCCTGCTCCACAGCGCCCCCCTGCTCCAATGCACATGCATTAGCTTGTTTTTTCTTTTGCTGCACGTTACATACAAAAAAGAGGGAGCTGTTGCACAGGAAAATCCATCACATTCTGCTCTAATAGGAATCCCCAAAATGCTAATAATCCCTAGTTAGTATTGGTGATGGGGTGCTACCACAGATTCAAGAAATTGCAAGTTAGAAAAGGAAGGAAAGGATTCTGTATATGGTCACTACTTTAAAATTTAACCTTTATTATTTTACTTAAAATATTCAAACTACACAAAGCAAGGCGAAATATCTTAGTTAAAATAAAGTAAGAGTTGTGTACAATTTTTTTTTATATAAGTGATTAAAATAAAAGAATGGGAAGCAGTCTGGAAGCCTATGGACGAAATCCCAACCGCCAGCTTCCCGACTGTCTAATTCAGACAAGGTACAGTGACAGGCCTGTCATTAGACCTATGCCGGGAGCCCGACACCCGGCTTACCGTGCGACAAGGGGGAGGGTTAGGTTAGGGGCTCCCGGGGGGGAATTAGGGTTAGGCACCCCACCGGTAGGTAGGCTTGGGGAAGGGGGGGTTAGGGTTAGGCTTCCCCGGGGGGAGGTTAGGGTTAGGCAACCCCCCAGGAGACTTAGGGTTAGGCTGCGGGGAAGGGGGGTTAGGTTTAGGCATTTAGAGGGGGGGTTAGGCACTTGGGGGGAGGTTAGGGTTAGGCACCCCTAAAGGAGGGTTAGGGGGTAAAATTAGGTTGGTTAGTACTTATCTTTGTAGCTTCGAGATCTTCACCCCTGCTGGGCTTCCGCTGCCGGGATTAGAACCGCCGGCCACTCCCCCTCCCAGTACCGGTGGCCCTGACCGCAGTCTTTTGTTTCCACAAGGCAGCTCACAGGGCTTTCTATGGGGACTGCTGTACTATCGGATTTACTAAGCTCTGAAATTCCCCACCAGCTAATGCTACCTGAAAATGGCATTAGCTGTTGCTAGCCTCTAGTAGACTATGAAACAAGTAAGGTTAAGGAGATTTGGGCGCTCCAAATAATTTCAGCCTCTTAGACACCAAAAGATCTATCCCAGAGATCACAGAAAAGGTCAATAGTAATTGGATATGGTGTAAATGATGGTGCTAAAATTAAAGTCACCTGTAACTGAGTATTTATGGATTTTAATCCAAATAAAGACAAGTATATACTTGGCTTCAACGGGTGGTTTTTAGGTGCTTCCCTTGTTGTTTTGGAATTTTTCAAAATTTGTGTATCTCACAGTAAAGGTGCATACATACGGAACGATATATCGTTATGATATGAACGAAAATTATATCGTTCAACGATATATCGTTCATATTGTTCCATTTGTATGCAATGAACGACCAACAATGCGCACTCCCGCTGAACGATAACGATATTGTCCATCGGGCATGCATGCAAGCCAATCTGGTCTATATCGTTTATTTTCTATATGGGAGAATGATCGTTGGTCATTCATCGTTGGTAAAATCCTCAATGATGATGTGTGTCCACGTTATATATGTTGGAGCGTACCCCTACTCACTGTTCAGAGAGGGGAAGAACTCTTATAATGGTTCTTCCCATCTCTGAACAGTGAGTGGGGGGTATGCTCCAACATACATAATATATTTATCTTATATTTAATCCTTATTACTTTTGGTTTACGCAATTTTTATCATCCTACTTTTTATGTGTAACATGGACACACATCATTATTTTCAACTAGACGTTTCTTACAATGAGATACACCAATTTTGAAAAATTCCAAAAGAACAAGGGAGTCACCTAAAAACCACCCGTTGAAGCTAAGTATATACTTGTCTTTATTCAGATTAAAATCCATAGATTCTCAGTTACAGATGACTTTAATTTTAGCGCCATCTAGTAGACCAGAGGTTCCCAAAGTCCGCCATTACAGTCCACGTTTTAGGGATATCCAAGCTTGAGTCCAGATGGTTAAATCAAATGGATTCAGGTACTAATTAAGTCACCTGTGCTCAAGCATGGCTATCCCTAAAACGTCGACTGTAATGGCGGACTTTGGAATCCTCTGTAGTAGACTATGGGCTACTATATTGCTGGAGAAAGATCATCCAGATGACACATGCGCATTAGCCGTGGGGGACAGGAAGCTGGACCGGGACCGGTTCTTATCGGAGCCCATCTACTGGCAAGAGAATATTGCTAAATTCGGGTGCAAATTAATATTTTCACCTTACAAATGTAGGCAAATATTTATCACATCCACATAAAAATGCGGATTGTGATAAATCTGGCCCTATATGTATGATTGGTATCAGTGGCGTAAATTCATCCCAGACGCCCCGGAGGCCAGTTATAATTTGGTCCCCCCCGGTCACAGCCACGGACACTGTAATCTAGCAATTCGCATGCAGACAGGCTATAGATAGATGAAGGCAGCAGCTGATGGTCTGACATGGAGCTCTCACTAGTGTATGGTGGCTTCTCAGGTGCCAGGAAGGGATGCCATGTATTGGGCAGCCGTGAGGGTACACTCCGGGTACATGATTACAGCCCTAAGTAGGGTGAATATGTTGTGGACAATGAAGGAGGTGCCCCTTCAGTGCTGGAGCCCAGCAGCAGGCGCCTCCATCGTCTCCCATAGTTCTGCCCCTGATTGGTACTACAAGCAATCTATTTCTGATCTCCTGCGAGCAATCTGTATTGCCGACAAACCCAGGCCACTTGCAGATGTAAGCCCTGAATGATAACTTATTGAGTAGAATTACAATAACGCACCAAAGCACATTACCAAAACGCTCTCTGATGCTCTCTATGAGGAGCAGTAACTACTGTCAGTAACCATACGTCTGAACGTCTGCATATAATAAATATTGCTTATCATTCTGGCTAAGTACAGGCATTTAATTCAGAAGGTATTACACACAGTGACAATATGGATTCTGAGTCGCACGCAGCAGCGTTTATTGGCGGTCGCCTTTCTTTGGCTTTATGCAAATGCAGCTACATACTTTTTACCTTGTGCACATATGTTCGTCCTACTGTGCAAGCGGTGAGGCGCCCATGTTTAGTGCCCGTGCACGCTGTAATACCAATTGGAACGTTCTTGTACGCCACCATCAGTCGCACCATAGAAACTTGCACTATCCCTATGGCAGGTGCAGTTTTTCCGTCTGACCATGGCCTGCTATGCCTGCGGCTGTGTGTCTAGGAAAGCGGCCGCTTGCATTTACACGCCTGCGACATTCCCATTACACGCTCACTGAATGGACCTATTTCTTCTTCGGGGTCCATAGGGATCCATGGGGATACCATGGGGATATTATGGTTGGAAGACCAAGCACCAAACAGTTAAAAACTTTGGCTCCCAGAATGCGCCGGGTCCTCCTCCATATATACCCCGCCCCTAGCCATAGGACTTCAGCTTCCGTTTGTTCGTTTGGTGCGGCAGGATCAGATGCACCTTTTGTACAGGAGACTGCTTAGGCAGTCTTAAGATTTCGTTGTATGATTTATTTTACTTTAATTTTTTTCTTGAGTTGGCAGTACTAAGCGTCGGTATTAGGTCGCACGGGTTGCGACTCAATCTACCTCCGCCGGGCAGCAACATCAGCAATTGTGATGGTGATTTTGGTGGGTCGTGGCTGAGCTTAGCTAGCAGCGAGGCTGCGACCTGGACTGCACTGGGTGCTTGGAGATGTCAGGTAAGGTGGTTCCTCGCTTGTGAGGAATTGCGCGCAGCAGTCCTTGCTTCTGGTGCAGAGACACACTAGAAGCCGCTGCTGTAAGTACCAGAGTTTGTCCGCGTCTTTACTACACCATTCAGTGCCTTATCGTCTGTTGCTGGGGATCGACAGCAGACGAATATCTGTTGCGATCAGGCCAGCATACCCGGTTGGTTAATGCAGTATTAGGGGAGGTAGGCGCTCCCCCGGCAGCTACTCCCCTGACCCAGACACAGTCCTGATAAATAGGTTTCGCAAATCTGGGTTGCTCCACCTGTTCTCCATGTGCATGAGACACTCACAGTCCACTCTCAGGATACCTGGTAGCTACAGTCTCAGGAGGGTCTGGCAGTCTGCCTGTATACCTCTCCTTGGGTTAAGGTATACGGCATACTTGCCTACTTTTGAAAACTAGTTTCAGGGAGATTGTCGGTGGCAGCAGTATGTGCTGCTTGAAGCATGGCACGCCACTGAGGGGGCGTGTCATGTTCCGCCCTGGGGGCGTGTCTAGCTCCACCTATGGGCATGTCTATTATCATTTAGGGGCGTGTCCTGCAGTGGCAGATGAAAACTATAGTACTAAGAGCAGCATACCACCAGAGCTAGTTTTTGTATGGGTATCATACTACCAAAGGCTGTACAGTCAAATATCATGTGTTAGTTGCGATGTGATTGATGGTTATGATGTATCTGTATATAATATTATAGCATGGTTTCAATCAGGCTGAAAAATTATATATATATATATAAAAAAAAAAAAAAGTAAAAATTCTGTGCCTCATTTGTTTTTGTACTTAATCTTAACACACAGAAAGACATCATAGCACATAAATACTACATATAAAAACCTGAATGCATTAATTTATTGCCTATCCTTCTACCACGTGTCTTTCTTTACTAATCCCGTCACTCAAATTGAATCTCTACCCACAAGTTCTTCAACCAGGCCTGCATATCTTCTCCCTGGTAATCTAATTTATGCTCTTAATGTGCTCAATGAAATGGAGGTCAGGCCCAATAAATATGTAGAATACTTAATTTTTATCAATGCTCTTAGGTGCTGGCAGCCACAAGAACTTACCCTTACTGATTGCACATTATAGATATAAAGTAGAAAATAAGCAGTACATATCAAATGTGTTTATTTGAAAATGAACATGTTTTAAATAAAATAAATAATGCAAATATTAACAGAAGTATTATACTTAAATAACTAACAAACAATTAGGGATTCAATTTCTAACAAAGAAAATATTTTAAACCCTGTTTTTTCCTTAAAATAACCTTATACTGTATATTTAAGGTAACAAAACAGCAAAACACGTGCTCAATTAACTAAAAAAGTATTCAACGTTCGATTACTAAGCTTAGCATGTAAACCATATAAAAGTAAACAATGTTTTATAAAGTGCAGTCTTAGTGGGACAAGTTACTAAGTTTAGCTGGGCTCATTTCCCAATGGAAATAAGCAAGGTTTAAGACGAACTTTAGACCAGTGTTTCACAACTCCAATCATCAAAGACACCTAACAGTGCATAATTTGCATAATCCAGTGTCATTACAGACATTTTTAAAGATGTCCAGGTTGTAATTATTTTAGACAAATTTTTTTTTTTTTTGACAATTCTGTAAACCTTAATACTGTAGCAGCAATCAAAATGTCAAAAGAAAACAAGACATTATCTTAGGCATTACGCTGATGTGATTTCCGCAACTGATAACCTGCAGACTTTGCTTTAGACAAAAGCTCTTTGGAAGGTTTGAACTGGTGACAGCTTAAGTCTGTAAACAAATTTATTTTGCACTGCAAGAGGCTTTTTAGTGTTCCCTCTGTAGCCAGTTTCCCTCTGAGCTCAGTCTTAACTTTACGAAGCATACTGAACACACGTTCAATTTCAGCGTTGCTGTGTGGGAGGACCAAGAGAGATTTGGCCATACTTGATAACAAAGCAAATTTTTTGTTCCCTGTTGTTGGATGGGTGACCATGCTTAGTTCATGCCAAATGCAATCCACTCTTTCAACACCTTCTTCTGAGCAGTGCTGTAAAGAGGACTCAGGCAGGTCATAAACACGGTATTCAGAGAATTCTTCGTGCACTTTCTGCATCATGGTATTGTCTACCACTTGCGGAAAGCGTTGTGCAAGCAATTCAATATCTCCAAATTGTGCTGCCACACCGTTTTTGTAATCAAAGACTTTCATAGTTTTTACTACATCATCATTTAAGGGACATTTGTTTTTGATATATGTAAGAGAAGAACAATAAAAGTTTCTTACTTCTCGAAAAAATTTTGCAACTACTCTTGGCTTTAGTGAAGAGCAGGTTCTTACATAGTTACTGGTTGTAAACCCAATAAATAGTTCTCTGTCCCCCAATTGCATTTCTGGATCACAAAAATCTATGGCCAGAAGTGCTTCTACAGTATCGGCAGCTTTAATTACGGTGGGTTTCACCAACTTAAGCAGAAGTCTCCTGTATAAATCCACTAGGCAGTCATGCAATTTGTGGATAAAAGGGGAACGGCACTGGAGTACTGTATTGGTCTCATTGAATGTGCAAAGCACTGCATGAAGGAACAGAACATATAGCTCAGTAGCTGCATCCTCAAACATGTCACAGAGAGCTCTGCTCCTGGTATTTTTCTCACAGTCTTCTGACTGGAAAAATGACTTCAGTGCTGGGAACATTTTCAGCCCTCTCTCAATGCAGGAATGCATACTGAGCCACCTGGTTGCCCCGTGTTGCAGTATTTTAGAATATTCAATGTCCACAAACTCACTGATATCTTTAAGTGCTTGAATTCTTTTGGCACTAAACCTAAAGTAAGTTGTAAGTTTGTGGAGAAAAGCATCAGCGTCAAAGGAGAGCTCATTGTTTCCCTTGCTTGCAGCAAGGTGCACAAGATGACATGGACACCCTTCTGTAAACACGGAAGGACTCTTCTGCTGAATCAAAGTTTTTACAGACCTGTGTCTTCCCATGTTTACAGATGCATTATCTAAACAAAGACCAATGCAATTTTTTCAGGCAATTCCTTCTTTTTTAATAACCTCATCAACTGCATTCACTATATTAATACTTGTGGCAATATTGCATACAACAAGATCTAAAAGTTTTGGCTTAACTTTTCCATCTGTGTCAAAATAGGACACTAAAATGGGAAATAATTTCTCCTCTGATTCATTGCCGCCACCCAGTGCTAAAGTAAATGGCTGGCGCTTCAAGGCCTCTATAACCGGCTTTGTGCAGTGTGGAGCAAGAGCAGGATTAATAATTGCACTGGTTTTTGTTCTCCCACAGCCATATTTCTGCACTGGAGATTGCTCCAGTCTAGATTAGCACCCCTCCCCCCACCCCCTCATAAATGTTTTTAAGCAGGGACCTAGCATTTGACTGCGCCAGACAACAGGCATAATTACAAGTAAGTCCTATTTATATGGTTAGTATCAGTTTATTTGGGGTGAGCGTTTGGGTGTGGGGCCCCCTGAGCTGTTCTGGCTGGACCTCTCCAGGGCATCACCATTTAATACATATAGTCACTTTGTATATCACCCTCATGTTTGTTTATTATTTATGTATTTTTTCACACACATTCTACCCATATCATTATTATAACACCTGTTAATTACTTTACACACCTGATACTTTAACACTTCACTGTCACCCTTTTTTTCGTGTGATGCCCTGGGGAGGTCTTTGGCTGGGCTGACTTTTGGGGTGCCCTGCGTCCCAGATGTGAACCCCAGAGTGTTAGGGACCTGCTCAATGAGGTGACCTTGACGCTGGTGGGCAAGCCCGTATCAGTGGCCATTGATATGCAAACTACCTCTGAAATTGTATATAATAAATTTAAATGTATACAGTGATGATCGCATAGTGCATCTGCAACTCTGTTTTTTGTATATGTCACTTAAAATCTCAGCATGATAGCACCTTTCATTACTATTAGGGTGTGCAGTCTAGAGCCCCTCCTTATACCCCATATTTCTGTACTGCAACCTTACTTGAATTTGGCATCATAGCCCTCATCAATTTCCCTACGTGGTCAGAGGCAGAAATAGGTATATTATGTTCAATCAGAAAACCTGTGAAAAGAAGTTCTGCATGAATGACTGCATTCTCGTCATGAGAGGTAGTTAAGAAGCTATAACCATTTTTTGACTTGTCTCACAAGCTTCTGATTGTTTTCTATGTTTTGCACTGTCAATGTGGCGTTTACAGTCATTCACACCACCATGTTTTATATCAAACTCACTGTTACAGACTGTGCAGTAGGCAGAATGTTTTCCACGTGATGATTTCTTTAGTATTGGATAACATTTTGATAATTTGGGGGTGAATTCACAGTAGTATTTCTTTTTTTTTAGCAGGTACCGTTTGTGTTTCATCCTGCTCCGCTCTATTACTGGAGCAAGGATCTGCCTGTTCATCACAGCCAACTTCTTGGGAACGTGTACTTGGATTTTGAATGTATATAATACATGCGTCACTGTCATCACAACTGTCTGTGATGCATTCAGGAGAATCAAGTCTTATGGGCATAGATGCACTTTCCTCACTTGTCTCGGGTTCAGGGGGCTGTAACTGTGTGTCATTTTTTTTTTGCAAAAAAATTCCGGATATCCATATTGTATTTTTTTTCGAATATAAAATTTATAAATGCTATATATTCACAGGGAACTCAACAGTCCTTTGTTTTCAGTACATCTACTGTTAAGTCCTCTGCAAAACAAATGAAAAAACAAATTATGCTTTTCATATTCTGCATATGCAAAGATCATTATACATTTTAGAAATAAACTTTCTGTAGTATCTGTACAATCAAGCATTCTTCTTTTAGTAATTAAAAAATATAAACTGCTGCTGGGAGTTTTACCGCCCACATGCCTGGTTTGTGTACCCAACCCAACCCGGGTAATCAAATCAGTCCATGTGTATACATCTTCACATATGTTTTTAGTTAGTTATTATAGGGCCTATTTTCACCTACTTTTGTAAAACATAAGTGTTGGGCCCATTCATTAAACAGGTAACGCAGGAGATTTCACTGAAATCGGCTAACCTGTCATCCGCAAAGCAAATCTTGTTCCCCCCAATACTGGACCTCCTTATTTCCCAAGTCATCATACTCCAAAAATACAGAATTTTTAGAATTTGATTGCGAGAACGGAGAGCATCCATTCTTCAGATGGCGTCCGTTCTCCATACCCTGCTACCTTCTATGGGAAGGAGGTCCGGGTTGTGAAGAGGGCATCGGGCTCTTTGTACACATGTGAGAACCCCAGGACACACAGGTGCACTAGCACGGCCCAGTCAGACTTGCCGGTGCTAATTTTCACAGTTACAGGAAGCAGTAGTGAAAACCATCGCGTAGACAGCTGATTTTCGGATCCACTGTTTCCGCACCGGAGCAATGTTGAATTGCTTCAGTGTTTTAGTATCCACCATTGCTACTCGTAGCAAGTTAGAAACTAAATTAGCGCTGCTAAGCGACAGTGCTTGTTGAATAGACCCCTAAGAGCAATAAAGGAAGATGAATAAAAAAAAAATCACACATAGATAAAACTCTATAGTTGGAAAAAAAACTTACTTATGAAGGGCTTTGCCTCTGGTTGTTGCTTTGTTGCAGTGCAGAAATTTTAAACAAGGAACAGGCTCTGTAATACTATAAGAAACCATCTAAAATTTAAAATCATTATAACAAATGCCTATTTTACTGACAATTATCTTTACATATGCTGCCAATATAGTTAATATCTGTTGAAACCTGGTGTTTTAGTCAGATATAAGATTACTTAAAGGGTTGTCAGAAAAACTCTTTTCCTATTTCAGAAGTATCATATTATCGCTACCAACTCATAATGGTGACAAAATGAGAATATCAATAACTAGGTAGAGACATTATGCCTTTTTCAATATGAATTTTACAAATTTTATTTAAATGTATTTTATTAGTTTTTAATTTATAAATGTGGACCAGGATGACCACATTTACAGCAGATCAGTTTCAGACATGCAACAAGGATTCAGATTCACTAGTGAAGTGGTAACTTGAACCTTTATGCTGGCTGACCTAATTGTCAGGGAGCAGAGTAATGGTGGGTACACACTGGGCGATATTACTGAGCGACTGCACGATTACGACATCGTAATCGTGCAGTCGCTCAGTAATCGTGCACAAATCGTGCACTCTTATGTCGGAAACGACCAGCGATGCGCACTCCCGCTGGTCGTTTCCGACATTGTCCATCGCCTGAACATGCAGCACAATCTGACGACCTTGTCAGGTTGCTGCATGTTGGGGAATGGGGGAGAGAGCCCGGCGCTGAACGATATCGTTAATGATATCGTTCAGCGGCTGTGCTCAATGTCATGAACGACATTGAGCACAGCCTGCCGGGGACACACTACATGATATCACTGAGGGAGCATATCGTGTAGTGTGTACGCACCTTATCCCTCATCTGCTGCCAATTTTTATTTTTGGTAAAATGTGGTTATAAATGATTTTCTAAATGTGTAAAAAATAAGCTTCAGATTAGAGAAAGATAAATTGTAAGCTTGCAGTGAGGCTGATTACATCATCCTCTACTGAGACTGCTTTTGCTAGTCACATCTGTCACTTTATTCTAATTCTATTAAAAGCCCTTCCCTTGGTGTACAAGTGTGCATCTGACTGTGCAAGGGCTGGGACACTTATACCCCTTTTACACCGGAGCTAAAACCCGGGTTATTGCAGGGTTAACCCGGGCAGCACCTTGGTGTAAAAGGTTTGAGGGATGGATCCAACCCAGGTAAATAGCAGGGTTTAACACGGGAGTAACCCGTGAAACCCTGACGTTTGTACGGCGCACTCCGGGTCTTGATGACCTGCAGTGCGCCGCAAGCCGGCCGATTGGTCCGGCTTCAGTGGCGCTTAAAGATGACGTCATCTCCAAGCGTCCACTTTCACGGCGGAAAAGCCGGGTCTATGCAGACCCGACTGCGGTGTGTGCGGATCTGACTCGGGAATATCCCAAGTTGGCGCCGGCTAAATTCCGGGTCTGATCCGTATAGGAGCCCTGTTCCAACTCCGGGTCAGACCCAGAATTTTGGTGGAAAAGGGGTATTACTGTTAGCAGCATCAGCTTGGCTTTGGTAAAAGGCAGGTTAGGGCTCCCAAGAGTGAGGGAGAGCTCCATCCATTATACCCAGTATGGGTCTTTAGGGAATGGATATGAAGTCCCGCTGGGTGAAATACAGACAACAGAAGCCCGACCGTTAGAGATCCCGGAATGCAAGTATATAACCCTTCCCTTCTTCCCCTGTAACCCTAACTTGATGGTGCCTAACCCTAACCTTCCTGGGACAGTGTTCTCCCCAGGCTGTTTTTTGTGGGTGCACCACCCGGCACTTTGGGAGCCTGCAAGTGCCGACTGTATCTGGGAGCTGTATAAAAAGTACCAGATCCTACAGACTTTGCAGCTTTTTCATAATCAGGAGACTGGGCCTCTAATAATAAGAGGAGAATTAATATATAAAATTTTATTTCAAGTGTAAATCATTATAATGTCAGGGTTCAAAACATTTTATTATTGCGAAGGCCCCAACCCGGCAACTTCTTGATGCCACCCGGGTTGAAAAATTTTCTGGGGAGAACACTGCTGGCAGGTGCCTAACCCACCCCCTGATGGTGCCTAACCCTAACCCTCCCCAGGGGGGTGCCTAAACCTAACCCTTTTCTCCTGCAGCTACAAGCTAAAAGCAGGGTTGCCTACCTTTATCATTCTCTTCCCGGGAGAAGCCCGGGTAAGAGAAGCAGCAGGGGGGCGATGGGGGCGGGGCTTGACGGTTCGCATCATTAAGCCCCGCCCCCTCACGGTAAAATTGCCGCGATTGGACACAATTTACATAGGGGGTGGGGCCAAATGCTGTGATTCATGCAGAATCACAGCTTAAGCCCGCCCCCTTCACGGAGACCCGCGATTGCCGCGGGTATTCTCCTAATTCTGCCCACTTCACTAGGAAGTGGGCAGAATGCGGGAGAAATGCCTACCCTTCCGGGGGTGCGGGGGGTTACCCGAAAAATCGGGAGCCTCCCGCGAAAACCGGGAGGGTAGGCATGTATGGCTAACAGTGGCTGGCTTTACTTAGTTCGTGAACCCGTCTGTTGATATTCCAGCATCTAGACGGGCATCTGCATTTTGACACCTGTCTGTAGTCCCGAGTCGGGATTTAGACGCCGGCATTTTGACAGACAGCTTCCCGGCCGTCGGTCTTTTAACTACATCCCATCTTTAGGGGCTTTGCCTCATAGGCTAATGAGTGCTTACATCTGCATGGGTGTTTTAAAAACGCTGTCAGTCTGGACAGAAAATGTCCCTTTACCTTGAGAGCAAGCTGCTGGCTTGCAGAGAGACACCATTACTGTGTGAAATGATTGTTATACTGAATTGCTCTTTTGGTGAGTTGGCAGTAGGCCCTTCTCACAAATATGGGATGATTCAATGCAGCACGATGTTGAATAGCCCAGGGAAAGAGTTACTAGAGCTATTCAATTGACAGAATTTCTGCTTGCACCCTCCTGAGGTGCAAGCAGAAATCCAACTTATGTGCCAAACGTGATTCTGTTTTCTGGCTTGGAGCAACTAAACACCGAGCTTAAGGCAAGGTAACCGGCATTCTCTGACTTAAGCATACTTGCCGACTATCTGGCTGCCCCTTCCGGGAGGGAGCAGCCAGATCGGCATTACTGGGGGGGCGTGGGCAGCAAACGGGGGCGGGGCCGGCCAGATGACACGTTTTGCGGGCGGAGCCACGCGAGCGCATCATTTTGGCCCCGCCCCCACTACACACTGCCGATATTACAGGCAGTGTGATGCAGGGGGCGGTGCCAAAACGACGCGAATCGTGTCACCACCCCCCTTTTCTGCCGGGGTTTTACAAACAATTGGGGTGGGACAGGAGGGGTCGGCGGCAGCCGGGAGACTTGCCTGCCTTCCCGGGAGGTCGGGAGTGGCACCCGATTTTCGGGAGGCTCCCGACCAATTCGGGAGGGTAGGCAAGTATGGACTTAAGTGGTTCTGGTTGGCTCCTTCCCGGGCCCATTCAACATCGATCTGAATTGAATCGCCCCCATAGAGAGGGAAACTTTATGTATAGTCAGAGCTGGACAGGCTTGGGTTTATAGGTTTTATTTTTACTTGCTGCAAATAAAAATGGCTGAGGCTATTTGTACCAAATACACTGGACTGGTGTATCACTATTTGGGCAGCTGTAATTAAGTGCACTCTTCTACCCCAGGAAACGGCATCCATACCCCGATCTATTTATAATAATATACAAACATACTGCGCCCTGAAATAAACATACTGCTCCCTGAAATAAACATACTGCTCCCTGAATTAAATATACTGCTCCCTTAAATAAATATACTGCTCCCTGAAATATACTGTCCCCTGAAATAAATATACTGCTGCTTTATATAGAATATTCTGCATTTTGTTGTTAATAAGGGATGCAAGACATTGTATAGGAATAATATAGAAAATAGAATGGAAGCTCCTCTCACAAGCAGGGCCCTCTTACCCCTTGTGCTTTTCCTTCCCTAAATATTACTCTCTGGCACCTAACCAACCCTTGACTTCTACAGGCCTGACGCTTATTTGAGGGCTATGACGGCTGTTGCAGCAATGTTTATATACCATGTATTTGTCCTGCATTGTATAAGTCACTGTTCTCTTGTTCTGCTCACTTGATTATGTGCTTTGAGCCCGATTCAGCAATGCAGTTGCTAATACGCACGCAATCGCCCGATGTGTATAAGTCGAACTTTCACTGCGATCGGGATTGCGATCGCAGAGACTAAGCAGACCAATCGTAGAGTGATTGACAGGCACTACCGTTTGGGGTGGTGATGAGGGGGTGATTGGCTGAACACAGGCATGCCAGTGCATTTGAATGCCATTGCAGGGGTGTGCACAAGTATCCAGTGCGATGCCATACGCAGCTCGAGCACTGACAGCGTGCATGAGGATTAGCAAATTCTGAGTAGGATCTGGGCTTGTGCAAGTGTACGTACAGGTTCTGTGTTATTGATTGTTTCACTATTTTGCTAAGGTATACAAATGTGAGTAAGAGGAAGTGGGTGTTCTTATGTTTGGCTGCAATTGCATAGCGGCTGCATTCATTTGCATATAACCGCTGATTATTGCAACGGAGCTGCGGGCATATCAGCAAAATAGCGATCCGTAGCGAATCAGGCCATTTGTTAAGCACTTTAGAACCCTTGTGACACCATACAACTAAAGGATAATTTATACCTATTGTTTATTTAGCAATGTCATATACTTTATTCTATATCTATGTTTTTATTTTATTTCTTTATAATTTACCTTTCCATTAAAGCAAATGGAATGCAACAGTATAGGAGATGATGCACAATACATACATAACTCAATGGAAAAAAATGTTTTTCATGTGCATTGAGTGCCCTGGTAGTCATTGTTAAATTGCTTAGCCAAAGCAGGAACTATCTGCATACAAACTAGAGAGTGTGCAGGGCGTGGTCACTACAGGGCCTGTGGTATGCAGGGCGTGGTCACTACAGGGCCTGTGGTATGCAGGGCGTGGTCACTACAGGGCCTGTGGTATGGAGGGCGTGGTCACTACAGGGCCTGTGGTATGCAGGGTGTGGTCACTACAGGGCCTGTGGTATGCAGGGCATGGTCACTACAGGGCCTGTGGTATGCAGGGTGTGGTCACTACAGGGCCTGTGGTATGCAGGGCATGGAAATGCTGCCCCATCTGAGCACTTTTCAACAAACACTAATCATTGGATACTATTGCTAAAGGACATTTTATGGTTAATATCAGGCTGGCCTACCCTCCCAATATTAGCAGGAGGCTCCTGAAAGTACTGCTGCCTGTCAAATATTATCTTGTTAACCATTAAATGTCCTTAGAAAATAGTTGCCAATGATTAGGGGCAGCTGTATTAGTCTGAGCTCTGTGAAATATCCAGTGACCAGTCACAGGCATTAACTGCACTCTGAAAGGGCACTCTCACTGACAGCCATCCATTTATTGGCTGTCAGTGAGTGCCCTTTCAAAGTGCAGTTAATATTGTCTGTGACACTCAGACCCCACACTCATCACCCAGCCCCCATCAGGGTATACATATGACGCAGATGGCAGAGCCCCCTTATAAATATAATTACATTGGAGGCCACACACCTGTCTCTGCACACCCAGTGCAGCGCTGCTGATCAGTAAGTGCAGCGCTGCTGGCTCCGCCCCGCTCGTTGCCGCCGCGCCCAGCCACACGCACACTTCTTCCTGACTAGCCGGCCACCGCTACCCACAACCCCGCGGTGGCCGGCCTTTAAGTATCATTGCGTCACGGGTCGTGACGTCATGACGTCCCCTCCGCAAACTCCGCTCCCCGACAGTCCGGTTTGCGCATGCGCAGTCTAAGGGGGTTGAAGAAATCGGGAGAATCGGTAATGTTTGCGGGGGAGCGGGAGGGTTAATTAAAAAACGGGAGAACTCCCGCTAAAATCGGGAGGGTAGGCAACCCTGGTATACGGTGCTCTATATCCTACTATTACTTTTGCTGTAGTTGGTTTCGAGCTCTTTGTAATATATTGCATAAGTGTTTTATGTGACTGTTTGCTGCTACGAGACAACGTACCCGGCAGTAGCTCCTCTACCAACTCAGATGCAGTCCTGATGAATAGGTTTGTGCATCTAGTTGCTCCGCCTAGCCTCCAAGACGCTCGGTCCATGGTGTGCACCTGGTAGTTGACCTCAGGAGGGTCTGGGTCAGTCTCCTTGTATACCTCTCCCATTGATTAAGGTATACGGTGCTCTATATCCTACTAACACTTGGTTGTTGTAGTTGATTATGAGCCATGATTATTATATTACATATGCATTGTATGTGACTGTTTGCTAGCTGCTGACTGACTATGATTTTCTATCTGTGAATTAACACTGTCACTGTTATTTCTTTCTGAGTGCCTTACATTAATTTGAGATTTTGTGAAGGCGGTCACATTACTGTGCAATTGTTACCTTTACTTTAAACATGTCTAAAGATAAATGGAAACAAGATGAGGAACCACCTGTGTCATGTAGATCATGTGCAGCATTTGTGTCCTCACAGGACGTAAAGGAGGGTTTGTGCGCTGTTTGTTTTAAAGAGACACATCAACAGTCTGGTTTACCTGTTGTTGGACAAGAGCCATCCTGGGTTGCCTCTTTTCACAGGTTATGATGCAGGTGGTGGATCCTCCAACGATGCCTCCTTGTGTGGGATGTCCACATATGTTTTCATCTCATGGGCATTCCTCCGTAAAGTATATGGATAGCCACTCTTGTCAGAGTATGGCGTCAGCTCATGTGGATAACAGACAGGTAGTGACTAAAGCACCTAAGCGTAAGTTGTCTTTATCTCAGTCTGTTCAACATATGGATTTAGATGCATCATCGGAAGAGTCTGATGATACACAGGATTCAACTCCGGGGTCTACTTCTGGAAAGGAGGATCATCCATCTACTGTGGATGTTACTTGTTTGGTGAGGGTGGTTAAGTCAGTCCTAGATATTTGGGATGATGAACCCACTCATAGTAAGAAGCTTCTTATGTTTAATCACCCCCGAAAGGTGGTCAAAACAGTGTTTTCTGAGTCTGAACAGCTCACTGAGCTTATTGAGGAGGCATGGGTAAACCCTGATAAGTGATTTTTTTTGTTGATAAGAGAATAAGATCATTATACCCATTCCCAATTTTGGTATGCTCTAAGTGGGAGGTACCTCCTACTGTGGATGCTCATGTAACGCATTTTATGAAGAAGGCTACATTGCCTGTTCCATCAGCATCTTCTCTGAAAGATTCCACAGACAAATAGATTGAATCTTGTCTTAAAACTTTTTTTTCATCAACTGGAGAGGTTACCCATCTGGCTATTGCTGGAGCCTGGGTAGCTAAAGCAGATGAAGTGTGGATTGGAGCATTGGAAGATTCCCTACCAAATGCTACCAGAGAACTGAAGGGGAATTTCTCCCATATAAAGGAAGCTGCTTCCTATCTGGGAGGAGCTGCAGTGGATGCTGGAATTTTAGCTTCTAAGGCATCAGTAGCGTTCATAGTGGCACAGAGATCCCTATGGTTAAGATCTTGGAAAGCTGATACAGCATCTAAGAGGGCGCTGGCAGTTTTACCTTTTCATGGAAAGGTACTCTTTGGAGCAGAGCTGGATAGCATAATCTCTACTCTGGCGGCTTCAAAGTCAGCAGGTCTGCCATCTACGTCATATAGTAGAACTAAGCAGGTTTCTTTTCAGTCTTTTCATCCTCAGTGGAAAACCAAAAAACAGACTTCCTCTAAACCAAATAGTTTTTGCAGGTCAAAGTGACAAGCTAAGGGGTCTGACCAGACTAGATGTTCAGCTCCTAGGCCAGACAGTAAGCCCTCGGTCTGATGGAGTAGGCCTCCTCCTGGGGGATCCCAGGGTGGGGGGCCGACTTCTTCAGTTTGCAGCTTGTTGTCATCAAACGACTACAGATGCTTAAGTCCAAGAAGTGGCATCTCAGCGGTATTCCCTCTCTTTCAGGAGACACCCCCAAGAAAGGTTTTTTGCCACGAAGCCTCCGTCGGATGTGGGCAAGGCCTTAGCTTGTCAGGAAGCAGTTCACTCTCTGCTGCAGGCAGGGGTGATAACTCCAGTCCCTATTTCTCAACAGGGCAGGGGTTATTATTCAAATCTTTTTCTGGACCAGAAACCAAATGGGCCATATCACCCTATATTGAATCTAAAAACTCTCAACAGAGTTATCCATATTCCCAAATTCTGCATGGAAACTCTCCAGTCAATTATTTTGGCTTTGGAGCCGGGAGATTACAGGGTTTCCCTGGATATTCAGGATGCATATCTGCATGTTCCAATTAGCCCATCCCACCAGAAATTTCTAAGGTTTGCTGTCCTTAAACAACATTACCAGTTTCAGGCTCTACCGTTTCGCCTTTCTACAGCTCCCTGGGTATTTACCAAAATTATGGCAGTCATAACTGCCTACCTCAGGCGTCAGGGAGTCAGAATATTGCCATATCTGGATGTTCTTCTGATATTGGCACAGACTCTGGTGGTGTTGCAACACCATCTTCAACTGACCATAGCCTGCCTAGAAAGGCACAGATGGATCATCAATTGGAAGAAATCATCACTTTCTCCAACAGCAGATGATTAATCTGGGAGTGTTGCTAGATTCTCAGGCAAAAAGGGTGTTTCTGTCAGAGGACAAGATTGTGGCCTTATCAATATGACTACACAAGCTGATACATATGAAAAGAGTATCCATCCTGTCAGCAATGCAGTTACTGGGATCAATGGTATAGACCTTCGTCATGGTGGGCTATGCTCAGTTCCATTCCATGCCTCTGCAAAGGTTGATTCTCTCCAAGTGGAATGGACAGTATCATTCAATACGGTCCCAGATGATCTCTCTCTCACCTCAAAGGTCTGTCACTCCCTCTTGTGGTGGCTTAAAAAGGAGCATCTAAACAGGGGTCACCCGTTCTGGTTTCCAAATTGGGTGCTCCTCACCACGGACGCCAGTCTTCGCAGATAGGGGGCAGTGACAGGTCATCACACTTTCCAGGCGGAGATGGACAGATCAAGAAAGTCGTATGATGTTGATGCGAAACCTGCGCTTGTTGTTTGGTATAGGATAATGGTAGCTGCTGGCACTATGGAGATAATCCCAGATTTACTAAAGACAATGGTAATATATACAGTTATAGTGCCTGCGCTAGTTTTCGTAATTCTATAGGTGCCTAATGTGACAATATACAGTCAGGTGCATAAATATTGGGACATTGACAGAATTTTCATGTTTTGGCCTCTATTCACCACCACAATGGCTTTGAAATGAAATAAACAAGATGTGCTTTAACTGCAGACTTTCAGATTTCATTTGTGGGTAATTATATCCAAATCAGGTGAACGGTGTAGGAATTACTACGGTTTCTATATGTGCCTCGCACTTTTTAAGGGGCCAAAAGTAATGGGACTATCAACTCAAAAGCTATTTCATGGACAGGTGTGGGCTATTCCCTCGTTATTTCATTATCAATTAAGCAGATAAAAGGTCTGGAGTTGATTCTAGGTGTGACATTTGCATTTTAAATCAGTTGCTGTCGACTCTCAATATGAGATCCAAAGAGCTGTCACTATCAGTGAAGCAAGCCTTCATTAGGCTGAAAAATCAAAACAAACCCATCAGAGAGATAACAAAAACATTAGGTGTGGGCAAATCAACTGTTTGGAACATTCTTAAAAAGAAAGAACACACCGGAGAGCTCAGCAACACCAAAAGACCTGGAAGACCATGGAAAACAACTGTGGTGAATGACAGAAGAATTATTTCCCTGGTGAAGAAAAACCCCTTCACAACAGTTGGCCAAATCAAGAACACTCTCCAGGAGGTAGGTATATATGTGTCAAAGGCAACAATCAAGAGAAGACTTCACAAGAGTGAATACAGAGGGTTCACCACAAGACGTAAACCATTGGTGAGCCTCAAAAACAGGAAGACCAGATTAGAGTTTGCCAAACAACATCTAAAAAAGCCATTACAGTTCTGGAACAACATCCTATGGACAGCTGAGACAAAGATCAACTTGTACCAGAGTGATGGGAAGAGAAGAGTATGGAGAAGGAAAGGAACTGCTCATGATCCAAAACATACCACCTCATTAGTGAAGCATGGTGGTGGTAGTGTCATGGCGTGGGCATGTATGGCTGCCAATGGAACTGGTTCCCTTGTATTTATTGATGATGTGACTGCTGACAAAAGCAGCAGAATGAAATCTGAAGTGTTTCGGGCAATATATGCTCATATTCAGTCAAATGCTTCAGAACTCATTGGACGGCACTTCACAGTGCAGATGGACAATAACCCGAAGCATACTGCAAAAGCAACCAAAGAGTTTTTTAAGGCTAAAAAGTGGAATGTTATGCAATGGCCAAGTCAATCCCCTGACCTGAATCCGATTGAGCATGCATTTCACTTGATGAAGACAAAACTGAAGAAAAAATGCCTCAAGAACAAGCAGGAACTGAAGACATTTGCAGTAGAGGCCTGGCAGAGCATCACCAGGGATGAAACCCAGCATCTGGTGATGTCTATGCATTCCAGACTTCAGGTTGTAATTGCCTGCAAAGGATTTGCAACAAAGTATTAAAAAGTGAAAGTTTGATTTAGGATTGTTTAGTTTGTCCCATTACTTTTGGCCCCTTAAAAAGTGGGAGTCACATATAGAAACTGTTGTAATTCCTACACTGTTCACCTGATTTGGATGTATTTACCCTCAAATTAAATCTGAAAGTCTGCAGTTAAAGCATATCTTGTTTGTTTGATTTCAAAGCCATTGTGGTGGTGAATAGAGGCCAAAATATGAAAATTCTGTCAATGTCCCAATAATTATGCACCTGACTGTATATAAGTAGATCTAATAATACTAAGCACACAGGGATAATAGGTGGTTTTAATGGATCCGGTGAATACCTCAAAAAAAATCAATTGAGAAGTCACAGTGCTCTCTAATTTGAGAGTAATGTACACAGGATATGGTACAGGGAATGGGTGGTGCAGGGCTCGACAAATCCCAGGGCCAGGTCACCATGGCGACTAGATTATGTTGCCTGGCGACCAGATTTTAGGTAGGCAGGATCCCAGGAAACAGTTCCCCAGCGGAGGTTCGTGGATGGCCATTTAGGATCCCAGGAAGTAGTTCCCCAGCTGAGGTTTCTGGACAGCCATTTCATGTGTGCGCTGACTGACTCCATCCCAGCTGTCTGGCTTCTCTGCCTGCAGCGATACCCGCTCACCGTCTTCCTCATCCGCCCCAGCTCTCTGACTCCTCCGTCTGCAGTGACACCTGCTCCCTCATTCGTCTGGCTGGCTGCACAGAGTTCCGGTAAGAGCTTTTGATAGATGGGTGGGCTCCGGGTTTGCTTTAGCGGTGCTGTAATTATTACAGCACCGCTAAAGCAAACCCGGAGCCCACCCATCTATCAAAAGCTCTTACCGGAACTCTGTGCAGCCAGCCAGATGGATGAGGGAGCAGGTGTCACTGCAGGCGGAGGAGTCAGAGAGCTGGGGCGGATGAGGAAGACGGTGAGCGGGTATCGCTGCAGGCAGAGAAGCCAGACAGCTGGGATGGAGTCAGTCAGCGCACACATGAAATGGCTGTCCAGCACTGCTAAAGTAATCCCGGAGCCCACCCTTCTATCACAAGTTACAGTGTAATAAACTGCTCTGAGCTCTGGTAAGACTTCTATGTATGGCCCTGGATTGCGGCCGTAAAGGGTATGGCCACCGCCGACGGGGAGGTGTGTGGGGGGGATTCTCTCCGGGATCATTGTGCTCGAGGGGTAGGGTAGCCCCCCCCAGTAGCTGCCCAGTAATGTGTCAATGTGGGGGGGAGGAATAACTGCACAGTGTGGCTGCGAAGGGGTGGGTTTGCCTGGGGGGGGAATTGGTTACCCGTCGAATAGGTGCTCAATGGGGCACTATTAAAGGGGACTTACTTCTTAGGGCACTATTAAAGGGGACTTACTACAGGGAGCTTACTACTGGGGGCACTATTACAGGGGGCTTAATATTGGGGCACTATTACAAGGGGCTTACTACTGTGGGCACTATTATGGGGGGTTTACTACTTGGAGGCACTATTACAGGGGGTTTACTACTGTGGGCACTTTTACAGGGGGCTTACTACTGGGGGCACTATCACAGGGGGCTTACAACTAGGTTAAGGGGCAGTGAAAGGGCATGTGTGGGGATCTATACAAGCTTTCATATATTTTGGTAATGGACAATGGTCTGGCTCCTAAACTTTTAAGATGGCTCCTAGATTTTACAAAAATTTGTCGAGCCCTGGGGTAATGTATAGGAGTATATGGTCAAATGGTATGCATTCGGGAAGCCGGCTGACGTAATCCCGACAGCCGGCTTCCCGACTACTTTATCCTGCTGTGGGTTAAATGACCGGCGTCTATATCTAGACGCCTGTCATTTTCCCGACACTGGGAGACCAGTGCCCGGCATCCCGATCGATCGGGATGCTGGGCGCCGAGAGCGGACAGCCGTCGGGGGAGGGTTAGGTTTAGGGCACACGGTGGAGACTTAGGGTTAGGCACCCCCCCGGGAGGGTTAGGGTTAGGCTAGGGGGGGAGGGAGGGTTAGGCACCTCCGGGGGGGTTAGGTTTAGGCAGCGGGGAAGGGGGGGTTAGAGTTAGGCACTTAGAGGGGGGGTTAGGGTTAGGCACCCCTAAGGAGGGTTAGGGTTAGGGGGGCAGGTTAGGTTAGTATATACTTACCTTAGGGACGATCGGGCTACCGCTGCCGGGATCTTTGCATCTGTCGGCCTATCACTGCTGGGAATCGGCTGGCGGTATTTCTCCCCACCATCCGGTCAAATAAACCGGATGGTGGGGAGACTAGGTCCGTACGGAGGCAGTTATGGTGTGTGCCGTGTGCACACTCTTTCTGGATACTCTGGTTTGCCTTTCGCTTCCTGAATTGAGTGAATCCTCGCGGGATCTCAGGGAACAGCTATTCTTGTTAGTGCTTACTCCGGTAAGCGTTCCTATGTCAGCATGTGTTCCAAAGATGGATTGAATGTTGTCCAATACGTTGCAGCCTTTCGGCCTTCTTCAGGGACCTGAATGATGATGTGTCTTAATCAGGTTTAAATAGGCTTCTTGTGAGGAATGGTTAGCATAGGGGTTGTCATGGAAACCGGGTGTGGTTCTAATTGGTTTCCTGTCTGACATGGTTTGCATATTGGTTGTCAAGGAAACCGGATGTAATTGATTGCAGGAATGTTTGTCTCTCTATAACTAATGTTAATGTGGTTGTCATGGAAACTAATATGTAGATATTTGCGGGTCTTATTGTATGTGGCTTAATACATTCTTAGTCTCAGTTAATGTCGTGTCCTATGTCTTGGTATTATTTTTGTGTTTCAGTTGTTTGTTGTCACATAATTATGGTACTAAATGTGTAATGGGTGGCAGTTGCACATCACATATTTTATGTGGCACACTAGTGGGGATATCTATCTGTACCTCTTTCTCCTTTACTTAGCTTCATCATGTGGTGTGTTTAATGATGACTATGGTTATAGTTATTAGAGCTGTGTTGTGATTGTATAAAGCACATATTCTGTATTATATTCATTATACAGAGGGTCTCTTTGTAGATATGGACTCCTCTTTTGGGTTTTTTTTTTGTCCACTACAATATTTACTGAGATGAGCCCTGTTATTTAGGAATTGTCAGTGGCTACTAATGGCTTTGACTTCATTATCTATATTAAGTCCATCTGTGGTCTGTGTTTTGAGGGTGAAGATCCACTTCAATTATTCCTTATCTAGAACTAGGTCAAAGTTTCCCCCCCTCCAGTTCCTGAGTACATGTTTTATGCCTATGATGCTTAGTCCTGATTGGATTTTGAGTCGGAAATGTTGGATAAACTGTGGGATTCTAGGCCTCTGCGAATGTTACGCACATGTTCTGATTTTAAGTGGTCTTTTTGTTCTCCCTACATACTGAAGGCCACAGGGATATTCCACTAAGTAAATTCTTGTTGGTTTGTTTAGATATGAATATTTTGATTCTTTTGTTTGTAGGTGTGCATGTGCGGCATGTGTGACAGTTTCCGCAGTGGAAGAAACCCAATCCTAGTGGTAAATCCATAATGGTCCTTTGTTTTGATTCTTTTGGCAGTATGTGATTTTTGTTTAGTGTCCTGTTCAGGTCTGACGCTTTTCTGAAAATTAGTTCTGGTCTGTTTGGGAGAATTTTTGACAGTTTATCATCCTGTAGTAGGGTGTGCCAGTGTCTGGTGAGTATCTTGCGTAACATATCTGAGTGTCTGCTGTATTGTGTTACTAAACAGGTTTTGTATTTTTCATTGGTAGTTGTTGGTTTTGATTTTGGTTGTAGCAATGTCTCCGTCTGTTAATCTGGCGTTTTCGTATGCCTCCGCTACTAAATTGGTGTTGTATTTTTTCTCATTGAATTTTTTTTTCATTACTGTTGCTTGTTCTGTGCAATCTCTATCCTGTGTACAGTTTTGTCTGATTCTTGTGAAGTGACTTTTAGGAATGCTGGTCAACCAGTTTGGATGGTGTCCACTGGTTGATAGAATGAAGCTGTTAACATCAACATGATTTTGGAATGTTCTGGTGTGTATATTTTTGTTTTCAATGAATATTGTCAGGTCCAAGAAATTCATTTGCTTTTGACTATGTTCTGTTGTGAATATCAGTCCTCTATTGTTGTTGTTGATGTGGGTCAGGAAAGTTTTGAGTGAGTTGACATCCCCCTTCCAGATTAATATGACATCGTCTATGTAGCAGTGCCAGAGGACTAGATTTGAGTAGAGCTCCTGCATGTTCCAGATGTTGTCATTCTCCCAGCTACTCATGAACAGATTTTCGCAGCTCTGCGCAAATCTAGTCCCAATAGCAGTGCCCCTGGTCTGGTGAAAAAAAACAGTTGTCTAACCATACATAGTTATGTTGTAATATGAACTTAATACCTTCAACTATAAAGTCTACTTGGTCTATGTGTATGTTTTTGTCACTTTTAAGTATGTCTTTAATTGCTTTTATGCCTTAAGTATATCTATTACTGTGTAGAGTGACGTCACGTCACTGGTGCAAAGCCTCCAACCCTGTTCCCATGTGGTCTGTTTCAATGTTCTGAGTATGTCTGCTGTGTCTTGTATGTATGACTTCTATTTTTTCATGTATGGTTGTAGGAAAATATCTATATCTTGTGATAGATTGGCGGTAAGTGAGTTAATTCCTGATATGATAGGTCTCCCTGGTGGTTTCTGTTGATTTTTGTGGACTTTGAGTAAGTAGTAAAAAAACTGGTATTACTGGATTTGTACTATTTAGGAATTGGTGTTCTGATTTGTTTAGAATTCCCCTGTCGTGGCCTGAATCTATAAGGTTTTTCAATATTGATTGATAGTATTGTGTTTGGTCTTTGTCCAGAATCTGGTATATATCCTTGTCACCTAGAATTCTATTGCATTCATCCAAATAATTTTGTTTGCCAAGCAGTACAATCCCCCCCCCCCCCTCGTCAGCAGGTTTGATTACCAGGTTTGTGTTTTCCTGCAACTCACTTAATGCGGTTTGTTCTGTTTTGGTGAAATTGCGCGTAGATTTTTTGTCTGGTTTTATGTTCTCAAAATTTTTGATTACTAGTTTCTCAAATGTGTCTATGAATGGTCCCCTAAGCTGTTGTGGATAGAATTTGGAGGTTGGTTTAAGGTTTGAGTGCTTGAATTCAGATATTTTGTCTTCTGATCTGTGGGCCTGATTCAGAGCCGCTCGTAAGCGGCCGCTCGTTCATTCCGACCGATGTTCGCATAACTGCGCATGCGTACGGATTTTAATATGCATGCGCG
Source organism: Taudactylus pleione (assembly GCA_031769625.1). NCBI lineage: Eukaryota > Metazoa > Chordata > Amphibia > Anura > Myobatrachidae > Taudactylus > Taudactylus pleione. The sequence goes on from JAUIMM010000257.1 coordinate 3,337,374, forward strand.
AACCAGTCGGTGCGGCCGAAAATCGTGTGCTCGCTAAATAGCGAATGCCTGCTATTTTGAGTGACAGGAGGAGGCGTTTGTGGGTGGTAACAGGGGAAGGTGCTTGAAAACGGGGAGTGGAGATCCAAACGCAGGCATGCCAAACGGTCAAAACGGGCGTTTTAAGGGTGTGCATAATTACTAAAGCAGCGTCATCGACCACGTCACTTGGTTGATTTATAGTCAGAACTGCTCGCATGATTGTGGTAGGAAAAACCAACCACAAGAATAGCGAGCAGTTCATACGCCGTCCAATGTACTCGATTAATCTAATAAATAGCGGACATGACGTATGATGCGAGCGGCCAGGGTGCGTTTTTTTCAAAATTACGTTCGCATGTTTTGTTCGCTCGTTCAGACATAGAGGCATGAACAGACCGCAAAGAGCGAATGGTTAATTTAATTAGCCAGCCCATTTTTCTGGACGAGCGAGCGCAAATAGCGTCTGGCTCTGAATCAGGCCCTGTAATCTAATCTATTTGTGTCCTTGTAGTATTTTTGTAGCGTAAATTTCCTAATAAACCTGTTGATATCCAAATGTGTCTCGAATTTGTTGAGTTTTTTTGTGGGGCAGATTTTAATCCTTTGTGTAACACTTCCTTTTGTGTTGTTCCTAGGTTTAATTTGCTCAAGTTGAATATTCCTATTGTTTCTTTGGTGTCTGGTGAGTGGTGGGTTTTTGTAGGTGTTTCTACCTCCTCTATACCCCTTCTAGTAACTCTAGTTTGCGTTTGTTTGAGGTTGGTTTCTCCTAGCAGGCCAGAATGCCTGCCACTATTTCTAAAAAAGATGTGCCCCATTGTAAGCATGTGCCTCCAATGTCTGTGATATATTTGGATGTGTCTGATGTACAGTATGTGTTTTGAGTTGTGAACCTGCCTCTAAAGAAAGACAGGCTATGTGTTCATAGGAACAGTCTTCATCTATGTTGTAAGTCGAGAATTCTGTAGTGTTACTTGTGTCCAAATCTGATTTTTCTTGGTTCTTCTGTTGGTTCCTCCCCCCTTGTTGTTAGATCATGTGTCTGTGGTTTGTTATGTAATTTTGTCATATACTGTTGGTATGTTTAGTGTCTCATTGTGTGTGTCTACAATTAATTTCATGAGGTTTTTAGAGCATTCTTTCAGAATAGTGTCCCATTTTATCATGAAGTCTGAGATTTCTTTACTGTGTGTCGGGTGTTTCTTTATTTTTAACCCTTTCGGTATTGTGTTATTACCCAACAGACACCAAAGAAACAACAGGAATATTCAACTTGAGCAAAATAAACCTAGGAACAACACAAAAGGAAGTGTTCCACAAAGGCTTAAAATTTGCCTCATAAAAAAAAAATCTCAACAAATTCGAGACATATTTGGATATCAACAGGTTTATTAGGACATTTACGCTACAAAAATAGATTAGATTACAGACCAGAAGACAAAACCTCTGAATTCAAGCACTCCAACCTTAAACCAGCCTCCAAATTTTACCCACAACAGCTTAGGGGACCATTCATAGACACATTTGAGAAACTAGTAATCAAAGATTTGGAGAACATAAAACCAGACAAAAAAATCCACGCACAATTTCACTAGAGCAGAATAAACCGCATTAAGAGAGTTGCAGGAAAACACAAACCTGGCAATCAAACCTGCTGTCAAGGGGGGGGGGATTGTACTGCTTGACAAACAAGATTATTTGGATGAATGCAATAGAATTCTAGGTGACAAGGATACATACCAGATCCTAGACAAAGATCCAACACAATACTATCAATCAAAATTGAAAAACCTTATAGAGGCAGGCCACAACAGGGGAATCCTAAACAAATCAGAACACCAATTCCTAAATACCACAAATCCAGTAATACTCGTTTTTTGCTACTTACCCAAAGTCCACAAAAATTAACAGAAACCGCCAGGGAGACCTATCATATCAGGGATTAACTCACTTACCGCCAATCTATCACAATAGACATTTTCCTACAACCATACATGAAAAAATAGAAGTCATACATACAAGACACAGCAGACTTACTCAGAACATTGAAACAGACCACATGGGAACAGGGTTGGAGGCTTTGCACCAGTGACGTAACGTCACTCTACACAGTAATAGATCATACATAAGGCATACAAGCAATTGAAGACATACTTAACAGTGACAAAAACATACACATAGACCAAGTAGACTTCATAGTCGAAGGTATTAAGTTCATATTACAACATGTATGGTTTGACAAGCGTTTTTTTCACCAGACCAGGGGAGCTCGACGTAAATCTAGTAATCTGGCACCGCTACATAGACGATGTCATATTCATCTCAAAACTTTCCTGACCCACATCAACAACAACAGTAGAGGACTGATATTCACAACAGAACATAGTCAAAAGCAAATGAATTTCTTGGACCTTACAATATTCATTGAAAACAAAAAGATACACACCAGAACATTCGAAAAACTTGTTGATGTTAACAGCTTCATTTTATCAATCAGTGGACACCATCCAAACTGGTTGACCAGCATTCCTAAAAGTCACTTCACAAGAATCGGACAAAACTGTACACAGGATAGAGATTGCACAGAACAAGCAACAGCAATGAAAAAACAATTCAATGAGAAAAAATACAACACCAAGTTAGTAGAGGAGGCATACGAAAACGCCAGATTGACAGACAGAGACATTGCTACAACCAAAATCAAAACCAACAACTACCAATGAAAAATACAAAACCTGTTTAGTAACACAATACAGCAGACACTCAGATATGTTACGCAAGATGCTCGCCAGACACTGGCACACCCTACTACAGGATGATAAACTGTCAGAAATTCTCCCAAACAGACCAGAACTCATTTTCATAAAAGCGTCAGACCTGAACAAGACACTAAACAAAAATTACATACTGCCAAAAGAATCAAAACAAAGGACCATTTTGGATTTACCACTAAGAGGGGGTTTCTTCCACTGCGGAAACTGTCGCACATGCACACCTACAACCAAAAGAATCAAAGCATTCTTATCTAAACAAACCAACAAAGAATACAAAATTAGAGAACACATCACATGTGCAAGCACAGGGGCATTTATTTACTGGAAGGCCCCTGTGGCCTTCAATATGTAGGGAGAACAAAAAGACCACTTAAAATCAGAACTGCAGAACATGTGCGTAACAATCGCAGAGGCCTAGAATCCCACAGTTTATCCATTTCCGACTCAAACATGACAAAAACCCATCAGGATTAAGCATCATAGGCATAAAACGTGTACTCAGGAACTGGCGGGGGGCAACTTTGACCTAGTTCTAGATAAGGAATAAGTGGATCTTCACCCTCAAAACACAGACCCCAGATGGACTTAATATAGATAATGAAGTCAAAGCCATTATTAGCCACTGACAATTTCTAAATAACAGGGCTCATCTCAATAAATATTGTAGTGGACAAAAAAAAAACCCAAAAGAGGAGTCCACATGATGAAGCTAAGTAAAGGAGAAAGAGGTACAGATAGATATTCCCACTAGTGTGCCACATAAAATATGTGATGTGCAACTGCCACCCATTACACATTTAGTACCATAATTATGTGACAACAAACAACTGAAACACAAAAATAATACCAAGACATAGGACACGACATTAACTGAGACTAAGAATGTATTAAGCCACATACAATAAGACCCGCAAATATCTACATATTAGTTTATTTCTAAAATAAATTAGATAGTTCCATGACAACCACATTAACATTAGTAATAGAGAGACAGACTTTCCTGCAATCAATTACATCCGGTTTCCTTGACAACCAATATGCAAACCATGTCAGACAGGAAACCAATTAGAACCACACCCGGTTTCCATGACAACCCCTATGCTAACCACGCCTCACAAGAAGCCTATTTTAACCTGATTGAGACACATCCATCATTCACGTCCCTGAGGAAGGCCGAAAGGCTGTAACGCATTGGACAACATTCAATCCATCTTTGGAACAAATGCTGACATAGGAACGCTTACCGGAGTAAGCACTAACAAGAATAGCTGTTCCCCGAGATCCCGCGAGGATTCGCTCAATTCAGGAAACGGAATGCAAACCAGAGTATCTAGGAAGTGTGCACACACCATAACTGCCTCCGTACAGATCTAGTCTCCCCACATTCCGGTGGGTAGAGCAGCTGGCCATGGCGATCGAGAGCCGGTGACCATGTGATCAACTATGTTCATGGTTCTGGTGGTCTTGCCATATCTGGTGAATCAGCGGGACCTATAGAGAGTGTGTAACTTGGCACACACTCCAACGGAGGTGGAGAGACTGTACCTGAAAGAACCTTTCACACAAGGGTTAACAACGACAGCAAGAAGAAGGGTAAGTTGTCGGACCAGAGGGCACCCCCCAGGACATTAATTCCATCTGTATTATATATTAAATTTTTTCCTATATTTAAAGGACATGGGCCCTCATTCAGAGCCGTACGCTCTGAGCAGAGCGCACGCTCTGAATGAGGGCCGGGCTCCATTTTCATGGAGCGTCCTCCTGGACGCTCGTATAGCTGTGGGTCACCACCCACAGGCTATACGAGTGTGCTTTGTGATGGCCGCGATGGTCGAGACCATTGCGACCATCGAATTTGCGAGCCGGAGCCTGCGGTTGAGGTTTTCAACCGCAAGCTCCGGAGTGATTTTGGCTCTGTCAGAGCCAAAATCACTCCCACTGACATCACTAGTGATGTCAGTGGGCCGGCTTCTGACGGGAGGCGTTCCCGTGGGAACGCCCCCGTCAGGGAGGCACGCCCCCGGCACGCCCACCAAAGGGGGCGTGCTGTCAATCAACATTGACAGCACGCCCCCTTTGATCGGACACAATGAGCGAAGGACTTTCCTTCGCTCGTCGCGTCTGGCGCATGCGCACGACGGAGCTCCCTCCGTCGTGCGCATGCTCAGTGCATAACATCGACCCACTTGCGAGCGGACAGCCGCTCGCGAGTGGGTCTGAATCAGGCCCATTGTTCAATATTTTATTCCCCCTATTTTTTCTATGTTCATTTGATCATATACTCCTATACACTACCCATCCCCTGAGCACTGTGACTTCTCAATTGATTTGTTGTAGTATTTACCGGATCCATTAAAACCACCTAACTATTGTCCCTGTGTGCTTAGTATAATTAGATTGACATATACATATTGATTGTCACATTAGGCACCTATAGAATTTCGCAAATTAGCGGAGGCACTATAACTGTATATATTACCAGATCAAGGAAATCATCTGCTAATAAACATTCTGGAACTGCGAACAGTATACACAGCACTTGTCAAGGCACAGGACCAGCTTCAGGGCAGGCCTGCCCAGATCCAGTCCGACAACGCGATGACAGTAGCCTACCACAATCATCAGGGAGGCACAAGAAGTTATGCAACCACGAGAGAAGTGACAAGGGTTCTCATTTGGGCAGAACGTCATCTTCCGACCATCTCAGCAATATTAATTCTGGGAGTACTCAATTGGGAAGCAGATTTCCTAAGTTGCCAGTACATACATGCCAGAGAGAGTGGTTTCTCCATCCGGGGGTGTTTCAGCTACTGGTGAACAAATGGGGTCTACCACAGATAGATCTCATGGCATCATGCCACAACCACACGGTCCCCAGGTATGGGGCCAGGTCCAAAGACCCATCAGCAGCCTTCGTGGACACACTGGCAGCAAGATTGGACTTCAGGTTGGTTTCCCTCCAATTTCCCTGCTTCCAAGAGTTTTCAGGAAAATCAAGCAGGAAGGCGTAACAGTAATACTGGTGGCTCCAACTTGGCCCAGACGTCATTGGTTCACCGACATACAGACTCTGTTAGTAGACAGTCCGTATCCTCTTCCTCTGTGGCGGGATCTGCTAACGCAGGTTCCCTGCCAACATCCGGACTTGTCCCATTTGGATTTCAAGGCGTGGCTCTTGAGACTTCCATCCTAAAAACAAAGGGGTTTTCCAGTTCGGTTATTCAGATGATGCTTAGGGCAAGGAAGCCTGCTTCTGCCCGCATCTATTACAGAGTTTGGTACTCTTTTGGTCAATGGTGTTCTCATAAGAAATATGATCCTAAGGTATTCAGATTTTCCAGGGTACTGGCTTTTCTGCTGGCAGGATTTGACATTGGTCTCTGCCTGGCTACTTTAAGAGTGCAGGTTTCTGCACTATCAGTCTGGTTCCAGAAGAAGATTGCTTCAATACCAGATGTTAGAATTTTTTTCCAAGGAGTTATGCGGGTTCAGCATCCTTTTGTTCCATCGGTTGCACCGTGGGATTGTCTTTAGTTGTTAAAGGATTACAAGTATCTCCTTTTGAACCTTTAGACTCTGCAGATTTGAAGCGGTTGACCGCAAAGACAATTTTTCTTCAACAGGGTAAAGCTGTTCTTTGTACAAGGGAGGGTTACCTTCCTAAGGTAGTGTCCCTTCATGAAAATTAAGAAATTGTAGTTCCAGCTTTTCAGGCTTTAGACCTTTCTGTAGGTGAAGCCTCCCTGGATGTAGTTTGTGCTCTCCGTATTTATGTGGAGCGTATGAATTCTGTTCGAAAATCAGATTCTCTTTTTGTATTATATGGTTTTCACAAACGAGGATGGCCGGCTGTGAGGTTCTGGTTTTGTTGTGGGCCCGGGGTGGTGACAGGAGCAGACACAGAAGCAGATTTAAAACAAAACGTGGAACTTTTAATGAGTGGTTTGGCAGACATGGACAATGGGAGAAAATAAAGTCCAGGGATGGCACTAAAGTGCAAATGGGAACTGAGGTGAAGCAATGAGTAAAAGTCCAGGTAGTGGCAGATAGGAGCAGTCCAGTAATCCGGGTCTTGTGAAGCTGCAATGAATTTGCAGGTTGAAGTGATTTACAGGTAGAAGAGGTGAATTGCAGGCTGAGGTGAATTGTCCAGAGGAAATGTGAGAGGGTGCAGGGTACAGCTGACACAGGTACTCAGGCAAGGGGAAGGTAATGGAGGATGCAGGTTGGTCCAGCAGGGTTGGAGCAGAGAAGCAGGCAGGCAGGTAGCATATCAGAGGAAAACAGGTGGTGAGCACAGGGAACTCTCTCTCAGCTAAGCTGAGAAACACGTTGCACTGGCAATGAAGTGAGGCTCTGAACCTCCCTAAATACCAAGTGCTGTGCCGTGACTGGCCAGAGAAAGCATGTGACAAACCAGGATTGGATGAGCAAATCACATGGCCGGAGGTAAGATAGCGGCACCCATGCCAAACAGAATGGAAGCACTGCCAGGCCTCACCAGCCCAATGTGACAGCATGCCCGCGCAGAGCCACGCACAGCCAATGCCCCTCGCAACACACCAGCACCACCGTCAGGTGCCCCCCGCCAGAGTGACCTCACGTGTAATACCCGTTGACCACCATGTCGAGAAACTCTAGTCGTGACACTGGCTAGTAAACAGACTCTGGCGAGATGGCTACGCATGACTATTTCCCAGGTGTATACATGGTGACAGTGCATTCTACTCGGTCTGTAGGCATTCAGTCATCTTCTGTCCACACTTTTCTTAGGTTCTATTCCTTTGATACTTTTGCCTCACAAGATGCTTCCTTTGGGGCGACGAGTTCTCCTTTCTGCTCAGGAGCGTCCCCCACCCTAGGGGAACTGCTTTAAGACATCCCCATAGTATCCCTGTGTATCCCTATGGACCATGAAGAAGAAAATTAGAGTTATGGTAGACATACCTACATAACTCATTGAGGTTGATAGGTTCCACAGGGCACCCACCCTGATGTACCTGGCTTCATTGGGTTATGTTATTTCAGTCCCTCATCTTTTATAAGAGTGTTTCTGGTGTACAAATGTTCTTCCTTCTCCTGCCTTTAGGCTTGCTAACTAAATTGAAGTATATGGAGGAGGACCAGGGACATTCTGGGAGCCAAATTTTTTAACTGTTTGGTGCCTGGTCTTCCAACCATAATATCCCCATGGTATCGCTGTGGACCATATGGACCTTGAAGAAAAGTTATGTAGGTAAGTCTACCATAACTAATTTTTTGCGCCTTTCTATCTACCTCCCAGGCACTGCCTAGAAAAACCCATCATTTTTCCACAGCATTTCTGAAATCGGTAAAGGGAAAAGGTAGTACATAAGCGCTGTCAGAACAACAACAATTTAATACCAATAGAATGAAAATAATATAATTTTAATAAAATACATGAAATATCAATTAAAACAATTATCACATGACAATTTCACCCTTATTAAATCAAATGCTTGTGGACATACAACCGCTCTTAAGCACAGACACTCAGGCTGAATAAATAACTACAAAGGACAAGATAGGGAGCCAGTGAATTTTCTGCTGCTTCAGAGGTAATATCTTGTTCGAATCTATGCAATTGCAATTTTGTATCCACTGAATAGTAACACAGTTATGATTTTGTATCCTTTTTATATACACAAGTGGTATCCACCGCTTTCCTTTCTGTGTATATGTATCAATCCAACTGGTAAACATACTAAAGATCTCCAATAGTAGTGTTAAACCGATTAATTAGTTTCTGTTTATATCAGGGGATAGGAAAACACACGTGTGGTCAGTCTTGTGTAGTCGTATTTCCAATGGATTGTTATTATAACATGGCTTTATATGTTGAAAAGTAGCCAAGAACTTATTGTGCACATATAAGAAAAAAACAAATTCCACAGTTATTTGTATCACATACAGGACGCTGCCACTTATTATCAGTGGTAAATAGGATGGATCTCCGCAAGAGATTAGTATATATACACACAGTGGTGGCTGTTTATAAAATAAATAATTGTCTCACCGCTATTGGTAATCTCACAAGGAATCCAAGTTTTATTTGGTGCGGGGTAGTAGTGTCCTCTCCCGCCGCCGTACTCAGCCTGTGGAACTGACTTAGTGCTGCCTGCTGTTCGTTCTCACAGAAGGTCCTAGGACCTTATTCAGAGGCGGCTGTACGGTCTACGACCGCCTTGATGTTTTGACAGTGCGCATGCACACGAGGGAGCCGGCTCTCTCGTGCGCATGCGTGAGACCCGATACGACCGACAGCGCTGGTCGTAGCAGGTCTCTTTCCAAAGGGGGCATACATGCAAAAGCAGCCAGTATTTACCCTACATGCAAAATTTTTTATGTATTTACACCCCTTGCATTGCAACATGGTTTTGTCCAGGTTCACAGTTAAGTGCTAATTCTCTCTCTATTCCTAAAGCTGAATCAGGCCCCAAGTCTCTTTACAGACATCAGAAAACATGGTTCATTGTAGAAGGATTTGGTATTGCAGAAAATAGAAAACCACATGGACATAATTAAAAACAACCAAAACCTAGAGAGCACAATAAGCATATTGCAGGGTTGGTGCAGACATTTTGGGTAATAACTTTCATGGGTTATATATTCCACCAACAAAAGGTACCAGATGAGGCAGCCATCTTGGGCGCACTACGTAGGATTACCCTGGGTGGAATAGGTTACGCCTAGAAGAGATGACACAAAATGGGTGTTTGCAGCGTCCTAACGCTAAGAGTAAGATCCCGCCATAATAGTCAGGTCCATGTATTTTTCATCCCATCCACGAGTGTACCAGGTGAGGCAGCCATGTTGGGCACACTATGAAGTATGGGAGATTAGCCGTACAAGGACCCAAGGAATATATGGGAAAAGTGACACACATGTGGCAGTATGATATACCCTGTGTGAATAGATCCACGTGACGTACATCCTGTCCATTGAGGATACACTTCAGTGGAGGTATAGCACACCAGTATAGCATACAGTGGAGGTATAGCACACCAGTATAGCATACAGTGGAGTTATAGCACACCAGTATAGCATACAGTGGAGTTATAGCACACCAGTATAGCATACAGTGGTTGTATAGCACACCAGTATAGCATACAGTGGATGTATAGTACACCAGTATAGCATACAGTGGAGGTATAGCACACCAGTATAGCATACAGTGGATCCACCAGTATAGCATACAGTGGAGGTATAGCACACCGGAATAGCATACAGTGGAGGTAAAGCACACCAGTATAGCATACAGTGGAGGTATAGCACACCAGTATAGCATACAGTGGATGTATAGCACACCAGTATGTCATACAGTGGAGGTATAGCACCAGGGCCGGCCCGTTACGCCCGGTACGCAGCCGCGTACGGCGCCAAGCTGTAAGGGCGCAATCTCTTGAGTCCCGCCGCTGTCCCCACCAGGTGCCGGCATTACAATGGGTCACAATTGACTTATTCTATGCCGCTGCGCAACCAGCCGCCAGTGCCGCAGCCACTTCCTGACCACCTCACACTTTATTGAATGGCAGTCGGCACGGCCAAAGGAAGAGTGGCCACTCTCTATTCTCCTCCCGTCTCCACAGTGCCTCCCCCCAGATTGGCTCAGCATACAAAAGTATGTGCCCGGCTGGACGGGGAGGAGGGTCTGCGCTCTCCTCTCACCTCCCCTCTCCTCAGCCCCCCTCCCCTAGAGTGACTCGGCTTACGGGAGCTGTGCCCGGTTGGAGGTGGAGGAGGGGCCATGCTCTCCCCTCTCCTCAGCTCCGCCCCCCAGAGAGACTCAGCTCACAGTATCTGCCCGGCTGGAGGGAGAGGAGGGGCCATGATCTCCTCCCCTTAGCTCCTCCCCTTTCCAATCCATGCTTCCTTTCTCTGTCACTGTGTTTGGGTGCCGGGGATCTGACGTCACGTGACCGTCCCCGGCGTTTTGTCCACGGAGGAGCCGCCATCCAAGCGCTGCAGTGAAGTTCTGGGCCCATGTAAGAAAATTGGCTATATATTTGTCATGCCCTGGCAGTGCCACCCTATCCCTGTCACCCACTGGCTGTCAATCTCCTCCTGTCACCCTCTCCCTGTCATCACCCTCACTCTGTCACCCATTGCTGTCTCCCTCCCTGTCACCTAGTGCTGTCACCCTTTCCCTGTCACCCATTGCTGTCTCCCTCTTTCTGTCACCTTCTCCCTGTCACCCTCTCGGCTGTCTCCCTCTCCCCTGTCACCCACTGGCTGTCTCCCTCTCCCTGTCACCCTCTCCCTGTCACCCTCTCCCTGTCACCCACTGGCTGTCACCCTCTCCCTGTCACCTACTGGCTGTCTCCCTCTCCCTGTCACCCACTGGCTGTCACCCTCTCCCTGTCACCTACTGGCTGGCTCCCTCTCCCTGTCACCCACTGGCTGTCACCCTCTCCCTGTCACCTACTGACTGTCTCCCTCTTGGCTGTGTCCCTCTCCCCTGTCACCCACTGGCTGTCTCCCTCTCCCTGTCACCCACTGGCTGTCACCCTCTCCCTGTCACCTACTGACTGTCTCCCTCTCGGCTGTCTCCCTCTCCCCTGTCATTCACAGGCTGTCTCCCTCTCCCCTGTTACCCTCTCCCCTGTCACCCACTGGCTGTTTCCCTCTCCCCTGTTACCCTCTCCCCTGTCACCCACTGGCTATCTCCCTCTCCCTGTCACCCTCTCCCTGAATACGTATCTTAGGGTATAATTGCAGCTTAGCACCCAGGGTGGACCTGCTTTATAGGGGCCCTATACAACTTTATACATTTTCATGTGTGGGGCCTATGTGTGTTGTTAATTATTTATTTATGTAGGAGCCTCTGTGTGTGTTTTTTTTCATGTGGGGCCTATGTATGTGTTTTTTTTCATGTGGGGCCTATGTATGTGTTTTTTTCATGTGGGGCCTATGTATGTGTTTTTTTCATGTGGGGCCTATGTATGTGTTTTTTTTCATGTGGGGCCTATGTATGTGTTTTTTTTCATGTGGGGCCCTGTCACCTACTGGCTGTCTCCCTCTCCCTGTCACCCACTGGCTGTCACCCTCTCCCTGTCACCTACTGACTGTCTCCCTCTCGGCTGTGTCCCTCTCCCCTGTCACCCACTGGCTGTCTCCCTCTCCCTGTCACCCACTGGCTGTCACCCTCTCCCTGTCACCTACTGACTGTCTCCCTCTCGGCTGTCTCCCTCTCCCCTGTCATTCACAGGCTGTCTCCCTCTCCCCTGTTACCCTCTCCCCTGTCACCCACTGGCTGTTTCCCTCTCCCCTGTTACCCTCTCCCCTGTCACCCACTGGCTATCTCCCTCTCCCTGTCACCCTCTCCCTGAATACGTATCTTAGGGTATAATTGCAGCTTAGCACCCAGGGTGGACCTGCTTTATAGGGGCCCTATACAACTTTATACATTTTCATGTGTGGGGCCTATGTGTGTTGTTAATTATTTATTTATGTAGGAGCCTCTGTGTGTGTTTTTTTTCATGTGGGGCCTATGTATGTGTTTTTTTTCATGTGGGGCCTATGTATGTGTTTTTTTCATGTGGGGCCTATGTATGTGTTTTTTTCATGTGGGGCCTATGTATGTGTTTTTTTTCATGTGGGGCCTATGTATGTGTTTTTTTTCATGTGGGGCCCTGTCACCTACTGGCTGTCTCCCTCTCCCTGTCACCCACTGGCTGTCACCCTCTCCCTGTCACCTACTGACTGTCTCCCTCTCGGCTGTGTCCCTCTCCCCTGTCACCCACTGGCTGTCTCCCTCTCCCTGTCACCCACTGGCTGTCACCCTCTCCCTGTCACCTACTGACTGTCTCCCTCTCGGCTGTGTCCCTCTCCCCTGTCACCCACTGGCTGTCTCCCTCTCCCTGTCACCCACTGGCTGTCACCCTCTCCCTGTCACCTACTGACTGTCTCCCTCTCGGCTGTCTCCCTCTCCCCTGTCATTCACAGGCTGTCTCCCTCTCCCCTGTTACCCTCTCCCCTGTCACCCACTGGCTGTTTCCCTCTCCCCTGTTACCCTCTCCCCTGTCACCCACTGGCTATCTCCCTCTCCCTGTCACCCTCTCCCTGAATACGTATCTTAGGGTATAATTGCAGCTTAGCACCCAGGGTGGACCTGCTTTATAGGGGCCCTATACAACTTTATACATTTTCATGTGTGGGGCCTATGTGTGTTGTTAATTATTTATTTATGTAGGAGCCTCTGTGTGTGTTTTTTTTCATGCAAAGTTTATGTTTTATTACTTTTTTTTCTGCAAAGCCTATGTGTTTTATTTTTATGTGGGGGCTAATGTGTTTGTTTATTCATGTGGGGCCTATGTATGTGTTTTTTTTCATGTGGGGCCTATGTATGTGTTTTTTTTCATGTGGGGCCTATGTATGTGTTTTTTTCATGTGGGGCCTATGTGTTTTGTTTTTTTCATGTGGGGGCCTATGTGTGTGAGTTTTTTATATATCATGTGATGCCCCCACAGTGGGGGTTAATGTGTGTGTTTTTTTCCCCTGTTGGGTCATTTGTATATTATTTCTAAGGATACTGTATGGTCTTATGCAGGAGAAGGTCCATGTGGGGTGACACCATTAGTTACTGCACTCGGTTACACCAGCTCTAGTGACGCCACTGAGTTTAGTATTAAATTATAACCATATGTATATCAAGCTGGTCTTTTGATCTACAGATTCCCTTTTCCCATTGTTACATGTACCGTACTACCGATATTTCACACACTGAAATATGATGGTTTATTTCAACAGGGGGCGCCGAAATCTATATCCGCTTACCAAAAAAATTAGTCTCGGGCCGGCCCTGTATAGCACACCAGTATGTCATACAGTGGAGGTATAGCATACAGTGGAGGTATAGCCCACCAGTATAGCATACAGTGGAGGTATAGCACACCGGAATAGCATACAGTGGAGGTATAGCACACCAGTATAGCATACAGTGGAGGTATAGCACACCGGTATATCATACAGTGGAGGTATAGCACACCGGTATAGCATACAGTGGAGGTATAGCACACCGGTATAGCATACAGTGGAGGTATAGCACACCGGTATAGCATACAGAGGAGGTATAGCACACCGGTATAGCATACAGTGGAGGTATAGCACACCGGTATAGCATACAGTGGAGGTATAGCACACCGGTATAGCATACAGTGGAGGTATAGCACACTGGTATAGCATACAGAGGAGGTATAGCACACCGGTATAGCATACAGTGGAGGTATAGCACACCGGTATAGCATACAGTGGAGGTATAGCACACCGGTATAGCATACAGTGGAGGTATAGTACACCGGTATAGCATACAGTGGAGGTATATCACACCGGTATAGCATACAGTGGAGTTATAGCACACCGGTATAGCATACAGTGGAGGTATAGCACACCGGTATAGCATACTGATAACGCAATGTGTTCTGGATTACTTACAAACCTTCATTAAAGAATAATGAAATAATTCCACACAAATACAGATTCTAAAATAAATGACAATGATTTTACTTAAAGACACCTCAATCATACATATATTTTGCCAGTGCAGACTTACAACATAAACATAGGTTACACCAGCAGCAGTAGGGAATACTTGTAAAATAAATTTGTGACACCCAGTGCAGAACAGCAGCCAGCCAATTTCATAGATACGTACGGCAACAGCACCCCCAGACCCTCGCTGTGTGCTCTTCCCTCTGTTCTCTGACTGTTTCCACCTCCCTCTTTCTCTGGGGAGTTTTATACTATAATTCTGTCTATACCTCCAATTCATCCCAATGGGTAATATTAATTTAATTAATATTCGTACGTGCTAGGCCCTAATTGGTGACCTGTGTCTTAGCCATAATATTGACACTATTCTGTGTTATCCTTTTGTTCCCATGTAGAATTCTAACATAATTGCTCATTTAGCCTTCATTTCTAAATATTGCATACAAATGCTATCTTGATTTAACTATTTTGCTTATATAACTGAAACTTGCTGTCAGCTATTCTGCTCATGTTAAAACTAATACATTTCAATCCTATAATTCATATTCCTAGACCAATATATATAGCAGTTTAACTATACATATCTCCACAGTTAATCACACCTACAAATAAATAAAACAATAATCTCTACATAATTTTTAATACATCATTTAACATAACTTTAGCTAACATATTAAACAAGACGGCTGCTGCATTAGACAAACACTTGCTTACTTTAGAGAGGGAAGGGAAGGCCTTATCCTCTAGGCATGAGGCCATTCGACAAATATGGTCTTCTACAACTCGCACAACTAATTTATATATTCTGAATCATTTCTATATACTCTTAATTGCAATGCAGGTAATAATAAAATACATAAGCATGCATATATTTGTGAATTGCTGAAGGAACATGTACATCCACATATTCCTGTATTATCAGTCCATCCTCTGAACATTCGTCATAACTCAGAAGAAAGTTCATATCTCTCATAAATTGCATCATTTGATTTCTTCTTAATACATTGTAACACCTTCTTGAAACATTTAACTAATATATAGAAAATTAACAACATTATCATGACAAAAAATATTAACCTTCCCAATGTGTGCATAACATTGCTTAACCAACACGTACTGGGATTCAACCAGCTATCGGGAATCAGACCATCACTTTTATTTGTTCACAATTTTTTTTTTAATTAAATCTCCCAATTAATTTAATTTAACCTTTCTTTTATTATTTCTTCTGCATCAGAAGAATTTGTGATGTATGTACAACACTTTAATCCATATGCTGTTTGTAATGTGACACAATATCCTGAAGTTGTAACTGTAAGATAATCTGTGCTGCATTAATTCAGTGTTTTATTGCTTGTAACTCTCTTACCACAATGTACGTGATATTGTTTATTAATTCTCTTAATTCCTGTCTCATTCTTTGATTTGCAGTTATTCCCCATGTACCAAATGTTATTATGTTACCAAATCCCAGATCAACCTTATAACCTTGGGACAGTGTAAAGAGGTGCTTGTACTTTTCATATACCATTTATATCTCCATTTTTTATTGTTCTTACACAGTAATTATTTTATGTTTTTTTTAGATCTTTATATTGTATTACCGTTGCATCAGGTAACA
This sequence comes from Taudactylus pleione, assembly GCA_031769625.1. Lineage (NCBI taxonomy): Eukaryota > Metazoa > Chordata > Amphibia > Anura > Myobatrachidae > Taudactylus > Taudactylus pleione. Next base: position 3,353,301 of record JAUIMM010000257.1, read on the forward strand.
ATGTTCGTATAAGACATATTCCAAAATAATTTGCCCTTAACCATTTCTAAGCCCTATGTCCACACACACAATTTAACCCCTGTGGGTAGTGTCATGGTTTATTAGACAATGTGTTAGAAAAAGCATTATAAGGAACATTACAACGGGCACCCTTTTCATCCATGCTTTCTTCTTGCTTGTTCCATTCTGCGATATGACTGTATGTTTTATTGTACCCCTACATTCCGTCTGTTATTACACAGTTTATTAATGCACTCACGCATTCTTTCTTATTAGGTTTTGTGTATTTAATGATCTCTAAAAGATCCCCAAACAAGTTTAATTCTGAAAGGTCCTCTCTGTAAGATTGTGTTACAAACACTGGTTCCCAAATAAGTACCTTCAGCTCCTGTACCATTTTGTTAATACACATGATGTTGTCATAATCATACCCTGGATACCTTGTTAATTTTAAATGTAGGGAACCTTTGACATTATAAGGTTCAAGTGTGTGAGTTCCACATAGTGAGTGAAGTGTTGTTTGATTTGAGTGCAATGAGATAGACATTAGCACAACATTTCTTGAATGACATGGTGACTACATACCCAACAATCGGTTAACCTTATTGTTTTCCCTATCAACTCATGAAAGGTGTCCAGGGAAGAAATGTCAGTTTGTATTGAGGTGCTGTAAACTTAGGAATTGTCATCATCAGAGACAGCAGTCTCTGAGGTATAAATCTTACATAAAACAGAATAAAAAGACAAAACGTGGAGATAAAACAACATCTCTATAAGAAGGAGTTAAGAGGGTTTAGGGAAGGAGGGCAGGGGGAGGAAGAAGGAGGAAAAAGCTGCTGCAAGGGCAGGGGGTGCCATTGCCATCACGCACTGTAGGTGTCATTGTATAGCTTCTTGTTGCCACACTGTGAGAAATTACAATTGTTTGATTAAATAAATTTGGCCAATTTGGATAAAATAATTGTTGCTTTAAAAGCTTCTTAAACAGACAGATTAAATGCACTAAACACTGGTTCTGGTGACCTTTCAGAAACAAATTTTACACTCTCATCATCATACAAGTCTTTCATAATTGCATACATACTTGTCATTTGTAATCACATATGCATTTTTTCATTATCCCTAGATCCCACATTACGCTAACCTCATTCCCCATTCTCTGCTGCCAAGCTGTAAACATTTTTTTTGAAAGACTTGGTTAACCCCCTAACTCTTGGCAACTCACTTGATGCCATACACAAGAAATGTCTTTCTCTTTTTTTTCCTCTGCTGCAAATATAAAACACTTTTTTTTTTTCAAACAGACATTCTCCTGACCTTGAAATAGGAACACTCTTTCCAGTCTCAAAGAAGCTTTACACTTGCAATGAGAAACATTAATTATTTCCAAGTATAAGTTGGTTAGTGGGATACAATACAAATTGTGGTAACCTACCCTGGTATCATTTACCATTTCACCAAACCAATTCCTTCACCTTCTTCAAACAATCATTACCATCCAGGTGCTTCACACACCCTGCCCCTGTACTCTGTAGCTTTATTGCAGGCTACAGTCAACTACCTCTGCACATTCAAATCACTTGCCAATGCCTTCCATATCACTTACATGAACTCTCTTCAATCCCATACAAATACTTAGACAGTGTTGTCCCTTAAAAGACAACTGAGATTAACCTACTTCTTTTTTTCACTTTATAATTGTGACACGTCTGTCAAAATAAAAACCTAAAAAAAAAACCCTACACATGTTACCTGACTTTCGTTATCAGGTCACCTTTCCTGTGCTATCTGTCCTTCGTTATCAGATTTAGCACTTTTACATCAATATTATCTTGTTATTAGATATCTGCAGTTCTTTTTAACTCTATATAGCCACGACCGTGGACTTCACTTCTTTGTCTAGAATATTACCCCTGCAACCAGATTCTCGTCTCTCTAAACACACCTATCATAAAAAAATAATAATAAAGAAAATCCAAATACACTTATGTCACCAATGTCTATCACCTCAACCCCTAAATAATACTTAATAACAACAAAAAACTCTAACTATTTACCTGGAAAAAACAATACGTCAAATTCTGGAATAAACACCTCAAGTTTACATATATCATAAAATAGCAGCAGAAATTGATCTATGTTAATCAAACCGTCTGCTAAATCTAACACAGCAAAATATAAAAAATTAAAACACATCTACCTTGACCACCCAATCAGGGGATTCTACCGAAGGAAAGGAAGGGGAAAGGTGAGAGAAAGTATGTGCAACCTTATTTTGATGGATCACTCACACATGTTACATACACTGCTATGTACGGCCTTATAGTGTGTGTTTTTCCCTAGTGACAAAAGACCCTATCCTAATTCTAACTCCAAGCGGCAGCCAGAAGCAATTCCTGGGTAGAATTCTTGCCAGATTCTTCTGCCGTAAAGGTCAGCCAACCATACACACATGCACACAACTTTCTCCCGCTAAACAAGGAAGGAAGGAAAAAAAAACTGGTTTGCACATTTTTTTAAATCTCTGAATGAGCATAAAAAGAAGCAGAAGATATCAGTGCAATTCCTTGATACTTACAAGTTCAAGACATTGTATTCTCAAGAAATTATTATAGCATAAAAGTCTGTCCAATATCTGACAGATAATGCAATCCCTTAAAATTTACAATCCAGTAATAATTTCAGAAATCACTGTATCAACAAAAAGAATAATGCAAAGACAATAATCACTCAATCAGTGAATTTAAAGAATACCAATATTTTACACTTAACATATTTCAGTGGAAAGTGTTCTGCAGAACAGAATAACTTTTTCTTTATTATCTACTGGCACACTGCCAGGGGGAGAATCTTCTGGGAGAGAAGGGAAAAAAAACACACAGCTCGCAGCATAAAACTACACTTATTATAATCACAGTATTAAAATAATGGGGAAAAACTTCTAACAAGAATGAAAAAATCCAGAACACTCATTTAATACAAGTGAAATTTAACTTACAGCTCCATCAGAGACCGAGGGAGGAGAGGGAGAGGAAAAAAACAATACCGCACTTAAAAAATAAATTTATGAGCAAAACAACTTACTGCCCATGCACTCTATCTCCCTCTCCCTCAATCACCGGCACGGAGCGGGCGTTAACCTCCCTGGATCTCGCTGGGGCCTCCATCATTAATAACGCAATGTGTTCTAGATTACTTACAAACCTTCCTTGCTATAAAGAGTAATGAAATAATTCCACACAAATACAGATTCTAAAATAAATGACAATGCTTTTACTTAAATACAGCTCAATCATACATATATTTTGCCAGACTTACAACATAAACATAGGTTACACCAGCAGCAGTAGGGTATACTTGTAAAATAAATTTGAGACACCCAGTGCAGAACAGCAGCCAGCCAATTTCATACGTACTGTATGTACGGCAACAGCACCCCCAGACCCTCGCTGTGTGCTCTCCCCTCTGTTCTCCAACTGCTTCCGCCTCCCTTTTTCTCTGGGGAGTTTTATACTATAATTCTGTCTATACCTCCAATTCATCCCAATGGGTAATATTAATTTAATTAATATTTGTACGTGCTAGGCCCTAATTGGTGACCTGTGTCTTAGCCATAATATTGACACAATTCTACATGTTCCCATGTAGAATTCTAACATAATTGCTCATTTAGCCTTCATTTCTGTCTATTGCTGACAAATGCTATCTTGATTGAACTATTTTGCTTATATAACTGAAACTTGCTGTCAGCTATTCTGCTCATGTTAAAACTAATACATTTCAATCCTATAATTCATATTCCTAGACCAATATATATAGCAGTTTAACCTATACATATCTCCACAGTTAATCACACCTACAAAAAAATAAAACAATAATCTCTACATACTTTTTAATACATCATTTAACATAACTTTAGCTAACATATTAAACAATATTAAACAAGACGGCTGCTGTATCAGACATACACTTGCTTACTTTAGAGAGAATAGGGAAGGCCCTATCCTCTCTAGGCATGAGGCCATTCAACAAATACGGTCTTCTGCAACTCGCACAACTAATTTATATATTCTGAATAATTTCTATATACTCTTAATTGCAATGCAGGAAATAATAAAATAAGCATACATATATTCGTGAATTGCTGAAGGATCATGTACATCCACATATTCCTGTGTTATCAATACAGTGGAGGTATAGCACACTGGCATAGCATACAGTGGAGGTATAGCACACTGGCATAGCACACCAGCATAGCATACAGTGGAGGTATTGCACACTGACATAGCATACAGTGGAGGTATAGCACACCGGCATAGCACACCAGCATAGCATACAGTGGAGGTATAGCACACTGGCATAGCATACAGTGGAGGTATAGCACACCAGTATAGCATACAGTGGAGGTATAGCACACCAGCATAGCATACAGTGGAGGTATAGCACACCGGCATAGCATACAGTGGAGCAGGGACGGATTGGGAATTTAAATTGGCCGTGGAAAAAACTGTGAAAGTGGCCCTATGTGCAAAAAGTTGGTGTGACATGGGGTGTGGTCTAACGTGAAATGCCATGCCCACAAGCCACTCCCCCCATTTTCATCATGCTGGGCGCGCATGCCCACTGCTCTAGAAGTAGATTGCCATGCCCACAGTCCCTCTCTCCAGTGAATAAGCACAGCAGTTATGTGAATGAGTATTTTCTTACCTATATGATTTCTCTGCAATGAGGGAACCTCTGAAGAAGTTGTTCCTCCCTGGACAGGCAGTGTCTTGAGTCTGTATTTACTAATCATGCAGGAGATCACATGGTCTGTAAGCCGCCTGTTTGTGTTATAATAAAGCCATTGTCATCAACATGCAACATAGGTTCAACCAGATAGTAACAGAAGTATTGGGGCAGGACAAATGTGAGTTTCACATCCCTACCGTCATATATGAGTTTCCTACCGTCCTATATGTGTATCTCCAGCACCATCGCCTTGGGTGTCCCCAATGCCATCATCCTGCATTTTCCCAGCGCCATCATCCTGCATTTTCCCAGCGCCATCATCCTGCGTCTCCCTAGTCCCATCATCCTGCATCTTCCCAGTGCCATGATCCTGCATCTTCCCAGTGTCATCATGCTGCATTTTCCCAGTGCCATTATCCTGCATCTCCCTAGCGCCAGCATCCTGCGTCTCCCTCGAGCCATCCTGCATCTTCCCAGTGCCATTATCCTGCGTCTCCCTAGTGCCATCATCCTGCATCTTCCCAGTGCCATAATCCTGCATCTTCCCAGTGCCATCATCCTGCATCTTCCCAGTGCCATCATCCTGCATCTTCCCAGTGCCATTATCCTGCGTCTTCCCAGTGCTATTATCCTGCGTCTCCCTAGTGCCACCATCCTGCATCTTCCCAGTGCCATCATCCTGCGTCTTCCCAGTGCCATTATCCTGCGTCTTCCCAGTGCCATCATCCTGCGTCTTCCCAGTCCCATTATCCTGCGTCTCCCTAGCGCCATTATCCTGCATCTCCCTAGTACCATTATCCTGCATCTCCCTAGTGCCATCATCCTGCATCTTCCTAGTGCCATCATCCAGCGTCTCCCTAGCGCCAGCATCCTGTGTCTCCCAATGCCATTATCCTGAATCTCCCTAGTGCCATCATCCTGCATCTTCCAAGTGCCATCATCCAGCGTCTCCCTAGTGCCATCATCCTGCATCTTCCCAATGCCATTATCCTGCATCTAGCTAGTGCCATCATCCTGCATCTCCCTAGTGCCATTATCCTGCGTCTCCCTAATGCCTTTATCCTGCATCTTCCTAGTGCCAGCATCCTGCGTCTCCCTAATGCCATTATCCTGCATCTAGCTAGTGACATTATTCTGCGTCTCCCTAGTGCCAGCATCCTGCGTCTCCCTAATGCCATTATCCTGAATCTAGCTAGTGCCTTCATCCTGCATGTTCCTAGTGCCATTATCCTGCATCTCCCTAGTGCCATCATCCTGCGTCTCCCTAATGCCATCATCCTGCATCTTTCCAATGCCATCATCCTGCATCTTCCCAATGCCATCATCCTGCGTCTCCCTAGTGCCATTATCCTGCATCTCCCTAGTGCCATTATCCTGCATCTCCCTAGTGCCATCATCCTGCGTCTCCCTAATGCCATCATCCTGCTTCTTCCCAATGCCATCATCCTGCATCTTCCCAATGCCATCACCCTGCGTCTCCCTAGTGCCATCATCCTGCGTCTCCCTAATGCCATCATCCTACATCTTCCCAATGCCATTATCCTGCATCTAGCTAGTGCCATTATCCTGCATCTTCCTAGTGCCATTATCCTGCGTCTCCTTAATGCCGTTATCCTGCATCTAGCTAGTGCCATTATCCAGCATCTTCCTAGTGCCAGCTTCCTGCTTCTCCGTAAAGCCATTATCCTGCATCTTCCTAGTGCCATTATCCTGCGTCTCCCTAGTGCCATTATCCTGCATCTCCCTAGTGCCATTATCCTGCCATTATCCTGCATCTAGCTAGTGCCATTATCCTGCACTTCCCTAATGCCATCATTCTGCATCTTCCCAGTGCCATTATCCTGCATCTCCCTAGTGCCATCATCCTACGTCTCCCTAGTGCCATTATCCTGCATCTAGCTAGTGCCAGCATCCTGCGTCTCCCTAGTGCCATTATCCTGCGTCTCCCTAATGCCATTATCCTGCATCTTCCTTGTGCCATTATCCTGCGTCTCCCTAGTGCCATCATCCTGCGTCTCCCTAATGCCATTATCCTGCGTCTTCCTAGTGCCAGCATCCTGCATCTCCCTAATGCCATTATCCTGCATCTAGCTAGTGCCATTATTCTGCGTCTCCCTAGTGCCAGCATCCTGCGTCTCCCTAATGCCATTATCCTGAATCTAGCTAGTGCCTTCATCCTTCGTCTCCCTAATGCCATTATCCTGCATCTAGCTAGTGCCATTATTCTGCGTCTCCCTAGTGCCATTATCCTGCATCTAGCTAGTGCCATTATCCTGCGTCTCCCTAATGCCATTATCCTGCATCTCCCTAGTGCCATTATCCTGCGTCTCCCTAATGCCATTATCCTGCGCTTCCCTAATGCCATCATTCTGCATCTTCCCAGTGCCATTATCCTGCGTCTCCCTAGTGCCATCATCCTGCGTCTCCCTAGTGCCATTATCCTGCATCTAGCTAGTGCCAGCATCCTGCGTCTCCCTAGTGCCATTATACTGCGTCTCCCTAGTGCCATTATCCTGCGTCTCCCTAGTGCCATCATCCTGCATCTTCCCAATGCCATTATCCTGCATCTAGCTAGTGCCATTATCCTGCGTCTCCCTTGTGCCATTATCCTGCATCTCCCTAGTGCCATCATCCTGCGTCTCCCTAGTGCCATTATCCTGCATCTAGCTAGTGCCAGCATCCTGCGTCTCCCTAGTGCCATTATCCTGCGTCTCCCTAATGCCATTATCCTGCATCTTCCTAGTGCCATTATCCTGCGTCTCCCTAGTGCCATCATCCTGCGTCTCCCTAATGCCATTATCCTGCATCTTCCCAATGCCATTATCCTGCATCTAGCTAGTGCCATCATCCTGCATCTTCCTAGTGCCATTATCCTGCGTCTCCCTAGTGCCATTATCCTGCGTCTCCCTAATGCCATTATCCTGCGTCTTCCTAGTGCCATCATCCTGCGTCTTCCTAGTGCCATTACCCTGCGTCTCCCTAGTGCCATTATCCTGCATCTAGCTAGTGCCTTTATCCTGCATCTCCCTAGTGCCATTATCCTGCATCTCCCTAGTGCCATTATCCTGCGTCTCCATAGTGCCATCATCCTGCGTCTCGCTAATGCCATCATCCTGCATCTTCCCAATGCCATTATCCTGCATCTCCCTAGTGCCATTATCCTGCGTCTCCCTAGTGCCATCATCCTGCGTCTCCCTAGTGCCATCATCCTGCATCTTCCTAGTGCCATCATCCTGCGTCTCCCTAGTGCCATTATCCTGCATCTAGCTAGTGCCATTATCCTGCGTCTCCCTAGTGCCATCATCCTGCGTCTCCCTAATGCCATTATCAGGCATCTTCCCAATGCCATCATCCTGCATCTTGCTAGTGCCATCATCCTGCATCTTCCTAGTGCCATTATCCTGCGTCTCCCTAGTGCCATTATCCTGCATCTCCCTAATGCCATCATCCTGCGTCTTCCTAGTGCCATCATCCTGCGTCTTCCTAGTGCCATCATCCTGCGTCTCCCTAGTGCCATCATCCTGCATCTAGCTAGTGCCATTATCCTGCGTCTCCCTAATGCCATTATCCTGCATCTTCCTAGTGCCATTATCCTGCGTCTCCCTAGTGCCATCATCCTGCATCTTCCCAATGCCATTATCCAGCTTCTCCCTAGCGCCAGCATCCTGCTTCTCACCCAAAGACCAATCAGCCCACCGGCCAATCCGCCCCTGCAGTGGATGTAAAGCACACCGGTATAGCATACAGTGGAGGTATAGCACACCAGTATAGCATACAGTGGAGGTATAGCACACCAGTATAGCATACAGTGGAGGTAAAGCACACCAGTATAGCTTACAGTGGAGGTATAGCACACCACTATAGCATACAGTGGAGGTATAGCACACCAGTATAGCATACAGTGGAGGTAAAGTACACCAGTATAGCACACAGTGAAGGTATAGCACACCACTATAGCATACAGTGGAGGTATAGCACACCAATATAGCATACAGTGGAGGTATAGCACACCGGCATAGCATACAGTGGAGGTATAGCACACCGGCATAGCATACAGTGGGGCGGAAGTACATAGTACAAAACAGGGAATAGTAAATACAGCATACAGTGCATGACATGAAACGTTTGTAATATGAAATGCACTGAACGAATAGATCCACGTGTTTGTTCATCCTGCCCAAGAAAGAAACATCCAAGGCAGCCACCTGGGGTGCAATGCATAAGTTATCTCTGGCAGGGTGCACAAGTATCATAAGTATAACATGCAGGTGGATAGAAAGAAAAATGAATGAGAAGTTGATGATAAAGGTATAAAAGGCCGTATTAAAGAACAGTGACAGCATTATAAGTTAAAAACCGTGTTAAAGTTAACCAGAAATTAAAAATAATGGTGTAAACTGCAACAAGTAACATGAAGGTGCCTAGCGTCTCCCTGACTCGAGTGTGTGGTCTTGTCGCATCCAGCAGTTTGGGTTGAATTGATGGTGGGGTGGTAGCAATCCTGAGCTGCATAGTTTGAGAAATTGTTTCATTATGGGTTAGAAAGTAGTCTGTAGTCCAAATCCAGTTCAACCTGCGTTTCTAACTCAGTGCTTAATGACATGCTTAAGATGCAGGATAAGGTGGCAGGGCAGCCTTTAGCTTAATTAGTCCAATAATTACATGTCATTTTTTGGGGTTAAAAAAAATGCCCTCAAATTACCCCAAATCAACTTTTTTGTTAGTTTAGGCACCCCAAATTTATTACAGTATTGTTTTTCTTGAAAAATATTAGTTTTTTTAATTGTTTTTTTACAATTTGTCAAAGTACCCCAAAATCGCCGTTTTCCTACTTTTTTTTTGCATTTTTCATTCAAGTAGTTTAAGATTAAGCAAAAAAAGTTTGCTTTTTAAAATTGTTTAAAAAGAGCACAAATCATCCATTTGACACCATTTAAAAACCTTCAGTACTTTCCTTATGTCCACAACCAGCCTGCTAATGAAATGATCAATTTTGGTGGTCCAGGATGGTCTCCTCACTTTTTCATGCACTTCTCTCACATCGCATTTGGCAGTCATTTCGCAAACCTCTGCTGCGAGTACCGCGAATAGTCATTTCTAATTGGATTGGAGGTTTCCCAGGTGCGCGCATTCATGTAAAGTCGTCGAGTTTCATTAAAAAAGCTCACAATTCGCAACTAATTGGATTGACCCCTATAACTAAAAGCTTGTGTACGTAAGGAAAATACCTAACTCATCACTAACTTTATCTGCAAGGCTTTTTAATCCATATTTGCATTACAATTCCGTAAAAAACAAACAATGCAAATTAACAATAAATGAGGGGCTCAGTGGAAAGGAGGCATGGGCCCCCTTTCAACTAGATACTGTATGTCTTGGAATATAATACCAGGGATTTTTATTTTGCTGCTGGTGAGAAATAGGCACATGCCACTATGTTAAAAGTTAGTGGAGTAGATGCTAGATGGCAGAAGCTACTTGATGACAGTAAAAATTCAAAACACATGTACTGTAGATTAGACGTGCCTTTTTTTTCCACTAAGCCCCTCAATCGAAGAACACACACTGTGACACACAATTGGTATTTAATTTTATTTTCACTTTTTCTTTCTACACACTCTACAAATTGTTCTTAAACATTATTTTGCTGCTTGTTTTTTTTAATATGATCTAATGATCTTATTATAAAGAATATAATAAGTTATAGATTACTTAAATAATATTGCACTTTATATATATCTATTATCTATCCTTGTTTTCTGTTGTGATAGATAAACAGTGCATTTAATCACTGAGCTCCTTCTTTTTAAATCCTTCATTGTTCCTGTGCTAAGCCTATTTTGGCCATTTCCACTCTGTTCACATTCCAAAATCAATATTAATATTTTTTTCCTTTCAATATCAACTGATTTTACTATTGAAATTGCAAGAAAGTGAAGCAAATGTATAATTAATATTTTTATTTTATTATATTTTTACTATAAACACCTCAAGGAAATATTTTGTGTTAGCATTAATCCACCTTTCCAAAGTAGCTATATCCTTAGCATAAAAATAATAAAGAATGTATTGCTAACTGCCTGCATAAATAACTAACTGGGCTAAAAGTGTCTATAGAGAGAGTGCAGCCAAGCTCGTCAGGTTAAACAGTGATGCGCGTTTCGCATGGTGCTTTGTCCAAAGTATTTATCCAGTACATCCTGAAAAATGATAGGTAGAAACAGATTGGTTACTATGGTCAACTTTTTAGAAGGCTTGTTACATGTCCCCCTAAATGAGAAGATTAATGTATGTGGTTGAATTTGATTTAAATAAAAGGACATTCACATGTGGAAGAATACTTGTAAAATTAGACTTTATAGGATTCAATTTCCGGTGAAGGGTGCGAATTGCTGTTGCCACGGAGTTTAAATGCTGGCAACGGTAGTCCATCTCATACTCTTCTTCTGGCAAAATGCCCGATTCGCACAAAAGTGCTCGTTACTCTATGAGGTTTTGTCTTAATGAGTTATATAAGGTTTACATTTTGGTATTTATTCTAACTGAGGTACATACATTAATTTTTGCCTCAAATAAAAAATATTAAAATGTGTGTCAAAGCTGTATCCCTTTATGTATTTAACCTTATACTTACTCCAATAAGGGATTGTCAGGGCTCTGCCGGGGATCAGCGTGGCCTTACCTCCTCGCCGGCTTCCTTTGATCTCCCGGGCGGTCGGACAGCTGGCGCGGCAGCTGAGAGGATGCTGAGCATTCTCCCCATGTGTAGGGGACTGCTGGCGGTCCGGTGTCTGGAATCGGGGTTCCCGGCATGGGCGCCGCCATGTCAGTCGGCCCATGTGACTGTACTTCCGGCCTGGGATAGGTGGGTTAGACTCCGCACCATTGCACAGGTCTCGTCAACACTCGAGAGCTGTGGATGAGGAGAACATATATCCAGGCCCCTCGCCTTCGTTTCCTCCCGCAACCCGGACCCAGAGTTTCCACTTCCCCAGCACCAAGCGTGACAGGGATTCAGAAATTGTTGCTGCTATGTTTGCAATTAAGCAATTATTTTTGTGATTGGACTCACAACTTTTATGTTGAATCTATAAGTGATTCTTTCAACATATAGAGTATACCTAATATTACTCTTATTATCCTAGGGGTTCCTAAATAAAGATGCTTTATAATAGGTATACCCATAATTTTTCATCTATGATACGAGTGTCCCCAAAAAGTTTTTTTTGTCTTTTTTTGCCTGTATATTGTCCACTAAAGGGCAAAGAGAGGGAGAGTTTGAGAGGACCCCTGGGAAGGCTAATTCACCACTTGTGAAGGGAGGAATGGCAGCTGAAGATACACTGTGGGGTAGTGTGAGAGGTGCATTGTAAGAATGGTGCAGGAGGAGTGAGGAGCTGTACAATGTTATTTACACACTGGAGTGTAAACATAGGAGTGTAAATAAAGTTCAAGTGATTGAAATTAAGAGATGGTCTTGTGCCCAACTTATTCCAACAGCTCCTTGTGCTGCACTGCTTTTATCACATGCCTGTACCAACACCTGTGTCTACAGATTGTGACTGTTATTAAGGGGTCTATTCATCATTAAACTTGCTGCGAGTTTAAAAAAACTGTTTGAAAAGCATTCATCATGCCTGATTAACAACATCTGTGGCCCTTCACTAACCCCGTTGCCCCCTGTATCATCTCTCCTCCCACACATCCTGTCCCCGGTGTCCTCTCTGTCCACCATCTCCCCTCCCCCTGCTGCTTTGTCCCATCCCTGACATACCAGTGTGTGCTCTGACCCCTCTCCCCCCAATCCCCGGTGTGCAGTCTGTCCCTTCTCTCTCTCTCTCTCTCTTTAATTCACTAATGTGTGCTCTGTCGGTTGGTCCCAGCTCCCTCTCACCTGTCTCCTCTTCATACCCGGAGTGGCTCTGTGGAGCCTGGATGGGAAGAAGACCATAACAGGTGAGTTGGAGCAGGAGGCAGTGTGAGCTGCACATAGCTGTGGTCAGAGGCGGGCTGGGCCGGGGGCAGCGCCATGCGGGCCGCGGGCAGTCTGTGTCTCTGTGACACAGCTGCACCGCGCGTGTAGCGCTGACCAGACGGAGTTCGCTCAGCACTACACTGACAAACACATAGCCGCTGGTGCCGGCAGTTGTGTGTTTGTTTTAACTAGCAGCCAATGAGAGTCTGTCAGACTCGCACTGACTGCTGCGCCCACTGCAGGAGCAGTTCCATCTTCCGGCTCCTGCAGTAGGTAATGGGAGAGACGTCATAATGCAGAGCGGGCCGGCCCGGGAGGACAGACGGAGGAGCGGATGGTGGGAGCGTGGATTCAGGTAAGTGTCTACCACACTACAAGGGGGAGGCCACTACTGGGGGCACTACAAGGGGGAGACCACTACTGGGGACACTACAAGGGGGGGACTACTACTACTGGGGGGCACTACAAGGGGGAGACCACTACTGGGGCACTACAAGAGGGAGTCTACTACTGGGGGGACAACTACTACTGGGGGCACTACAAGGAGGGTCACTACTACTACTGGGGACACTACAAGGAGGGGGACTACTACTACTGGGGACTCTACAAGGGGAGGGGACTACTACTAGGGGCACTGCATAGGGCTGAGGGGACTACCACTGGGGGCACTACATAGGGGGACCACTCCTGGGGGCTCTATATAAAGGGCAATACTGGGGGTACTGCATAGGGGGGAGACTACAACTGGGGCCACTATTTAAGGGGCACTGCAAAAGGGTTACCACTATTGGGGGCACTGCATGGGGGGTGGACTGCTACTGGGGGCACTATATAAGGGGTACTGCATAGGGGTACCACTACTGGGGGCACTATATAAGGGGCTTACTATTGGGGGCACAAGGGGCACTGCATATGGGGGGACCACTACTGTGGGCACTATATAAGGGGCTTACTACTGGGGGCACAAGGGGTACTGCATAGGGGGGACCACTACTGAGGGAACTGTATAAGGGGCACTGCATAGGGAGGATCACTACTGGAGGCCTGCATAAGGGGGTCCTCTCCTGGGGCACAGGGGGCACTGCATATGGGCACCACTACAGGGGGCTGCCTCTAATCTTTATTTTTGCTTTACATTAATTCCATATGAACTGGAGGGGTGCCATAGCCCGCACGTGCTCCGGGCTCCCTGGCTACACGCTAATCTGCCAGGGTCGCCTGCATGCATTTGCCCCCCAGGCTAAAAGGTGCCAGCCAGCCCCTGGCTGCGGTGCCCTGGAGCTCTGCAGTGCAGTTCCAGCAGGGAGGGATCTGCATAGATCCCTCTTCTGGATGCAGTGGCTGCCATGTAAATACTCACAGGCTGTCATGAAAATGGCAGCCTGTGAAGATTATCGGGTGCTGTAAGCCATCTGAGGATAGCGAATGGTAACCAAGTTCCGAAAAAAGTTTTTTGGAACTTGATAAACATCCCTGACACTTAATTTATACAAAAGTATGTGAAAGTGTTAAATCTGCTTGTGCATAGCCCCTGGTACAGATAGCACTCACACTCATGGGCTTACCAGGGCAGAGGAAAGAGTCAGAGAAGTAGTGTACTACCTACATAGGTGCTTTCATTCCAGTCCTTATAAGGTACAATAACTGAATCTATTTCCAGACTGTGGGTGCAGTTGTTTGTCACTACCCTTTTGGACTGGGAAGAAAATCCATCAGTGAGAAGTTGCACATATCAACCAATCAACTTCTAGCTATCATTTATCTAGTATATTCTATAAAATGATCTCAAGAATCTATTTGGTTGCTATAGGCAACTTCTCTGCTTATTATTTTTAGAAGGTTTGATAAATCCCCCCCCCCCATGTAGAGAGACTTACCAATTACATTCTGTAACTTATAGTGCCATTTAAAAAAAAAATACAACAATATTCTGATAGTTTTGAGCAGAACCAGCTTTTACCTTTGCACCAGTTTTATACATTTGCTCCTCCATGTGGATAATGTCATAATGCAGAGTGAGCTTTAGTTGCCTTGTCATTTTCTTTTCTAATTGCACTGTACTGTGCGTTATACAGTACAACCACTAGATGTCACATTTCCCACACTCACTATTACTACATGATAATACTCTGCACTGATGCTCACTACCACAAGGAGTGATGGCAAGTTGCACCTCCAAGTATAAAATGTAACTATAAATAGGACAAGCATGTAAACAAAATACAATAATGGAAAATTATTTCTATAGACAGTTGTCTCTATTCCAAAGAGATCCCATAGAAATGTCCCTCTTTTTCAGCATTGACTAACTGTACAGTAACAGTCCCATTTTACTCTGAATTGCATTCAGTGGCGTAACTAGGGCAGGGCGAGCGGGGTGCGTGTCCTGGGCGCGGTTGGACCGGCGGTGCGGGGGGGCGCCGCCGGCCACGGTACCGGCCCGCCCTAGTTAGCCAGTGTAGCGCCGACCGCAATGAGTGCGGACAGCGCTACACATTTACACAGGACCGGCCCTAGGCTTCCAGCGCCGGTCCTGTGCTTCACAGCTGAGCCTGTTCCCTCCCCCTGAGCGCTTGCCCAATAGCGCTAGGAGGCGGGCTCAGGCTGTGCATAACACACGCATCGCCGCCAGCGCTGGCGGCGATGCGTGTGTTAAACTGCAGCCAATGAGAGTCAGATAGACTCTCATTGACTGCTGCAGCACCCACTGCATGAGCCGGACATCCGTCCGGCTCCTGCAGTGGGTAATGGGACAGACATCATGACGTCTGTCCCATAATGCTGAGCGTGCCAGCCCGGGAGGACTGGCGGGCGGGAGCGGTGTCGCGGACCGGAGCAGCAGCAGCGTGGATTCAGGTAAGTATATTTTTATATATATATATTTTTTTAACCTATCTGCACAACGGGGGAGGGGGGTGGCTACTACTGGGGGGACCTCTACTTGGGGGTGTGGGGCACAACGGGGGAGGGGTGGCTACTACTGTGGGCACCATTATTGGGAGGACCTCTACTGGGGGGGGCTACTACTCGGGGCACTTAATCGGGAGGGGGAACCTCTACTGGGGACTACTACTTGGGGGGGAACTACCACTGGGGGCATTATAAAAGGGGCACTGCACTCGGGGGACCATTACTGGGGGCAATAATAGGAAGGGCCACTACAGGGGGCACTGGATAGGGGGGATCACTACTGGGTGCCTGCATAAGGGGACCACTACTGGGAAAACTGCATGGGGGGGACTACTGCTGGGGGCACTATATAAAGGGCACTGCATAGGGTGGGGGGGACTACTACTGGGGGCACCATATAAAGGGCACTGCATAAGGGGATACCGCTACTGGGCGCACTGCATTGTGGGGACTGCTACTGGGGGCACTGCATACGGGGGAACACTACATGGGGCACTGCATTTGGGGGTCCACTACTGGGGGTACTGAGTAAGGGGAACTAATTGGGGGCTGTATAAGGGGGACCACTACTGGGGATACTGTATAAGGGGCACTACTATGGGCCTGCATAAGAGGGACCACAAATGCATAACTGGGGGTACTGTATAAGGGGTACTACTGGGGTTAAGGCGCATATGGATAGGAATATTCAGTGTGAAAATAAAGGGGTGTGTCATGTTGACACGCCCCATTTTTGCCGCACATCGGGGAGCGTGGTGGGGAGGGGGGGGGCTCCATTTTCAAATTTGCCCTGGGCTCCAAATACCCTAGTTACACCACTGATTGCATTTATATAATATATTCCTCCTTTCTAAGCCTTATAAGTTATTCATTATTAAATCACATATTTAAAAGACAAAAAGTGGATATAGGCCCTCATTCAGAGCCACTCGCTATTTGCGGTCGTTCGTTCTAAAACAAGGGGTGGCTATTCAAATGAACCGTTCGCTGTTTGCGGTCTGTTCACGCCTCTATGTCTGAACGAGCGAACAAAACTTGCGTTCGTTTTTTGAAAAAATACGCCCCCTGGCCGCTCGCATCCTACGTCATGTCCGCTATTTATTAGATTAATCGAGTACATCGACCAGGGTATGAACTGCTCGCTATTCTTGGGGCTGGTGTTTGCTACCACAATTTTGCGAGCAGTTCTGACTATAAAATAACCCAGTGACGTGGTCAATGACGCTGCTGTTTTACTTATACACACCCATAAAACGCCCGTTTTGACCTTTAAGCACGCCTGCGATCGGACCTCCACTCCCCGTTTTCAAGCACCTTCCCCTGTTACCACCCACATACGCCTCTTTCTGTCACTCAAATTATGAGGCATTCGCTATTTTGCGAGCACATGAATTTCGGCCGCACTGAGTGGTTCGCGCATGCGTATTACGATCCGTACGCATGCGCAGTTGGGCAAACATCACTCGGAGCGAACGAGCAGCGACTTGCGTCCGGCTCTGAATCAGGGCCATAAACAAGTTAAGTGAACATCACAGTGTTTCCTACACCTGCCCACATTATTCTTCTTAGATGCAGCTATTCCATGGCAAATGCTCCTGAAAATCATTTGAAACTGTTGGTTACATTAAAAAGTGCCACTCGCATCTACCTAGTGCAGATCCTGGGCAGGAGGTTCAGAGGATAAAGGCAGGTGGCGTGTTCTAACACACCCAAACGTAGTCCTGGCTCGGCTCTGCTGTAAGTTAGGAACTCAGGACCTGCTTCAGCTTTGGACGGAATTGCAAAGCTGCACGCAGGCAGCTTTGCAATTCTGTCTATGCAATGATGTTACTGCAGCAGGAGGCGTCTCCCCTCCTGCATGCATTACTTACAAAGGCAAATGCAGGGGGGGATTCCGGCTGCCTGGAAAAAACCCCCTCCCCAACCCACACCATGACCACAATAGAATTAGTAATATAATAGATATAATGTTACTAGTGCTGCATGTTCTTCTCATTATCACAAATGAAATAATTAGCACCACCTTTAACATGTATCAGCCAGTAATAAATAACCTCTGCACAAACTAGGAGATCTGGAAACCATGCACTGTTAGGGATGTACTGCTATAGAGCCCAATAAATACATATATGTCCAGGGCAGTGCTAGGTTATTTTGCTGCTCCACCAGACTCAAGGTCTTGCTCCAATGCTCTGGAATGGTGCCTACATCTAATATAAAAACATTCAGCTCAGGCAGGATGGCCCTATGGCCGCATATAATGGGTTACTGTGATCGCTGGTCCTGTATATGCTGGAATTATGACAAACATTACACTTTGTATGACGCACATTACGGCTGGATAAGTGGTAATTATACCCTCTTCATGGACTGGCCACACTCACTCTGAAATCAAGCATTTGGAAATCCCCTCAGAGAAAGCCTGCGTTTGCCACTGACTTATCAGAGCTGCATCAAAGGATGCAACATTGGATAATCTGCGATCCCACCGGCCGGCTGAGTGACTCACGGGGTCACGCCAGCCGGCTGCCGCAGATACAACAAAGAGGCCAGGAAATCTCCATCAGCCAACGGAGATCCTGGCCTCTTAACTGCCCCCAACAGTGATGAGACGCCTCCATTTCGGGAAACGGAGGCTGTCGCTGCACCATCCCCACTATTCAAATGGCCGCAGACTGTCAATCACTGACAATCTGCTGCCGCTCTGCGTGCAAACATGCATGACCCCTACTGAACATGCGCAGTATGGTTCCGGCGCCTGCACAGATTCCTGAACATCGGCAATCTGCCTTCAGCCGTGCACTAACTAGCGTGCACTACTGAATGAGGCCCTCGGATTTAAAAAGTGAATATCTGTTTGGATTGCATGTA
Organism: Taudactylus pleione; assembly: GCA_031769625.1. Classification (NCBI taxonomy): domain Eukaryota; kingdom Metazoa; phylum Chordata; class Amphibia; order Anura; family Myobatrachidae; genus Taudactylus; species Taudactylus pleione. The sequence continues at coordinate 3,371,788 of JAUIMM010000257.1, forward strand.
AACAGGTCCAGATTGCCTGATATTAGCTGTTTGTGTGTACATGTGTATTCCAGCTACTGCAGCAATCTCCACTGACATATGTCGCGTTTGATGGGACCATGTCTTGGAAAGCCCCTCCCTAATATGATCACAAGAGATCCACATGAGACTACACCAGGCAATTGGTTAGAATAGAAAGGCATGAGCAGAGAAGCTGGTGCTAGGTAGATGGGGTCATACTGGAGGGTCTGAAAGCATAACCATGGATCAGTGCACTATTACAGTGATATTCCCAGTGTCATAGCTATGATTCTTAAAATATGATATAAGAGTGAAAGTTATACACTATGCAGGTGTTATATTGCCTGATTTTCACTGATATAACATCAGTTTTAGCATTAAAAGTACTGTAACCAAGACATATAACCATAAAATACTGTTAATAAGATATTTATTTTATAATATTCAAAATTTTTATTCAAAACTGTTTAAGGTAAAATGTGAAACTGATTTAAACACCCAAACTAAACTTAGCCAGAAAGGGTGTCATAAGACTGTGGTACAGTATGTTGAACTGATATTACTAAATTAATAACAATAAACCCCAACCAAACCAAGTAACTAAAAATGGGGGGCTCTAACCTATAGTATGCGCCACTGTTATCAGGGCCACCGTTAGGGGTGGGTGAGAAGTGCTGCTGCCGAAAGCAAGGGGCCTAAAGACAGCACTTTTGCTCCCCCTGTGCCACCAGCATTTGGATTGCAAGGTGTCTGGAATTGCTCCCTGCAGTGTAGAGCTGCCTGGATTATCCCTGGGACACTATGATTGCCAACACAGAATTAGACTGACCGTCCTTAGGTTGCTTCAGGTACCCAGCCCCTTCCTGACTAAGCCATTGTGACATTCTCTTTGACCTCTCTGCTGCTTTTGGACCACCCTCTGCTGCAAATTCTTCCCTCCCTTGGTTTACGCGACACTGCTCTCTACTGGCTGTCCTCCTACCTCTATGACCGTTCCTTCTCTGTCTCCTCTCATGACTCCTCTTCCCCCCTACTTTCACTAATGGAAGGTGTCTCCCAAGGTTCTGTTCTTGGACCTCTCCTATTCTTCCTCTATATGTCCTCTTTAGGTGAACTCAGCAGTTGTTTTGACCTCCAATATCATCTCTATGTTGATAATACTCTGATCTACCTTTCCTCCCCTGACCTCTCCCTCTCTGTTCTCACTCATATCTCCAACTGTCTCTCTGCCATCTCTTCCTGGATGTCCCAGTGCTTTATTAAACCTAACATGTTTAAGACTGAGCTGATCATCTTCCAACCCTCCCGCATAACCTCTCTTCCCACAATTTTATTATCTATTGACAGCACAACTATCTCCTCAAGCCCCCAGTTCAAGCTTCTCACACTCACTTACAAAGCTCTCGCCCAATCCTCTCCCTTTTACAACTCGGACATTATCTCACTTCACACACCTGTCCTCCCACTTTGCTCCACAAATACATGCCTCTGCTGCCCCTACTGCCAACTGATTACTTCCTCCCACTCCAGTCTCCAAGATTTTGCACGTGCTGCTCCCTACCTCTGGAGTTCTCTTCCTCTCTCTATTAGACTCTCCACCTCTCTACTAACCTACAAATGGGCACTCAAGATCCACTTCTTCATTAAAGCCTTCTAGCTCTCATCCTAACCCACTGCTCCAGGATCCTTCCTCACTGTCTTCTCCATCTGCCACCACTGTCTGTCTGCTCCTCCCCTTTAGAATGTAAATGAGCAGGGCCCTCCAACTTTCTTCTTCTCATTCCATTATACTATCATCCAGTCTTAATTCCCCACAACAGCACCTTACACTTGGTTTCTGACGCCCTCCTGCTTATTTAAATGTTATGATCGCTAATGCAGAATAGTTATAAATCATGTTCTTGTCCTTTATTGATTGGTACTATTAATTACTGTTTTCTTGTGTGCCCGTTTTCCAGGAGTGGCCAGCCCAGGATCTGCGTTGATCAGAGTCCTGGGCTCGCAAGCCGGCCAGCCTGAGTAAGCTGAGGCTTACTCAGCTGGCCAGAGGCCTGTCGCCATCCATCAGAGGCCTGTCGCCATCCATCTGTGGTCGATGGTCACGATGTTGATCACGGCCTGTGACCTCCGTCGCAGTGCTGGGATCGCACATGCAGCAGGTGGTGTCATACACCCCCACTGCAATTGCATAATAGCAAGGATCGCAGTTACAAAGGTGCCTGCGTGCAGCATTGCAATTGCTATCCTTGCTGAATCAGGCCCTAAGCATGCAAATGAGCGATTATTTGTCATTGCACATGCGTTTAAGCTGCATTGCACGTGCGCTGCAATCACACTGTGATTACGGACGGACATTGGAAATCATCACACAGTGATTGATAGGAAGTCAGAGTTTGGGGGTGGAGACGGGGATGTGGTCAGAAAACTACAGGCATGCCTAACAGTTTGAACGCCATTTCATAGACGTGTATAAATTAGCCCTTGCGATCACCTATGTAGATTTGCGTGTCAGGAGAGCTGCCAAGTCTGTCTGCAGGTCAGACCTGCTGAAAAGGAAAGATGTGCATCGATGTTACCTATATTTACGCAGGTAAGAAGGCAGCAGTGGGTGTGTTTATGCCCGGGTGATCTTTGCAGAGATTAGCATATTTTCACAGCTGCGTTGGGTACAAAATCACAGTTACGTTCACATTCCCGTCCATCTCTAAATCAGGCCCTAAGTTAATTGTCCCTATTATGTTCCCTTTCGGTTTGTTTTCATACTTGTAAAGTGACTTTTAGTTCTGCTGGAAAAAATTCCTATATAAATAAAATTATTATTATTATTATTATATGGCCCTGACTGCTGTTATCACATTGGCGTGTAACACAAATGCCTCATCTGTAAAAAAGACAAAATTGAGCCCAAACTTTGTCTGCCTTACATACAGCAAGATCAGGACCGGACTGCCCAGCTGGCTCTTCTGGTGAATGCCAGAAGGGCCATTGGGCAGATGGATGGGTCCGGCTGCAAAACCCTGATCGAGCAGCTATGCCTCCCGGCGCTCTACCGGGATACTGAAAGACGGGGACCAAGTCCTTGTGCCCCTTTGAGGTGAGGCCACGCCCCGTTTGTCAAGAGACTCTGCCATTCTCACCTACACCCACAAAGAATGCAGAAAATATCTTGCAGTTGTAGAAATTGGGATCAGTAGGGATAGCATTATACGGAAATGGCTCCTCCACAGTAAGCAGTCTTCAAAATCCTGGGTAATAGCCGATCATTCCTGTATTGTTAAAAGCACCTGGAATGATATAATATATAAATAATAATATATATATAAGATTAAATATAATTACAAATTGACATGACATATTTATTTTTATTTTTTTAAGCTATCGTCTTTTCTAGAATAACCAGAGGAGACAATGGTATAAAGTGCTGATCCTCCTGCTTCCATGCTGGTCAACTCAGCTCCTGTTATGTAAGCACTCGGCTGCTTGCCCCCAGTACAGTGTTTCCCATATTTCCGCCATTACAGTCCAGGTTTTAAGGATATCCATGCTTGAGTCCAGATGGTTAAATGAAATTGAATGAAGTACTAATTAAGTCATCTGTGTTCAAGCATGGATATCCTTAAAACCTGGACAGTAATGGTGGAGTTTGGGAAGCTGTGTCCTAGGAGGAGCAGGAAGCGACCACATGAGACGGGCGATGTGATTTCTGCACTACCCAACCAGGTGCTGCAAACTATAAACGAGATATGTTTGGAATCCCAGCAGTTGGGATACTGACACTCATATTACCGGTGCCGAAATCCCAATGCCCGTCAGAATTCTGGCGCCGACATACCGACGGTAAGTAGCGTGGTTGAGGGGGTTCGAGGGTTAGGTTTTGTTTTTTTTATAATATTTTTATTGCAGTTTTACAATAAGTATGGGCAGGTGGGATGGTTAAGTTTAAGAGATAGGGTTAGGCACTAAGGGGGGGATGGGTAGGTTTAGGTTGTGTGGAGGAGGAGGTTAGATTCAGGCACCAAAGAGGGAGGGTTAGGGTAGGGAGATGGGGAGGGTTAGCATAACAACCAACAAGTGTCGTTATGCTAACTCTTTTCGGGATGCCGGTGTCGGGATTCTGACCGCCGGTATCCCATACCCAACTCCTGCAAACATAGGACTGATTCAGAATTGGAAGCAAATGCTGTCGCAATCTTTGTACGCACTGGTACGGAGAAAATACGCTAATGTCGTAGCTGCCGGGATTTTTATTGAAACGCCTCCGCTAGTGTCCCTGATCCACCACTTGCTTACAAAGACGTCCCTCGGTCGCACATCGGTCTCACCATCAAGTCTCTGAGCAACTCTATGGTTGCTCAGAATGTCCATTGGAAGTAAGACGCTAGGCCAGTGAAGATGTGTACAAGGACGCAGTCACTGGCTCAGGCACACCTCCTGAAATGGTCAAGACATGCCTGTGTTTTACCAGCCCCGTTATCTCTCACAAATGCTCACTACCTGTCAATCATGCTGCGTCCTATTATACACTATCACCGCCATCTCTAAGCCACCATGACGAGTGCACGGTGCAACTCAGATGAATGCACAGTAGAAAAACATTGGCCAACTGGGCAAACATTGGCGTGGCGGCCGCCTCTGAATCAGGCCCATAGTGCGTTATAGGAGGACTGATGCCATGGACACTATTGGGGCCGTTAAGGCATCTGGAGCACAACTGACTGGATGCAGAGCGGATCATCCTTGAAGCCTTAAATAAGTCAGCTAAAGGGGAATTGAATAGTAGCAGCCACATAGTCACATTATTTATTTATTTATTAACAGTTTCTTATTTAGCGCAGCAACTTCCGTCGCGCTTTACAATTTGAATCAACATTAACATTATACTGGGTTGTAAAAGACATACATACATAAAAGACATACATAAGGGTAGGAGGGTCCTGCTCGCAAGCTTACAATCTATAGGGAAATAGGTGTTGATACACAAGGATAGGCGCTACATATTGCAAATTGGTCCTGCCCGATTGCAGATGTTCTTGGTGGGCTGTATAATCCAATCACACTGGAAAGTTGGCCTAGGGTTAGAAGGATGTTAAATTGAAGAAATAGAAGATGTGATAGGTGTTTACTATAAGAAGAGAGTTAGATAGGGAGCTATAAAAGGTTAGGTGGGCGGTCCTGGAATCTGATACACACTCTGAAGAGGTGAGTTTTCAGAGAACGCTTGAATGTTTGGAAACTAGTGGAAAGTCTTATTGTGCGTGGGAGGGCATTCCACAGGGTGGGTACAGCCCGAAAAAAGTCCTGTAACCGTGCATGGGAACAAGTAATGCGCGGGGATGAGAGACGCAGATCTTGTGCAGAGCGGAGATGTCGGGTTGGAAGATATTATGAGATAAGTGAAGAGATGTATGTTGGTGTGGTTGGTTAATAGCTTTATTTGTGAGTGTAAGTATTTTAAATTGAATACGGTAGAAGACCCGCAGCCAATGGAGGGACTGACAGAGTGGATCAGCAGACACTGAATGTTTGGTGAGAAAGATCAACCTCGCAGCTGCATTCAAAATGGATTGTAGTGGGGAGAGCCTGTTTTTGGGAAGACCAATAAGGAGACTATTGCAATAGTCAATGCGGGAAATTATGAGTGCGTGTATTAGAGTTTTTGCAGTGTTTTGCATAAGATATGGTCAAAATTTGGCTATGTTTTTTAGATGTATGTAACAGGATTTAGAAACAGATTGAATGTGGGGAAAAAAAGACAGTTCAGAGTCAAGGATGACACCTAGGCAGCGAGCTTGTAAGGTGGGGTTGATTGTCGAGTTGTCAACAGTTGTCAACATCTGGAGCTGATAGGTCACACCAGCACAAAGAGAACCTATTATCACGGCCCCCCATCACAAATCCAATTTAGTCCCCTAATGCACCAGCAACACTATGCCCTCCACCTATTTAACCCTCCTCATGGGCACAGGACCTCTACACCAGTCAGGGTAGCAGCATGTCGAGGCTCAGTGGTACTTCATCACCAAAGGACAGTGTATCACCACACCAAGGGCCATATTTATAAAGCAAATTAACATCTTTTTTTGGGGTATACCATGAAAATGTAAGTAGTATATCCCCTGTGTCTGATCGCGCTAGCAGCCCCCATAGGTTTCTATGGGGACTGCTATAGTGTGAGATTTACCAAGCGAAGCATTCCGTTGCTTGGTCCTCTTTAGCTAACTCCATCTAAAGATGATATTAGCCATTGTAGCCATAGACTACTTATCACATAATCTACCAAGAGACCTCCCTGGTAAAAACCACTTGCACACGTATGATCTGATAATCACACATGCTCAGTGGGTCTCCCGAGGTCCCGCACCACAAAGTAAAGTGACCGCTGATAATGAGGGCTGTCTCCAGACTGAAGCCTCTGCCCTCCATTGAGAAGGAGGCCTGGTGCCTGCAATTCCCAATCCCTGCCCCATTCCATTCTCCGGATGCTGGATTGCCACTGATCACAGTGTCTGACACTTAAGGGGGGCACGTAGTGATCCAATGATCCTAGCAGCAAACTGCTGATTATTATCATATATATAGATCATCTTATTCAGAAAAGGTACTGTATCTATAAAATGATGGCTGGGCATAGGAATTGCTGCTCACTAGTTGTCCTTGTTATTATAACCAGTGACTGACTTTATACTTTTAACACAGTGGATGTTTTTTTCCATTGTAATAGTTCTTATTCCTTAGTGGTATTAATGTAATTCCTCTGTGTCAGGTATCTCTAGCTGGCTAATTTTGATACATATGTTGACACTATTTTATATGCCAGACACGAGATTTTAGATACAAATGTTGCAAATATATAGTTGCAACATTTTTATTTGTATTGTACAACTGTAGCAAAAACGTAATCACAGTATCCTTGTTTGTATTATGTTATATAGTCTCTGTACCCAGCACTTAGGATGGAATATGTTGTAAGGCACCTATAATCACACGGCCATCGCTTTCATCGTGTCTATAAGTGCCACCCTTCTGCTATATCACTCTCAGGAGTGTAGTTATGAAGGCAGTATCCTTATCTATAATGTTTTAAAACATCTCATTAACCAAACTTTTCATAGAAATCTATTGCACAGCACTCATAACCCCATGGCTATAGTTTCCATTGCCGCTGATAGAGCCTCTTTTTCACACTATCCAGAGTAAAAATCAGTTATTAAATTCACATATAATTTGTTTATCAACGATTCTGCATGTAATAGTGCAGTGACCAGCGGTTATGTAGGAAACCTAATCACCTTCAATTCCACAGGAGTGACACTGTGTCTGTGACCTTTGGAATAAGAGTTATTACACTGATAAAAATATAAGTATAAGTACAGAAAATATTTAATCAGTTATATTGAACATATACTAAGATATTACATGACCAGGGAATATGGGAATTTTTTAATAGCACTTTTCTGAATACTTTCTAACACATCTTAACCATCTATACTATTTTGGATTTTAATTAATATTACGCCTCCAAATCGAACACCAGATTTCAATATAGTAACTAATAAAGATATATTGAATTATTATATATTGAAACAATGATGATGTAGACCCTATAAGTGCACCGTTAGGTATACTCTTATTGGTTTCTTTTTGTTTGTATACATGTAAATTCCAGAGTATACGGTAGCACCTCAGCAATATATCTAAATATTTGAAATAAGATATTAAAATAGATATAAGAGTTTGGGTCTGGTACACATATATCTTCCTGAAATAGGGTACAAATATATTTTGAAACCAGTGCGGGCCCATAATCAGTTTAACAAAAATTTACATATCACAGTCTGTTCCCCACAGTGCAGGCCAGCAGCCTCGATCCTTTGTTTGCGCTTCCTACTCCAGAGCTGGCTGGACGGGGATTTATTTAGTGTTCTGTTAGTGAGGGAACTTACTGTCTAGTTAGTGCCCAGCCAGGCTAGGGTTTATTTTATGTTTTGTTTCCTTGATTATTGATATTGCACAATAAAAACTGGCGCCGACCAGCTTGCACGAAAATCCACGACTGGAGAGCTGTTTCCTGGCTGCTGTGTGTAAGGCGGTGTCCATCTACTCCAGGAGAGGGACCCTACCCCGGCCTTATAAATATATATATATATATATATATATATATATTAATTGGAACTGTGCTAGAGTGTATAACTTCACTTAGTGAAACATAAAAAAACAAGATAAATACAATGTAGATCCAATAAAAGGTGTTCTGTAAAATGCGATCTGTGCAAATGTACAAGAGAAAAAAACACTATGTCATACGTTCTGTTATTAGCTCATGTGTTAAAAATAATAATATAAAAATATTAAACACGTAACGTGCAAAATACATTTTAACCCTAAAAATGTTACTTTCAACTTTAATGTTATATTATCTTAGATTATCGCTGTTTGTCACAGCATCGCTCTCGCCATCTTTTAAATGGCGAGATAGATGCGGTCGCAATTGCCGGCAATGTAGATCCAGCGGTGCCTTTCCGGCTTCAGTGAAGCCTTCCAGGCACTGCCAGGTCCCCGTGTTATGCACATGTGCAGACGGATCGTTGCGCATGCGCATAACACCAGAGCCTCATCGCTGGCAGAGTTAGGCTGCCCCCAGCTGCCCAGCGGAGGACCTCGCAGACAAGGAGGACTTCATGGGACCTGGCCGGAGGAGTAAGTTTTGGTAAATATCAGTACAGTTTTCATTTGTATCACAGTGATACTAAACAAAACTTGTGCTGATGTTTATCATCATTGATAAATGGGGCCAAAATTTGACTACTCATGATTTTTGGCTGACTGTGTGGCCAGCTGGTTGCTGATCACCATCATACTGTCATGATGATGGGCCTATTTTTATGTAGGGGCCTGGAGCTGGAGCTCCATCCCCCCACTGTTATTCTGGCCCTTGTTTCTGAGTGGCACGCTATGTTAATGTTGTAAACCGTTGAGCAATGGCAGCACGGTTGGTGCAATGGTTAGCATTACTGCCTCAGCACTGAGGTCAAGTGCTCATGTGGGTTTCCTCCGGGTGCTCCGGTTTCCTCCCACAATCCAAAAATATACCGGTAGGTTAACAGTAGTTTGACAGAAATTAACCTAAAGGTGCCTACACACTTGCTATTTTTTTTTACCCGATCTGGCCAATTTCGACGCATCAGAACAACAGATCGTGTAAAATATGCCCAAATCGTGAGTCCCCACTCACGATCACGATGCGATGCGCGTCCCCGAAGTTGTACATCGCATCTTCAGATCTGCCATGCTGTAGGGCAGATCTGCCAATCTGGGACACAATGTACTGGAGAAAGTCTGGATGCAGGAGAGATCGCTTGTAAATTGGACACTTTAAACACCAAATCGTGTGCAGAGCTGTCGGGGAGGAGTTTCAAGGGAAATCGTACACATCGTGGGATCGTGTGCAGATCGCCAAGTGTGTAAGAACCTTTATTGTATATGTGTTTGGGAATATAGAGTGTAAATTCCAGTGGGGAAGGGACTGATGTGAATGGCCAAATATGCTCTGTAAAGTGCTGCAGAATATGTGTGCACTATATAAATAATTGGTTTTAATAATCATTTTTATTTTACTGCACCTGTGTCTCCATTGTATTCATACAGTGTGACAGTAGCAATTGTAGATGCACACACAAAGTGTATTGGAGACGTATTAGGCATTCCTGGGTGGTGACAGGGAGGTAGTTATTGAGATGCACAACTGTGGGTGTGTTATGTGAGTGTCGCTGAAGTGGGTGCATATACAGACACTTAATTGCTCACATTGAAGGATATAATCAGATGAAAAATCCACATAGCATAGGGCTGGTGCAAATTTCGTTGGTGCGACCAATGGTGGTGATGCACAAATTGGTATCACAGTGTCTAAAGAGTGCTCAGAGTGGGCATTTCAGTCCTTGCACAGTCACACGCATGGATGAGCACCGGGTAAGGTCTATATTAGCATTAGCATAAGCAGGCGCAGAGGCTACTACAGCGAAATACGCTAAATCGGTCACAGCAGTGTGTGATTCAGAATCGCCCCCTGTGTCACCAGCATACGCTCCACTGTGACTTGGTTTGAACTGCTGGCAGGGCAGGCCGGGTGCAGAGGGGTATTAATGGTGTACCACACCCCCTTTCCACTCCCTTTGCCCCTTTGTATGTGGAATCTGAATCTTTCTCCCTTATCTCTCTCCTGTTAGATATCTGCATGTTAACCCGGGACAGTTCTTTGATCTCTGCCTCTGCACTTGCTGGACACCTGTACCTGATCCTGGACTATCCATTATGCCTGATGTGAAGACCTCTCACAGGTGAGCAACATTCTATACAATTGCTACTTGGTTGCTCACTGCTATTACCATACATTTCTGAATACTTGCCATGAGGTTTTATCTAAAGTGTATTCAGAGTTCTTACTCATATATTGTGGTGACATACACAATGCAAAGAGCAATACAGTAATGGGGAGTATTGTGATTCCTCTTCCTGTATGTTTGTTCAGTCCATTTACTGTACATACTTTTCTACCCATCCAGAATGCCCAGGAGGCTCACAAACATCAGGTGGCGCTCCTGCCCATCTGGAAAGGTGGATAAGTCTCCCGGGGACTGGTGTGACCAGGCTGCAGCTGGCCACTTCCCCACTATAGTGACCAGCACAGGCTGCCAATGATGCAATTCTTGTTGAATCTCATCATCGTGACTCTGCCCCCCGCCCCACAACGCCGGTAATCTTGGCATTGCATAGCGGGGCCGGGGAGGATGAAGTTATCTCATTGTCACATCCCCCAGACCCACCCTCATCAGCCAAGACCCACCCTCCTCGGCTCCCAGACATGCCCACCTCCGCTGAGCCCTGTTCCCCCAATGCACCCAAAAGGTCGGCAAGTATTCCCCATTATTATAATTCATTTGCATTTGCCACCATGGAAGCACAATTATCTGCAAGTGTATACAGAGACTTGATATCGTCATAATGATTTTAAGGATGATTGGTTATTTATTCTTTTTTTTGAATCTCTTTAGTTATAAGAGCAGATAACAAATAAATACAAAAAAGGAAAGAAGAATACATGCAGCATAAAATAATCTTCCCTTTTCTTAGGTCCTAAATGGTGCAGTTGCTGCTAGGGGGGTTTGGCAAATCTTTCAGCTGTGCACCTACTGTGGCTTTAGTTATCTGCTTAGACACTGTTGGCTCCTGCTGTTCCCCATCGTCTTCCAATTTCCTAGTGTCTGATATCCAGCTTCCCCTTTCCTGCTCATTTGTTCCTGATATCCTTCTGCTGTATGCCTCATTGCCACCTGTTCCTTCTGCCAGTGATCCTTGTGCCATGTGCCCCATTGCCATCTGTTCCTTCTGCCAGTGATCCCCATGCCATGTGCCTCATTGCCATCTGTGATCCTCGTGCTATCTACCTGATTGCTATCTGTTTTTTCTGCCAGTGATCCTCATGCCATCTGCCTGATTGCTATCTGTTCCTTCTGTCAGTGATCCTCGTGCCATCTGCCTCATTGCCATCTGTTCATTCTGCCATTGATCCAGGGGTGTATCTATAATGGGTGCAGAGTGTGCGGGGCCCTGTACCGCACACCCTGCACCCATAATATACTTACCTCTCCAGAGTCCCATGTCAGTGCTGTAAAAACATCTGGAAAATGGCCGCGGCGAAAATTTTTCCGCCATTCGCGCATGCGCAGTACAGGGAAAATGGCCATTTTCCTGGTGACCTGCGCATTCGCTATAGACTCTGGACACACTCTAGTGCCCAGAGTCTATAACTCCGTTGCTGGCCGCACACAGCTCAGTGCGCTGCTGAATGGAGAGGAGGGGGCCCGGATTGGAGACTGCACATGGGCCCCCTCCTCACTAGAAACGCCCCTGCAGTGATCTTCATGCCATGTACCTCATTGCCATCTGTTTATTCTGCCAGTAATATCCTCATGCCTCGTTCATGTCTGGGCCACGATCTGAATGGTGCCAGCAGTGAAGTCCAAATCTCCATGCAGATGCCTCCATAATGAGTTTAATTTACATCCTTGTGAATTCCTGATAGTTATCCAACAGGATACGAATCTGTACTTGGGAATGTTCCAAGGAGGAGTGTTGTATAGACTCGTTACTTCATAGTTCTACTTAGGTGGAAATTGGGAGCTTGTTCTGGGAAATATGTTTGTGTCGTATCCCCATCTGTCCTATGTGTGCTTTGCACATGTGATTGGAAATAAAATGGTTTAACCACTAATGTTCTGCACAAGTGATCAGTCTGTTATTCAAAGTTATAATCATTACACTAGTGTCAGTGTGTGACCAGTGTACAGTATGTGTCACGTCACGTGGCTGCAGGTCATAGCATGTGAGTGTGATGCATCGCGTCCTATGACTAAGTTACTGTCATGGAAATGTCACACACAGCAATATGAGAATAACTTGTTCCATCAGGGCTTCTTCTTTTTTCATATAGAAGCAAAATAATTTTCCTGTATATGACTGAAATAATTACTATTATTGCTGTACAAGCCTCCGATATTCTCCTTGTGGTATTTACAGTCACTGTTTCTGACCCTCACGCTGTGTCTGAGCTGTATCACAACTAAAACACAACAACCATCCGCCTCCATACTAAGCATGCCCGATCCTGCTTATCTTACCATGCATCTCTCTCCATATGCATACTGATATCTATAAGTGATAGTTATCCTTACATAAGAGCAAGTACTAGATGCTATTATTTTACTGTCAAAGACAATAATGTGTGTAGCTTATATAAGTAATAAGTCCCTTAGCTTATATCCGTACTTTCCTACTTTCTCCCGGATGGCGGGAAAGGTAGGCAAGTCGCCTGGCACCACCCACTTGACTCGAGGCGGCATGATGATGTGATTCAGCTTCAATCGAATCATCGTGACCTCATTCCCTGCCTTACAATGCCGATATTTATGCCATCACGCCCTTGCACCGCCTACTTAGCCGTACCAGCCCCCTACATAGAGGGCAAAAAGTCGCCGAGTTTGCTTAGATCATGCACTACTACAGCTTTCCCAATATTTTATATATCAAAGCTATTTAACTAAAGCCTAATGCAAGAGATGTCACATATATCCATATTTGCCTACTTTTGAAAAAGCATTTCAGCAGAGCCGACCCTAGCCAATTTGGTGCCCTAGGCAAAATTTTGGCTGGTGCCCCCTAGTAGATAATCCCACCACCAATCTTATGCTGGGTACATACTAGACAATATGACATCCATAATTGGATTGGGGGGTTGTGGCAGGATTGCTGGCAACTAGGAGAAGGAGCAGAATCAGTAGGAGCAGGGACGGATACGGGGAGGGACAAATGAATCTTATGAAATGGGGTACCGGAAGGGATTAAGGTAGAGGCTAGTGGAGAACGGCTTGGTTAGAAGGGGGTAGTAGTGAACAGAAAGGTGTAGATCAGGCATGTCAAACTCAAAATCCCAACCGGGCCAAATATTCAAGGTCTAAGAGTGTGTGTGCCGCAAGAATAAAAAGCTGTGTTATTCCCCCTTATATATCACTGTATGGTCCCCTCCTCCAGTCCAGCGGCAGCCGGAACTCATTGCACTTTCACTAGTATAGCTAAAGCGGGCCTCAAAAATATGCAATAGGAGCCGCATGCGGCCCAGGAGTTTGACATGTCCGTTGAAGATGAAACAATGCTCTCTTACTGGAATCCCTAATATAAATCTGTCAATATGTCCCCAAAATACAATACAAAGGATTAACAAAACAGCCACAGACAGGTGCACATACAGGTAACCACATGCCCACACAGACAGGGGCACCTACAGGTTACCACATGCCCACACAGACAGGTGCTCATACAGGTAACCACATGCCCACACAGACAAGGACACAGGTACACCAGTGACAGATTAAGGTCCACATGGGCCTGGAGCTGAAATTTAGGAAGGGCCTATTGTGTGCTGCCGCAGGAGGTATAATCAACAACACTACCTCCCCACACTATTATATCACTGCACTAACTCTCCACACTACATCTCTGCACTACCTTCCATTTACTCTATATACTATGTCACTACGGTACCTCCCCACACTATTATATCACTGCACTAATTCTCCACACTACATCTCTGCACTACCTTTCATTTACTCTATATACTATGTCACTACGCTACCTCCCCACACTATATCACTGCACTACCTTCCATTTACCCTATATACTATGTCACTACGGTACCTCCCCACACTATATCACTGCACTACTTCTCCACACTACATCTCTGCACTACCTTCCATTTACTCTATATACTATGTCACTACGGTACCTCCCCACACTATTATATCACTGCACTACTTCTCCACACTACATCTCTGCACTACCTTTCATTTACTCTATATACTATGTCACTACGCTACCTCCCCACACTACATCTCTGCACTACCTTCCATTTACTCTATATACTATGTCACTATGCTACCTCCCCACACTACATCTCTGCACTACCTTCCATTTACTCTATATACTATGTCACTACGCTACCTCCCCACACTATATCACTGCACTACCTTCCATTTACTCTATATACTATGTCACTACGGTACCTCCCCACACTATATCACTGCACTACTTCTCCACACTACATCTCTGCACTACCTTCCATTTACTCTATATACTATGTCACTACGGTACCTCCCCACACTATTATATCACTGCACTACTTCTCCACACTACATCTCTGCACTACCTTTCATTTACTCTATATACTATGTCACTACGCTACCTCCCCACACTACATCTCTGCACTACCTTCCATTTACTCTATATACTATGTCACTATGCTACCTCCCCACACTACATCTCTGCACTACCTTCCATTTACTCTATATACTATGTCACTACGCTACCTCCCCACACTACATCTCTGCACTACCTTCCATTTACTCTATATACTATGTCACTACGCTAACTCCCCACACTACATCTCTGCACTACCTTCCATTTACTCTATATACTATGTCACTACGGTACCTCCCCACACTATTATATCACTGCACTACTTCTCCACACTACATCTCTGCACTACCTTTCATTTACTCTATATACTATGTCACTACGCTACCTCCCCACACTACATCTCTGCACTACCTTCCATTTACTCTATATACTATGTCACTACGCTACCTCCCCACACTACATCTCTGCACTACCTTCCATTTACTCTATATACTATGTCACTACGCTACCTCCCCACACTATTATATCACTGCACTAATTCTCCACACTACATCTCTGCACTACCTTTCATTTACTCTATATACTATGTCACTACGCTACCTCCCCACACTATATCACTGCACTACCTTCCATTTACTCTATATACTATGTCACTACGGTACCTCCCCACACTATATCACTGCACTACATTCCTGCGCTATATCACTACGCAACCTCCCCACACTACATTCCCTCATATCACTGTACTACATCTCCACACTATCATTACCACACTATTAAGGGAATTCAATATGGAACGAAAACTCAGTTTTTGCGTTAATATCGCACCTATGACGTCATTATCGCAGGTTTTAGTTTTACACCGTATTCAATTTCAAAGACTTTTCGCAGGTTCGAAAAGCCTTTGATAAAAAACGGGGATAACTTTTCACCACTGAATAGGTGTCGAAAAAAAGTGCAGAATTGGGGTTTAGGGGTGCAGGCTTAAAAAAAATAGCCTGCACCCCTGGGAATGTCATTTTAAAAATAACTGTGTGAAAAAAATAGGGACACCCCAAAAAATTAATTTAAAAATTAGGGTGAAAAAAAAAAACTGGGAAAAAATTGTTTAAAAGTAGGGAAATAGGTTCTGGGCTATTCTGCAAGTATGTGGCAGGTGTATTCTAGAATAGATTTATAGTGGCAGGTGCACAATTGCAGAATTTAACAAAAATTACTTTAGGGACATCAAAATATGCTAGTACCCATTTTCATGTACCCCAAATTTGATAGGACCACTTAAAAAAACGAAAACAATAACCTAAGTGCTCTTCTGCATCACTTCTTCAATGTCGGGAAAAAAGCACCTGCCGCAGCTATTTAAATCCCCGACTTTCATTTGCAGGCTAAAACGGGGGTACCCATAGTGATCCCCCATGTTTTTACAACTTTAGGGGGGTCCTACAATTTTTTCAAGGTTAATTTCGTTTTTTTACGCAAATCCCACTTTGCCAGGTCCCGTTTTCGGAGATTTTATATTGAATATGGGGATAAAGCGGGCGCGCGCCCCATACTTTATCCCAGAAAAATCTCCGAAGTGGAGCGAAAAGTCCAGCACAGACTTTTCGCTCCCATATTGAATACCCCTCTATGGGGTCTAGTTACTAAGCGGTGTTAGGAGGCAGAGTGAAAAGTGATAAGGTGCCAGCCAATCAGCTCCCAATTGTCATTTTTCAAACACAGCCTGTGAGATGGCAGTTAGGAGCTGCTTAGTAACTAGACCCCTATATCTCTGCACTAGACCCCTATATCTCTGCACTACCTTCCATATACTCTATATACTATATCACTACACTACCTCCCAAGACTATATCACTGCACTACCTCTCCACACTACATCTCTGCAATACCTTCCATATACTCTATATTAGAGATGAGCGGTTCGGATTCTGTGGAATCCGAACCGCTCTGAACATAGGGGATCCGAGTCCACCTGAACGCTGTTCGGGTGTTCCCCGCCTGACTCGGATCCCCGTTCGGGGCCGAACGGCGGCCGTGTGATGTCGGATTCTCGCTAGAGAATCCGACATCAGGGCTCCTATTGTGTAGGGCAGACCGCTGTGATAGCGATCTCCCCTACACAGATACAAACACACAGCCGCCGGCGGCAGCTGTGTGTTTGTTACAGCAGCCAATGAGAGTCACACAGACTCTCATTGGCTGCTGCACGGAGGGAGCCGGCTGGAGCTCACTCAGGAGCTCCGTCTTCCGGGTCCCTCCTCAGCACGTGGATGCAGAACGGATGGTGCGGGAGCGGGGATTCAGGTACGTTTTTTATTTTTTTTATGTGTGTAAGGGCCGGGGGTGCTACTGGGGGTGTCTGCTACTTGGGGGGACATACTACTTGGGGGGGCCATTCTACTGGGGGGCCATACTACTGGGGGGCCATACTACTGGGGGCCCTGCTACTGGGGGGGCATACCACTGGGGGCCATAATACTGGGGGCCATACTACTGGGGGGGCCTGCTACTCGGGGCCATACTACTCGGAGGCCATACTACTGGGGGGGGGCATAATACTGGGGGGCCTGCTACTGGGGGGGTCTGCTACTTGGGGGGGCATACTACTAGGGGGGCCTGCTACTGATGGCATAATACTGAGGGCCTGCTACTGGGGGGGCCTGCTACTGGGGGGCCTCTACTGGGGGCCATACTACTTGGGGGGGCCATACTACTTGGGGGGCCATACTACTGGGGGGCCATACTACTGGGGGGGCATACTACTGGGGGGCATACTACTGGGGGGCATAATACTGGGGGGGCCTGCTACTGGGGGTCCATACTACTGGGGGGGCTGCTACTGGGGGGGCCTGCTACTGGGGGGCCTCTACTGGGGGCCATACTACTTGGGGGGGCCATACTACTTGGGGGGCCATACTACTGGGGGGCCATACTACTGGGGGGGCATACTACTGGGGGGCATAATACTGGGGGGGGCCTGCTACTGGGGGTCCATACTACTGGGGGGGCTGCTACTGGGGGGGCCATACTACTGGGGGGGCCTGCTACTGGGGGGCCATACTACTTGGGGGGCCATACTACTTGGGGGGCCATAATACTGGGGGGGCATAGTACTGTGGGCATTGTGTAAAAGGGGCACTACTGTGGGCATTGTGTAAAAGGGGCACTACTGTGTGTCGTAACATAAATAAGAGACACTACTTTATGGTGTAATGTGAATCAGGGGCACTATGTGTGGTGTAATGTGAATAAGATTGTGCACTGACTCCTTGGGCCATAGCCTACTTTGTAAACAAGTACTGTGATTCCGCTGGCCGTACCCCACTTGGTGGGTGCACTACTTTTCATTTCTGCCACTGCTGTGTGGCAATGTGTCATAGATGTGCTTTATACTGTGGTGTCTGTGTCGTTGTGCCGCTGCTCTGTCGCTTAGTAACCAGTCGGCTAACTGCAACCTTTGGCAAATAATGTTGAAAACAATATTATAAGCTGTGAGGTGGTCTAATTTGACTGGAAATTAATGTTATTGAGGTTAATAATACTCTAGGAAGAAAAAAAAGACCAATTTATGTGATTTTAGCTTTTTTTTGCAAATTTTTGTAAAAAAATCCAAATCCAAAGCCAGTCACCGCAGTTTGGCAAATCCAAATCCAAATCCGGACGACGAATTAGAACCAAATCCAAATCCGGCAAAAATGGACCGGCGCACATCCCTACTCTATATACTATATCACTACACTACCTCCCCACACTATATCACTGCACTACATTGCTGCCCAATATATCACTACGCAACCTCCCCACACTACATCCCTGCAGTAAATCACTCCACTACATCCCTATACTATATCACTAGTCTACCTCCCTACACTGCTGTATATGACAATGCTACTTCCCCACACTACATACCCACACTATATCACTGCACTACCTCCCCAAACTACATCACTACACTACAACCTGACTCTACATAACTGCACTATCTCTGCCTATCACTACACTACACCTCTATACTACATGACTACACTACATCCCCATGCTACATAATTACACTACCACTTTCTTACACTACATCTCTTCAATACACTACATCACTGTACTACATGACTACACTACCTCCACATACTGCATCACTACACTATATCACGTAATACCTCCCCACACTGCATCACTACAATGTCTTCCACCACTACATTATCACAATACATAACTGCACTACTGCTCCCCATACTACATCACTATAATACCTCCTCACACTGCATCACATAAGATCAATACACTCACTGCCTTCCTATACTACATCACTATACTACCTCCCCACACTGCATTACATCACATTACAAAACTACACTCACTGTCTCCCCACACTACATCCTCACACTACCACTCCCCATACATCACTATACTAATTCCCCATACTGCATCACTACACTCACTATCTCCTCACACAGCATCAGTACACTCACTATCTCCTCACACAGCATCAGTACACTGCCTTTAACACTACATATCTTTATTACTGCACTAACCCTCCCCTATAACATTACAGCATAGTGACATACCCTTTCACTGTTTCTCCGGGGCCATCTTAGCTCCTGTAGACTGAGGGCCGGGTGGATGCGGATCCCGGTCACATGACCGGCCTAGCCATCCACTGCGCTGCCCGATCGGAGAGCTCCGATTGCGGCAGCGCGCTGAGCCTGGGGGAAAAAGTCACATGAGTCGCTGCTCTGGGTCGGTGGGACTGGGTCTGGGAGCAGCGGCTAGCTAGCTAGCGGCAGGCGGAGGCGGCGGGGGGAGAACAGACAGGCAGAGGCAGCTGCAGGCCCACAGAGCTCTCAGCCCTGGAATGCCCCTAGCATGCAGAGTTGCCCCTAGGCATTTACTTATAATGCCTATGCCTAGGGCCGGCCCTGCATTTCAGGGAGATTGTGAAAGCAGCACCTATTATTATTATCATTTATTTATATGGCGCCACAAGTGTTCCGCAGCGCCTTACAAAGTACATGAACAAATAAGTAACCAGTGACTTACAATACAATACAAAGCAGGACATGGACATGTATAATAAACATTGCTATGTTAGCGACCTTTACACCCACATAAGCAGCCAGGTGTTAGTTGCCCTAATGGGGAGTAAGAGATAAATTAAATTACAGTAGGGAGAAGCACAAGAGGGTAGAGGGCCCTGTTTGAAAGAGCTTACATTCTGTAAGGGAGGGGCAGATGAACAGGAGTGACACAGATGGGGTAGGCGGGGAGAAAGGAAATGCGGCAGCAAGTTAGGATGAGAGCTGGAAGGCTATAATGAAGTAGTGGGTCTTAAGAGCTCGTTTGAATGATTGTAGAGAGGTGCAGAGTCTGATGGGGAGAGGGAGGGAGTTCCAAAGGTGGGGAGCAGCGCTGCGGTAAAGTGGGCGTGTACTGCTACATCTGGGTGTCATAAAACTGATTTACATCCAAATGTCAATGAGCCCCAAAGCTGTTAGTAAGATCTATTTGTTGATGAAAACACACTGATACTCTTCAGAGCTTGCTCATGTATTGTGTATTAATTAGAAGTGGTTCCGTATAAGTGGCCACAAGAAACCTTATTTGAAATTGCATGTAGCATAGGGATCATGGTGCCTCATTACAACCAATGCAGGGAAATTACACCGATGATCTAATTTCAATGTATATATCTCTGTTTTTTTTATAACAGCTTCATAATGGGGGTAAGGTGATATTGGGGAATTTGCTAGACTCTTCAGGGAGTCAGGGGTTTGTTAGTATTTCAGGGAGCCTCCCTGACAATGAGGAAGAGTCTCATGACCAGGGCTGTGAGGGGTCGGGGTCAGCGTAACTTACCTTGTCCGGGCGCTCTGGCGGGGGCGCAGGCATATGGAGATCTGCTCTGCATGCTACAGGGGTCTGGAGACATAGTATCCTGGTTGCTAGTGTGAGTATAGCACACTCTGGCAGCACTGCAGCGCAACATGGGCGCCGCCATCTTGGATTAGGTCAGGTGACTCTTTTCGGCCAATCCACTCAGAGCATTCCTGGGAGCCCTGGCAACCATTTTTCACTTCTTCCAGGTATTTAAGGGCTGAATTGCAGTCCTCCATTGACAGTGCAATGTTATTCCCAGCCTAGCTGGGTGCTAGTTCTCTGAGCTCCTTCCTATTTCCATGATCCTGCCGAAGTCTCGCATATCTATTGCTCCAGGTTCCAGCCTCCTAAGACGCTCTGTGAATCAGCAGCGCTACTCCCTGCTACCACCCACAGAGGGAGCTTTGCTCAAACTAATCTGACAGATGGTGATCCTTCCCGACTACCCAGTTACCTGTTGTGTGTACCCACAGTTCGTTTTGAGAGTACACCTCCATCAGAATCATTTCTTCGCCAGCCAGTCACCCATGAGTCACACTCCTCTCAGACCAGCATCCTTTCAGTTCCAGACGTCTGCCCTCATAACCTTTCCTGGATCCACCCCAGGTTCATTTCCTCAAGTACCCGATCCTTTCGTGACAGTTTGCACTTGCCCAATGGATTCAGCTGGTGGTCAGGATCCCAGGACAGACCATCTCCAAGGCATTGCGAGCCACCTGGAGGGATTGGAAGCGATGCAGCAACAGTTGGCCCAGTTTTTACAGGAGATGTCACTCTGCCAGGATAATCTTAAGGGTTCTCTCGTTAATGTGAACTTGCCGAATGTTTCAAATCCATAGGCCACACCAGTCATCTAGGCTCCTGCTATTCCATCCCATCTGCATCTGCCGACACCCAATAAATTCGACGGGAACCCAAAGTTATGCCGGTGTTTTCTCAACCAGTGTTATGTACATTTCACACTCCAGCCAGCAAATTTTCCTTCCTCCAAATCCAAAGTGGCTTACATCGTGTCCCTTCTTTCTGGATCCGCCCTGGATTGGGTGTCACCACTGTGGGAAAGATCCGATCCTTTACTGGACAATTATCCAGAATTTCTGGTCTCTTTTAGGAGAATCTTCGAAGAGCCAGGAAGAACGACTTCAGCTGCCACTGAGATTTTGCGACTACGCCAAGGTAACTGTCCTGAGAGTCAGAATGTAGTCCAGTTCCAGATGCTGGCTTCTGAGCTGAAGTGGAACAAGAAAGCCTTGATCGCTGCGTTCTGGAGTGGTCTCTCTGACCGAGTAAAAGATGATCTCGCCACAAGGGATCTTCCTACTTTTCTGAATGGGGTTATCTCACTTTGTTACAAGGTAGACCTCAGATACCGAGAACACCAAGTTGAGAAGTCCAAGGGAGATCGTTATCGGTTTCGTCCAGTCACTCTTCCTAATGCCCCCATACCTGAATCATCCATTGAAGAGCTAATGCAAATTAATAGAGCTCGTCTAACCACCGAGAAGCGGCAAAGACATCGCCGTGACAACCTATGCCTTTATTGCGGAGGGACTGGTCATCTGGTGGCATCCTGCCCTCTTCGTCCGGGAAACTCCCGCTCCTAACTGGCATCAGGGACACCAGGTTAGGAGTTATGTTTCTGTCTCCATCTAAAAAAAAAATCTACCTTGCCTCTCTCTGGAATTTGAACAAAATTCTAAACTAGTGCTTTCTCTCCTTGATTCAGGAGCAGCGGAGAGCTTTATCACCATCGAACTCAATACCCATCACAACACTCGATCACAACATCACCTTATCTGCAGTGGGTGGCAGTCTTATCCTTATCCTCAATGGAACTGTAACCTCGTTAACTCAACCGGTATGAGTCCGGGTACGGGCTCTCCATACTGAGCTTATTCAATTTTTAATTATTCCCAAGGCCTCTCATGGGATTATATCAGGCTATCCCTGGTTGAATAAACACAATCCAAAAATCGATTGGAACTCATGCAGATTCTGTCCTGGGGGAGGCTTGTCATGAGTCTTGCTTACCTTGTATCAAACCTGTAAAAATACAGTTATCAGAGAATTCACAACTTCTGTGTCAGTATCATTCCTTCCGTGATGTATTTTGTAAAGCTGGGGCCGACTCCTTACCGCCACACCGAGACTGGGATTGCCCCATTGAGTTGTTACCGGGCAAAACCCCACCACGTGGTGGCACCTACCCTTTGTCTCTGCCAGAGACCAAGGCCATGCCTGAATACATTCAGGAGAATCTGCAAAAAGGCTTCATCAGACCCTCTACCTCTCCAGCCGGTGCGGGATTCTTCTTTGTGTCTAAGAAGGACGGAGGCCTCCATCCTTGTATTGACTATCGTGGACTGAACGACATTACAGTGAAAAATTGTTCCCCTTATCCTCTCATCACTGAGTTGTTTGACAGGGTCAAGGGATCTACAGTTTCCTCAAAGTTGAATTTAAGAGGAGCATACAACCTCATCCGAATACGACCTGGTGATGAATTGAAGACTGCTTTTAATACCCGGGATGGACACTTTGAATATTTGGTAATGCCTTTCGGCTTATGCAATACTCCAGCGGTCTTCCAAGGGTTCATTAATGAGATTTTCAGAGAGTTGCTCTATTTTTCAGTTGTGGTGTACCTCGACGATATCTTTGTTTTTTCTCCCTCTCTGGAGGAGCATTGGATACACGTGAAGGAAGTCTTATCCCATCTAAGGAAAAACCATTTGTTTTGCAAGATTGAGAAATGTGTTTTTGAGGTTCCTTCCATTTCTTTTTTGGGATACATAATCTCCGGATCTGGGTTGGAAATATATCCTAAGAAGGTGCAGGCCATTCTTGACTGGTCCTGTCCAGCTTCCCTAAAAGCTGTCCAGAGGTTCCTAGGATTCGCTAATTATTACAGACGATTCATTAAAGGTTTCTCTAACTTAGTGGCACCAATATCTGACTCGGAAAGGAATGGTTCCCTCTCAATGGCCCCCTACAGCTGAGTCAGCTTTCCAGTTGCTAAAACAAGGATTTTTCTCTTCTCCCATCCTGACAACCTGACATCGAAAACCCTTTCCTGTTGGAGGTGGATGCTTCTTCTGAAGCTATCGGATCAGTTCTGTTTCAGAAAATCGAGGATAACCGAAGCCATCCTTGTGGATATTTCTCAAAAAAATTCCTACCGGCTGAGAGGAACTATCCCATAGGACAACAAGAACTGTTGGCAGTCAAACTCGCTTTTAAAGGAATGGCAGTATTTGCTCGAAGGTGCATAGCATCCCATCATAGTTTATACAGACCATCGAAATTTACTTTATTTAAAACACATCCACTGTATCAGTCCTCGTTTGGCTCGTTGGGCAATCTTTTTCTCTCGTTTTAATTTCTCTCTAACATTCCACCCAGGATCACAAAACCTGAAGGCTGATGCCTTATCACAATCTCTCTTGTCCAAGAACCCTATAGAAGATTCTGCAGTGTCTCTAGTCCTGGAACCCAAGGTATTTGCCACCATCAATGTTCAACCTCCTCCAGGGAAAATCTTCATGGCTCCCTATCTTAGGAAACAGCTGTTAATATGGGCCCATAAGTCTCGCTTTTCCAGCCACACGGGTGTTCGCAAAACGTTAGAATTCCTCCAACGGTCCTACTGGTGGCTCGCCATGAAAACCGAAGGCTCTGAATTTATTTCCTCTTGCACCCAATGCGCACAGTACAAGCTGTCCTGGCAAGCTCCTGCAGGAGAACTTCTACCTTTACCCATACCGACTTGCCCCTGGACTCATTTATCCATGGATTTCGTAACCGACCTACCTGTCACTACCCATTTGGGTAGTGTTCAACCGCTTTTCTAAGATGGTACATTATATACCACTCAAAAAACTGCCCTCTGCTCTGTCAGGAACACCATCCGGTCCCGATGGAGAGCCCAGCCAGCAGCATTACTTACCTCTGCTCTCCACTTCATGGGTCTGGGCAGCCACTGGACTTCTTGGCAGCAATGCTCCAGCCACAGGGTGCAGACCTCTCCTCCACTCGTCCCTAGAAATGTATGATGTTTTCCTCCAAAATTGCCCACGGTGTCTCCAGTTCATGGGCGTGGCCATCTTGTTGTAGCCAGGGTCTACCTTTGTTTCCTGTCAGCTGGGACAATCACCAATCAGCAACAGGCACTGCATATAAAAACACTTCCTGGATGATCATTCAGTGCCTGTACAATGTCTTCTCAAGTCCTAGTATTTGGCTCCTGATATAATTTGATCTTGGACTTCCTGTTATTCTTGTGTCCTGCTCCGTGTTGCAAGACGCCACTTTGGATACGAAGCCTACAGCACCCAAAGACGCCACTTTGGATTAGAATTTATATGTCCTCTTCTAAGGATAATCGGGCGGATGCTTTACTCTGAGTGGAATTCGCATACAACAGTTGGTATCATTACTTTACTGGACAAACACCATTTCTCGCAGTCTATGGCCATCACCCCAGGGTGCCTGGATTCAACAGTCCTCCAGTCTTTGATGTTCCGGCAGTCAATGCCTCGCTACAAGAATTCTCCCAAATCTGGTCTCAGATCCACTCTTCTCTAGTGAAGACATCCAGTCGTTACAAGTTAGGGGCTGACAGGAAAAGAAGGTTCGTTCCCAGCATGAAAGTAGGGGATCAAATATGGCTTTCCACTCGTAACCTATGACTTCAGGTACCCTCAATGAAGTTTGCCCTTTGCTTCATTGGTCCTTTTACTATTACAGAGATGATCAATCCTGTAGCCTATAAATTAAAACTACCCACTTATCTCAAAATCCCAAACTCCTTCCATGTCTCCTTACTCAAACCATTGATCCTCAATCAATTCGTTCAAGTTCTGCCACCACCTCCTAAAGTCCACACCGAAAGAGGGGAGGCATTTGAGATAAAACAAATTCTGGATTCACTAGTCCGCTATGGTCAACTTCAATATCTCCTGGACTGGAAGGGTTACGGACTGGAAGAGAGATGTTGGGTGAAGAGTGAAGATGTCAATGCATCCCTTCTGGTTGCCAAATTTCATTCTGAGAACCCAGAGAAACCCAAGAGGTGCCCAGAGGTCACTCATATAGGAGGGGGTACTGTCACAACCAGGGCTGTGAGGGGTCAGGTCAGCGTAATTTACCTGTCCTGAAGCTCTGGCAGGGTCCCTCTGGCAGAGTGTGGGCATATGGAGATCTGCTCTGCATGCTACAGGGGTCTGGAGGCATAGTGTCCTGGTTGCTAGTGTGAGTAAAGCACACTCTGGCAGTGCTGCAGCACGACATGGGCACCGCCATCTTGGATTAGGTCAGGTGACTCTATTCGACAAATCCACTCAGAGCATTCCTGGGAGCCCTGGCAACCGTTTTTCACTTCCTCCAGGTATTTAAGGGCTGAATTGCAGTCCTCCATTGCCAGTGCAGCGTTATTCCCAGCCTAGCTGGGTGCTAGTTCTCTGAGCTCCTTCCTATTTCCATGATCCTGTTGAAGTCTCACATATCTATTGCTCCAGGTTCCAGCCTCCTAAGACACTCTGTGAATCAGCAGCGTTACTCCCTGCTACCACCCCAGAGGGAGCCTTGCTCAAACTAATCTGACAGATGGTGATCCTCCCCGTCTACCCAGTTACCTGTTGTGTGTACCCATAGTCCATTTTGAGTATACACCACTGTCAGAATCATGTCTTCACCAGCGGGTCACCCATGAGCCACACTCCTCTCAGACCAGCATCCTTTCAGTTCCAGACGTCTGCCCTCATAACCTCTCCTGGATCCACCCCAGGTTCATTTCCTCAAGTACCTGATCCTCTTGTGACAGAGAGTTGGTAAGTGTATATATATATATATATATATATATGTATATATATAATATCTTTTGCCAAAGGCTATGTAACGCTTCAGATTGCAGTTCCAATGGGGACTGTAGTGTGCACCTATGGACCAAGCTCCAAATAGTGTAGGTTTTAATACCATCTTCAAAAGGCATTAGCCACTTTGTGCCTCAGCAGGCATTCTCAGGAAAGGGTCTTTATTATCCCTGTCCTGCAGCCTCCTCCCTTCTCCAATGTGTTTGGGAAAAGGACGCTGCATGCATGCGCAATGTAAAAAAATCAATAAAGATTATCAGGGGTGCGTAGGGGGGTGGGTACTATTTAACCAGGCCCAGGCCAGTAGCACGGCAGGCAAGGAGAGAGAGAGGAGACTGCTGCCTCTCTCTCCCCAGCCCATTACATGCTGCTCTGTGCTGGGCTGCGGAAGGTCCAGTGAGGCTGCTGCCACTAAGCATCAGCAGTCAGTCCTCTCTCTCCCTGCAAGTGTTACAGGGGGCGGCATCTCTCTAACAAACTTTTTTTTTTTTTTTAAATGGTAGGGGAAGTGGCCATGCTGCCTCAATCTGGCCACACCCCCTGTACCTGGGCCTATCTCTGCTCTTGATGGCCCTGAATACATAGTCGGGGCTAATCCAGTGACCCTCTCTGAGATTTTTCAGAAAAACACACATACTTTGTTTGCAAAGCTCCACAATTCTCGTCTTACCATCTTAAATGATCTTAATAAGCTCCAAAATACAGTTTTTGTTCCTGAAATAGGTCTCTTGGTTGCACTGTCTACCTCTGGTCTAGCTCTTGCAGTTTTCTCTCTTACCATGTGTCACAAACTCTCGAACGGATTATGGATGCGACCCGGATTTTGGGAATTTGCTAGACCTATGCCTGAGGCGCGCAGTCTAATGTGCCGGTGTTATTCACCAGGGACTCTCGCAAGAAGTTATGGACTTGGCTGCGTCCGACACACAGGTCGCGGCCCTCAGGTTAGGTTCCTCTATACAGTTGCTGGTGTACACAGGATGAAGTGCAGAAGAATAAACGTAGTCAACAGGCCGGATCAATACCAACAGGCGAGACAGTACCAGGGAGCAGACGTAATCAGGTCACAGGGAATACCAGATATCAGATGCAGTACGAGGGAGTGAGACGAAATCGGAGTCACAAACAAGCCAGGGTCAGGATCAGAATAACTGGTAATGCACAGGAACGCTGGAGTATGGTATGGAGCCTATACTCTGGTACTGGAGTGCTCCCAGAGTCTCCCTTATATATGCAGTGCAATTTCAGTTGCTTCATGTGACATCACAAAATGGGCGTGTACGGCCCTTTAAATACTCAACATGTCTGCGCGTCCCCGTAGGGAGCCACGCCCGCCTGCATCAGGAGAGAGAACGAGCGACGGGGACCAGCGTCAGGTGCAGGGAACACCCCGCCTGCTGTCCCTTCACAGACCAGCGCCGCCGGACCCGGTAAGTGTGTTTCAGCGTCCGGCGCACTGTGACACCATGGGGTGGCAGATGTGAGTAGGATAGAAATGCTTTCTCTTGTAAGTCTGATTCCTGCTGTAGATCTGCCAAACAAACAAATATCTGCCATTTACTTTATTAACGGCTGCTTCTCACGTTTCATGCTTCACATAATGACTGCTTCGCATTAAAAACAATACACACATTATCTTACATACTCCCCTTCCCCTTCCGAGTGCCAGGCTCATAATTATCATCCTCTTCTTTTATTTATTTTGAGCCTATTCCAATAGGTCTTCTAATTTTGCTAACAGTTTGCTTCAGCGTGCATGTAGCAACAATAAAGTCTTATTCGCCTTCGTTAACTTTCTTGTCGGGATTCTGCTGTTGGGATTGAGACCGGCAGCCGCATAACTACATCCCCCTTGTGACACCTCATGACATCTCCAGGTCTACTAGCACCTTGTCAAAGTATTTTTGGAGCCCCTTTCCCCTCCATCCAACTATGGTTCTAATTAAAATTTTGAAACATATCTCCTTATTTTTACTTAAAACATTATTCCACAAATGAGAAACAAATAAATATGAAGAACATATAAGTGACATATAACAATGCCATCAGTACTGCCCCACATGAAATACCCACAGAAATACCCCACATTGCCCATATAATGCCCCTATATGCCACTGCCCCACCATACCCCAAGATGCCATTGCCACCACTGTGCTCCAAGATGCTATTAACCCCGCAGTGCTTACCTAATGCTGGACAAAATAATGTCATGCTGGCTGCTGCAGTGTGCTGTTGCTCAGACCCATCTGCCAAGAAGCCTGTGCAGGTACTTAAAATGTCCCGTGATGATGGGTACATGGTAGAGAAACAGAAGTTTATTTCAACCACAGTACTTCCTGAGTACTGCCATTTACCATTCACACCTTGTAAGCTTGATCTCATGCTACAAATCATGAGTCTTCTTCTCCAGATGAGGTTATTAGAGGAGCTGAAGGCATGGGCAGCTAGCAGTCCAAGCACTGGACAGACACCCCAGTGCACAGGTCCAATGGCCCTGCAAGAGGGGAATCCATTGCTCACATTATTTATCAGTTTCAATAAAATGCCTTAACATTGATTTTATGATTTTATAGTGTGATTGAACCGCTCAACTAGACCCGTCTGTCTGTGGATAGTGTAGGCAGATGTTCTCACCACAGTGACCTTCAAGAGCTTCAGTGCCCCTTGTAACAATCAGGACATAAATTGGTACCTTGATCTGTCAAGATCACCATTGTTAAACCCATCCGAGATAATACTTCCACTAATTATGTGCACACCTGTTTGGAGCTGGCTGATTTTCAGCGGTCTACTGATAATCAAAGCTCCACAAAATCTAGCCCCATCAGCATAGGTACCAGTCCAGTAAAGCTAACCATAATTCTATCTATAATTCTGTCCCTACATAGGCGTCTACCCACAAGATTTGTGTGAACCAAAGAGAGCATTTGCTTTATAAATGGTGCTGGGACAAGCAATTGTCATATTACCCCCAGTGTTTGTTTATGATGAACCTTTTGATACAAAATGTAATTCTGCAAAATGAAACAAAGAAATCTGAGGTCTTTCACATTGTGCTAAAGTTGACCATCAACAGACACAACATTTGTATAATCCCTTTGAACTAGGGGTGTGCACCGGCCACTTTTCGTGTTTTGTGTTTTGGTTTTGGATCTGGATCTTTCTTCGTGTTTTGGATCTGGATTGGTTTTGCCAAAACCACCCTTCTGTGTTTTGGGTTCTGGGTTTTGTGTTTTGTATTTGTATTTTTTTTTTTAAAAAGCATAAAAACAGCTAAAATCACAGAATTGATGGGTTTTTATGCTCCTATGCAATTATTAACCTCAATAACCTTCATTTCCACTCATTTCCTGTCTATTCTGAACACCTCACACCTCACACCTCACAATATTGTTTTTATGGCCAAAAGGTTGCACCGAGGTAGCTGGATGACTATGCTAAGCGACACGAGTGGGCGGCACAAACACGTGGCCCATCTAGGAGTGACACTGCAGTGGCAGACAGGATGGCAGTTTGAAAAACAAGGCCCCAAACAGTACATACTGCAAAGAAAAAAAAGAGGTGCAAGATGGAATTGTCCTTGGGCCCTCCCACCCACCCTTATGGTTGTATAAATAGGACATGCACACTTTAACAAACCAATCATTTCAGCGCCAGGGTCTGCCACATGACTGTGGCTGAAATGATTGGTTCGTTTGGGCCCCCACAAAACAAGCTGGTAATTAATGTGTCCCTGCACAAACTGGCTCTACGGAGGCAAGATGTCGTCCTCATCCTCCTCATCCACCGATTCCTTGGATAAAACAGGAAAAAGGGATTTAGGTGTCCCTGGACTGCTTACGGTCTTACCCAAAGTTTCTGAAATTGACAGTAACTTTTTATGAATGCGCTGCAGGTGACGTATAAGGGAGGATGTTCCTAGGTGGTTAACGTCCCTACCCCTACTTATTTCACCTTTACATATGGTACATATGGCAAGACAGTTGTCGTCCGGATTTGGATAGAAATATTGCCAGACCAAAGAGGTGGAATGTTTGGTCTTCTGCCCAGGCATGACCGTGATGGTCTTTTTCATCCCACGGACAACAACTGTCTCCCCCGGAGCCTGATTTAAACAAACCACATCACCATCAGAATCCTCCTCGCCAACTTCCTCCTCAGCGCCAGCTACACCAGTATCCTCATTCTGTTGTACTTCAACAGTGACATCTTCAATTTACATATCAGCAAGTGGACTGTGGGTGCTCCTTTCAGCACTTGCAGGGGGCTTGCATTGGTTGAAAGAGCCACCTCTTCCCGTCCAGTGCTTGGAAGGTCAGGCATCGCAACCGCCACCACACTTGGACTCTCCTTGGGGATTTGTGATATCTTCTTAGAACGCACTGTTCTTCGCTGTGCTTTTGCCAGCTTAACTCGTTTGATTTTTTTAGCAGGAGGAGGGCTTCCATCGTCATGTGAAGCTGAACCACTAGTCATGAACATAGGGAAAGACCTTAGCCGTTCCTTGCCACTCCATGTCGTAAATGGCATATTGGCAAGTTTACGTTTCTCTTCAGATGATTTAAATGTTTTTTTTAAGGTCATTTTCCTGAACTTTGTCATTTGGGATTGTATGTGCCCTCTACTATGACATTGGGCATCGGCCTTAGCAGACGACGTTGATGGCATGTTATCGTCTATGTCATGACTAGTGGCAGCTGCTTCAGCACTAGGAGCAAGTGGTTCTTGATCTTTCCCTATTTTATTTTTATCGGAGAAAGTTTGGTCCTCCATTTATGTTATAATGATATATACGTGCGCCTAAGGCGCACACAAACACAGAAAATATTTTTTATTTTGTTTGGAGTGTACTTTGGGGGTAACAGCACCGTTTAACGGACAAGCCAGCCATCCCTTTACTAATGGGACACAGGCGCACGCTTGGCGCTGCTCCTTTGTTGATGCACATGCAGCCACAGTGCACACAATTCACAAACACAGAAAAAATATATTTTTTTTTTGCACTTGGGGGGAGCACCCCTGATGGACAGAGCACCCCCTGGACAACACTACAGTACCCCTTTAGGACTGGGACACTGCACAGGACTTTGGAGTGGACACAGCCCCTACGGACAACTGACTGCACAACACAGTCCAGCCAGCCCCTATGGACTTTGAAGGAGTGGACACAGCCCCTATGGATAACAGCAGCACAGCGCAGCACAGCACAACACTACACTACATTACACAGCCCAGCCAGCCCTAACTCCCACCCTCCCTCTTCACTGTCCACAGCCGAGTGAGAAAATGGCCCCGACGCGGGTACCTTATATTGGATCCAAAACCCGCGAGACCCGGAAGGCGGGATGATGAAGTTTTGCCTCGATTTCAGATCCGAGTCAGGCGGGAAAAGTCGAGCCTGACTCGGATCGGCCTCGGATCGGGGGGGCTCGGGGGGGTTCGTATTTCAGAAATCCGAACCCGCTCACCCCTACTTTGAACTGCTCTAAGATCAGGAAATAGTGCAATCAAAATGGTTAGCTATACCTTGTTGTTGTTACGCAAATCTCTGTCATCATCGGAACCAGAGTCCGTCGCATACCCCTCTCCCCCACCATAACGTCTAATGAAACCCAGTCCTTAGGTTCTGTTCTATATGCAGGTTTTAGGGTTTATTTCCTGATACACTGTTGGTTCTGGACTAACAGGACCAATAGTCACCACCTCTGAAAAGGAACAGGTCATCTGTGGGCATCACTATGCTCTCATCCTCCCCAGGACAAGAAAATTGGGTCCTGAACAATGCTGGACTCCAAAGACTGAATGGGTAGACCCCCTTCCAGCTAATCCAGACCTTGCCCATTGAGAATCCTTTTGTGCAGGTAAAAGAACAGTGACGGAATGAGCTTCCCCAAGAAGAACCTGAAGAACCTGGCAATGGAGCTGTGATTCCTTCTCCCCCTGCTACTGGTTTCCATTGGCAATATAGTTGTTAATATGATGGGGGACAGCTGAGGGCTTTCCAAGTCAGCCATTAGCCCGCCCACTCTTCTTGTCATTGCCAATTTCTCCATGCATGAATCCAGACTCCTTCTGGCGCCTTATAAATAAAATATAATAATAATAATATCCTCAGATTTTTCATTTACTTTCCTGAAACATAAAGAAGGGAAAACCCAGTGCTTTTGTTTTCTGTTAAGTGAGCTTCAGCCTGATAAAACCCCTGTAGAAGTAAATTAGAACCCTGGGGCTGTGGTGACATACTGTATTAGGAATGTTTTCATTTTACAAGTGTTGTAGTTTATTATCCGTAACAAAATTATTTCTTGGAATTTTTTAATTGCACGTAATCATATCATCATGTTTCAGATCATATTGTTATTTCTACAAAAACAGCCTTTGTTGGAAATGTGTGTGTACAGCTGCGGTGGTATGGCAGAGTTAAGTAGAAACCAGCGGAATGCCTTAATACTACAGACAGCCAAGTTGCTTGACCAGTTGTTTGGTTTATTTGGAGATAGATAATGCACAACCGAACTCACTGGTTGATTAGGAGTGGAGCTTGAGTGAAGCAGGGTATGATACAGCTCACCAGCTGGTGAGTTTATGGCTCTGGCTGTGTCATGTCCAGGGTTTCTCGTCATAGTGTTCGACGGGTAATACCTGTGGCAGGGGGCATCTGGCAGTGGCACTGGTGTTTGGCGAGAGGCATTGGCTGTGCACGGTTCTGTGCAGTCATGTTGTCATGGCATGGGTGCCGCCATCTTGCCTCTAGCCATGTGATGCAGCTGTCTAATCCTGGTGTGTCATGTGCTCTCTTTGGCCAGTCACGGTACGGCATTCAGTATTTAGGGAGGTCCAGAACCTCTCTTCATTGCCAGTGCAACGTGTTTCTCAGGATAGCTGAGAGAGAGTTCCCTGTGCTCACCACCTGTTTCCTGTGATACGCTACCTGTCTGCCTGCTTGTCTGCTCCAACCCCACTGGACTACCCTGCATCCTACATTACCTTCCCCTTGCCTGAGTACCTGAGTCAGCTGGTCACCCTGCACCTTGCCTCCACTGACACTCTGCTGGATAATCCTTCCACAGCCTGCATTCTTCATTTCAGCCACCACACCTGATTTCTCCAGCCTGTCATCAACTGGACATTTCCCTATTAACCAGTCACTACCTGGACAGTTCCCATGGTCTGCCACTACCTGAACATTTTCTATTTAACCAGTCACTACCTGGACATTTTTCATTGTCTGTCACTAACTGGACTTTTTCCCATTACTTCACCACCGCTCCCAAGTGCACTTATCGCTATATCTGGAATTTAGTTTTTGTCATGTTTATGTCTATCAAACCACTCATTAAAAGTTCCACCTTTTCATTTAAACCTGCTTCAGTGTCTGTTCCTATCACTACCCCGGGCCCACAACAAAACCAGAACCTCACAGGCGGGTATCACTGCAGGATGCTGGAACAGCATAGCCCAGTTTTGGAAACAGGATGGACCCACACATTTCTTTTATTATTTAAAAAAATATATTTTTATTATTATTTTCAAGAAATAATGATAGGACACTACAAAGTACAAAAACATTGAGATGCATATTACATTGAATCAACAATTCTGGATTATAGAGTATAGTAATTCCCTGCAAAATATAGAAGGATGCAATAGACATAATATAAGCAGAGAAGAAAAAAGACAATATACACAACCCAACAATATCAAGTAAAGAAATAATAAAAATAATAAAAATACAAATAATATTAAATAAAAAAAAAATTCAATGAGACCAGAGTGCACCAAAAATAAAATTTCAAACAGATACAAGTGTAAATATTTTCAATAATGATATCCAAAGGGCTTCAATTCATCATACAGAAGTGACTCTCAGCTATGTCAGATTGCGAGTCAGGAACCAACAAGTTGTTTCGAATACTTTTGATATGTTAGTTTGTGTAGAGGAGTCGAGTGAGTCTACAAAAGGGACCCATTTTTTATAAAAAGAAGCTACACCCTCTTCAAGAGCCAGAAACAAGGCTTGCCTATCATAATAAAGAGTTTTTAGCAGGCATGATTTTACTGTGCCCAAGAAAGGAAGAGTAGAGGATGTCCAATTACACAAAATAACCTTTTTGGCAATTGTAACAATAATAGTCAATAAAGGTATAAATGATTATTCAAGCATCCCCAATTGCCATTTAGAAAAATCAGCACAAAGTAAAACAACGAGATCCATTGAGAAATGACAGTGAAAAATAGAATTCATATAATAAATTACTTTGCCCCAAAACTTTTGAATCTTGGGATATTGCCAAAAATTATGATAAAAATTTGCATTAGGGCGCTTACATTTCAAGCAGTCACCTGACTCCTCTAAAACCATATGTCGGTCTACGAGCTTGAGAGATGTAGACACGGTGAATTGTTTGTATATGAACTTCCTGTAACCATGAGCAGCGTAGATATCTCAACACAGAATCATAGTGAAGCAAGAGACAATCAGAGAATACAATAGAAGGAATCTCATGTTTCCATGACGCCACAGTTTGCCTGCACATCTGAGAAGGTGTATGTCTCAACAATTCTGAACACAGGTATTTTATATGGATGCAATACAATAAAAGCTAGCAACGAATGAATATAGGCCCTGATTCAGAGCCGGTCGCTCTGACAGAGCTCTCGCTCTGAATCAGGGCCGGTCTTTTTTTCTTTAGAACGGCCTCCTGGCCGCTTGCATAGCTGTGGGTGACCACTCACAGCTATAGGGAGCGGCCATGATGATGTTCGTGATGGTCAAGACCATCGCGACCATCGGGCTTGCGACGAGACCCTTGTGGTAGGGTCTCGTTTCCGCAAGCCCAAGAGAAATTTCGGCTCTAACAGAGACAGAATCTCTCCACTGACATCACTTGTGATGTCAGTGGGGCCGGCCCCAAACGGTAGGCGTTCTCATGGGAACGCCTCCGTTTGGGCAGCCACGCCCCCGGCCTGCCCACCAAAGGGGGCGTGCTGTCACTCAACATCGACAGCATGCCCCCTTTGGTGCGAGACACGGAGCGATGGATTGCCCGCCGCTATCCGGGTCTCGCGCATGTGTACGATGGAGCCGGCTCCGTCGTGCGCATGCGCTCTGGGCCACCATCTTCCCGGATGCGAGCGCTCAGCGCTTGCAACCGGGTCTGAATCAGGCCCATAGTATGGAGAATCCAACTTTTGTAATTGTTGTAATATTGATCTAACATAGTGGGTAACTTGCAAATACATATAAAACTGTCTATGTGGGATTTGATAACAGTCATGTGATGCAGTGAATGAAAGAACAACAGCCCCCGGGTCAAACACATCTCTGATTTTGGAGATACCTCTATCTCTCCAGTGCAGAAAAAAAGATTCTCAAAACCAGGAGGAAAAAGTGGATTACCCCAAAAAGAAATACATTTGGAAGCTGTGTAAGGCCTAGACAATATAGAGCAAATAGATTTCCATGCTAAATAGGTGTCATAGAACAGAATATTGTTATAAATATGACTGGGTATAAGTCTCCCGGGTATATGGAGCAAATCTGCTGCAGAATAAGGGGCAGATAATGCTGATTCAGAAGGTGCATGGGCATAGACTTCCCTAGACAATAGCCAATCACTAATATATCTAAAAAAAATAGCCTTAGAGAACAAATTAATGTTCGGTAAACCCAATCCACCCTTTTCCCTGGGCAACTGCAACTTGGAGGCAGCTATCCTTGAACGCTTACCCTTCCACAAAAATTCAGCAAAAATTTTGGTACAAAATTTTATATGTAAGAGTGAGAGGGGAAATAGGAAGCATTTGGATGGGATAAGAAAGTTTGGGAAAAACCACACTATTAATTAAAGCTAGGTGACCTAGCAGTGACAAAGGTAAAAGCTTCCAGGCCTCCGACAATTTAGCCATCTGAGTTAATACCGGGGTGAAATTCAGCTTATAAAGGGAAGATAAATCTAAGGGGATGGTTATACCGAGATATTTAATACTGGAAGTGGTAATATGAAAATGGCCATAAGCTGGGTCCTATTTTCAAGATTGAATCATAGTTTTATGATGGAGAAGTTAGGGCAGTTTGACTGTGATTGTAAATCAAAGTATTCATTCAAATATACTAGGTAACCATAAAAATTTAAAACAATAATATTTTCCATACAATCTAGTCAGCACCATCTTCCACATGGTGGGCTTATCGAACACGTCTGTCTCTATGGTAAATGTATATATAACTTTACCAGGCCTTTGATTTATTAACCAGGTAGAACAGGTTTACAGGATGACACAGGGTTAACACAGCAGGTATGTACAATGAGTACACAGTGCACATATAATGTATGTACCAGATCCTGCCAGGAATGTATAGGGGAGACAAAGGATCTCATTCAGACCCGGTTTCAAGCGCCGATGCGCTCGCAACCGGGTCGATGGTTAGGCACTGTGCACAGGCAGCGGCCGCACTGCGCGTGCGCAAGCCCCGTTGCGAGAGAGGAACTCTCTCTGGAGCTCGCTACAAAAGGGGTGGCTGTCGATGTTGATCGACAGCTCGCCCCATTTTGTAGGCGGGGCGGGGGGGTGGCTACACAAACGGAGGCGTTCCTTTAGTGGGGAGCTTCCTGCTCGATCAGACCATCAACCTGGTCAGTCGCTAGCTAGCGACCAGGAGGCCGCACTAAAGAATAGAAGCGGTCGCCTTCATTCAGAATGAGCGCTCGCTTCTTACGAGCGCCTCTGAATGAGGGACAAATTGTGGACAGTGGATTATGCACTCTAGCTTATAGACATGTAGCGGTGTGGCAGTGATGGTACAGTGAATCTTGCAGGTCACCGTAATGCCATCTCATACACTCCATTGCGGAGGCTCTCAGGGGCCCATTTTTTCAGTATTGAGGACAGAGCTGTAGATGCGTGGTATGGTCGCACATGCACAGTAGCACCAAGGTTGGAGGTTGTGCCTCCGGCAGTCGGGGATCCTGGCGCCAGACAGAAACAGTACAGGGCACTCTCCTAACAGTACTGAGTTTACCTGAATCAAACATTGAAGTCCAAAAGCAGACGCATCCTGTGGATATTGGAGGCTGCACATGCATGCAGAGAGCATGCGCTGCACCATTCACATGCACTCAGATGGAAATGATGAGAGTAGATAGTTTGCTATATGAGTGGGCAGATCTATCTTTCCATGAAATGGGAATTTCTCAGAGGCAACTTTCGGATACAGGGTGGATGCATGAAACTGATCTGTCCATGTTTGTATCAAGGCTCTGTCGTGGCCATGGAGGCAGATATCCGTGCTTCTCTGAGGAACGCGGATGTAGATGGTACGCTTATTTCAGATCTATTATACCCAGCATGGGGTAAGTATAAGTGCCGATACTAATGATGTCCATTATGGCTGTACCCGGGAACACAGTGGGCAAAGTGAAATGAAAGCATGTAGATGTAAGGACACTCAAATTAGTATAAGATAATAAATCTGGCTGCCGTGGATGTCAGCATGTGCCGGCACTTTGCAGCTGACTCAGGACCGTTGTGTGGCAGATGTATCAGAATGAGAACTCAGTTGAGCTGCAGCACCCACTGATTTTTATATCTGTTCAGTATGGGATGTAGTTAATAACCCAGCAGACAAGATGCTGGCGGTCGTTATACCGCCGTCGGCATCCCACCACCAGGCAAAATGCCGACGCCACAATCTCTGCACGAATCAGGATACCTGCGTCTGAATCCCGACAGCTGGCATCCCGATCGTAAGGGACCGGAGGCAGGTAAGTATGAGCCGCGGTGAGAGGGGGTGGTTAGGTTTAGGCACATCCTGAGGGGACTTGGGGTTAGGCACCCCCCAGGGAGGGTTAGGGGGAGGAGAGGGGGGGTTAGGGTTAGGCAACCCCCCCCGGAGATTTAGGTTTAGGGTGTGGGCAGGGGGGTTAGGTATAGGCACTCCCAGGGGGGGACTTGGGGTTAGGCACCACCCCGGGAGTTTTAGGGTTAGGCACCACCAAGGGAGGGTTATATACTTACCTTCCTTCGTTGGGGTCTCCTCCTGTCGTGCTTCCGCGGTCGGGATTTAAACAGCTGCCAGTATTTCAATCCCATTCTGTTCAGTATTGCTGGTAATGTGATGAGCACAGTCTGCACCTACTAAAGGTCAACAAGAACTACACACAAAGAGCCCTTACAGTATTTAAACAGAAGTTGATGTGCATCATTACTAAAAACATATTTTAATACATATAAAACAAATATACCCATAACATAAGAATGATATTTAGGGCCGTATTCAATCAGCCGCAATAAGTCCAAATCCACGCAAAAGTATCGCGGGTGACGTCATTTCGCTAGGCGGAAACATTTCACCCTAGTCAATTGCAAAGATTTGTCGCGTACGCGGAAAGTCAAAGCAATGTAATAGGTAGACAAGTTTCGCATATGAATAGCTGGCGGAAAAAAGTGCAGAAATGCGGTTTTGGGGTGCAAAGGTCCCCGAAGGTTAACTGCGTCAAAAAACTCCCCCCAAAAATTGAGGAACACCCCAAAAAAAAGAAATTGAAAAAGGGGGCAAAAAAACCCCAAAGTTGGGCTACAAACTTAAAAACTAGCGAAATAAGCTTTTGGGGGTTCTGCAAGTATGGGGGAGGTGGTTTTTTTGGTTGCAGGTGCTTGCTGAAGGTGCATTTTTCATGTTTTTTTTAAACCTCACTTTTGCAAATTTTAACCATGCTTGCACCCATTTTCATGTACCCCAAATTTGCAGGGACTAGTTATTTTCTCCCCCCCCAAAAAAACTGCTAAATGCCATTCTTCACCACTTATGCAAATACGCTAATTAGCAGCTATTGAGAACATTTAAGTACCCCAAATTCCTTCAGTATGGCTATTCGGGGGCAACTAAATTGATCCCCAATGTTAGTGCATCTTTTGGGGGTGTCAGGCTGATTTTTCAAAATCTGACAGCAGTTTTCACCTGTTTGCGTTTCGCCGGGTCTCGTTTTCGTGTCCTTTGGAATTGAATAGGGGGGAAAAGTGGGGGCGTGCATGAAAGCAGACACTGGCCTCGCCACTCCTAGAAAACGGAAGTGACAAGCCCCCATTTTCGGGAACATGGCTGTCGCCATCTTCCTCACCCCCAAGCCACAGCAGCAAGTCAGTCATTCTGCAGCTTAAGGGCAGCACAACTCTAGTTGCAGAGGGAGACCTGCAGAACCTGTACATGAGCATAAGGTTATAGAAAATCTAATAGCTCGTGATTGATTCAGCAAATAATCATGACATAGTAAAATATTTATGGTGTAAGATATGGGAAAAGGCAGAAAAGTGTGGTTGCCTTGCATGGTGCTGGATGAGCAAAGGCTGAACATGAAACTGTGTTCTGTTTAGTTTATAGGTGACTGAGAAACTGTAGTGTGCATGAATCATTGATTATCAAATTTTCTTTGTTCTATGGTTTAGGATTACCACCTAGCAACAGCTGGTGAGCTTGGGCAGCAAGCATCCTATTTCTCCTCTGAAAGGCAGAGGAGTGACATTTCTCCCTCACTAACCTGCCAACACTAACAGTGAGGCTGCACCTAGAGATGGCCAACAACCATTCATGGTTAACTGCTGATGGCCGATGGTTTTGCCAATGATGGCAGAGAGCCAATGGTTTTCCGCCATCAATGGACGAATGGGTCCCAACAGGCTTAGCCCACCGCCTAGCAGCCGCTAAGCCCCACCCCTATTTCTGATCGGTCTACAGCTTGCCATGTCCACAGCAGCACTGGCCATCAAGGGGTTCACCATAGATGTTTTTTGTGCCATCGAAGGTTATCACTGATGGAACCATTGATGGTGACCATCCATGGACACCCCACCAATGGCCATCCTTAGCTGCACCTGCCCAGCAGGCTAGGTTGTGCACAGATCACATTATTATTATTATCATTTATTTATATGGCACCACAAATGTTCCGCAGTGCCTTACAAAGTACATAAACAAGTTGTAGACAAGCGGCTTACAGAACAATACAATACAGGACCAGGACATGGATAATATATATTGCTACATTAGCAACCATAACACCCAGATAATCAACAGAGCATAAGCAACCACGTGTTAGGTGCCCTAGTGGAGAGTAAGAAGTAGATGAAACTAAAGTAGGGAGAAGCACAAGAGGGTAGAGGGACCTGCTCATTAGAGCTTACATTCTAAAAGGGAGGAGAAGACAAACAGAGGTGACATAGATGGGGTAGATGGGGAGGAAGGAGCATGTAGCAGGGAGTTAGAATGATAGCTGGAAGACTTTGATGATGTAGTGGGTCTTAAGAACCTGTTTGAAGGATTGCAAAGAGGTGGAAAGTCTGATGTGGAGTGGGAGAGAGTTCCAGAGGTGGGGAGCAGTGCTGGCAAAATCTTGGAGGCGGGAGTGGGAGGAAGTAATCAGCTGGCCTGAAAGGCAGCATGCATTAGTTGAACGAAGAGAGCGGAGAGGAGAGTGAATGGAGATGAGATCAGAGATGTATATGGGAGAAGATTGGGTGAGGGCTTTGTAAGCGAGTGTGTGAACCTTAAATTGGGTTCTAAAAGGGAAGGGGAGCCAGTGGAGGGCTTGCAGGAGATGGGAGACAAATGTAGAGCATTTGGAGAGGAAGATAAGCCGTGCAGCAGCATTAAGGATAGACTGGAGAGGAGAGATATGGGATTTGGGGAGGCCAGATAGGAGGAGGTTACAGTAGTCCAATCAGGAGATGACCAGTGAGTGTATGAGGGTTTTAGTAGCATCCTGGGTGAGATAGGGTCTGATCTGACAGGACTGTGAAAGGTTCTGGATATGTGGTTTGAAGGAGAGGGATGAGTCCAGGATAACTCCAACACAGTGCACCTTGGGACTAGATGAGATAGTTATTCCATCAATTGATAAAGAAATAGTGGGAAGTGAGATTATGTGGGAGGGTGGGAAGACGATCTTTGACATATTAAGTTTAAGAAATCGCTGGGACATCCAGGAAGAGATAGCAGAGAGATAGTTGGAGATACAAGTCAGAAGAGAGGGGGAGAAATCAGGGGAGGAAAGGTAGATTTGAGCATCATCAGCATAGAGATGATATTGGCAGTCAAACGAGCTGATGAGTTCACCTAGAGAGGAAGTATAGAGGGAGAATAGGAGAGGTCCAAGTACAGAATCTTGGGGAACACCTACTGTAAGAGGCTGTGGAGGGGATAGAGGAGTCATCAGAGGAAACTGAGAAAGATCGGTCAGAGAGGTAGGACGACAGCCAGGAGAGGGCAGTGTCACATAGACCAAGGGAGTGAAGGATATGCAGCAGGAGAGGGTGGTCCACAGTGTCAAAAGCAGCAGAGAGATCAAGGAGAATGAGAAGAGAGTAGTGGCCTTTGGATTTGGCAGCAAGGAGGTCATTGCTGACTTTTGTGAGGGCAGTTTCAGTGGAGTGGAGAGAACGGAAGCTGGACTGAAAATGGTCAAGGAGAGAGAGGGAGGAAAGAAAATCAGTAAGCGTTTGTATACAATCCACTCAAGGAGTTTGGAGGCAAAAGGGAGGAGAGTGGAGGCAAAAGGGAGGAGAGAGATGGGTCGGTAGTTAGAAAGAAGGTTAGGATCAAGGGTAGGTTTTTTAAGAATGGGGGAGACGAGGGCATGCTTGAATGCAGAAGAAACAGTGCCTGTTGAGAGGGAGAGGTTAATGAGGTGGGCAAGATGGGAGCAGGCAGAAAGAGAGAGGAAGCGGAGGAGGCGGGAGGGGGTAGGATCAAGGGGGGAGGTGGAAGGGGGGGAGGACCGGATGAGGGCCATGACTTCCTCTCCAGAAACAGGGGAGAAGGATGTT
Organism: Taudactylus pleione; assembly: GCA_031769625.1. Lineage (NCBI taxonomy): Eukaryota > Metazoa > Chordata > Amphibia > Anura > Myobatrachidae > Taudactylus > Taudactylus pleione. Next base: position 3,414,099 of record JAUIMM010000257.1, read on the forward strand.
AGAGTTGGTAAAGTTGATGGGGAGGGGTGATCTGGGAAAGGAGGAGGTGGAGAGCTGGGGGCCTGGTTGGATATGATGTCCTGACGTATGGAATCAATTTTAGATGTAAAGTAGGTAGCAAAGTCAAGGGCAGAGAGCAAGAAGGGAAGACGAGGAGGGGGTGGGCGAAGGAGGGAGTTGAAAGTGGCGAAGAGACGCTGGGAACTAGAGGACTGAGAGAAGATGAGGATCTTGAAATATGACTGTTTTAGAGAGGGAGAGAGCAGCACTATAGGATGAGAGCATAAATTTGAAATGGAGAAAATCTGCCTTAGAGCGTGATCTTCTCCACTGTCGCTCCACTCCACTGTGGATCGTGAACACTTTAGCAGGTATCTGGTGCATTTGGAATGCCAGGGTTGAGGAGTAGATCTGCGAGTGTGAGTAGTGATCGCCGGAGCAACAGAGTCCAGAGCAGAAGTAAGGGAGGCATTGTATAGGGAAGTGGCTTGTTCAGAGCAGGAGAGAGAGAGGATAGGGGAGAGAAGTGAGTCAAGCAGGAAAGAAAAGGAAACTGTGTCAATAGCGTCAATGTTACGCTTAGTGATGGCGGCTTTTGGAGGTAGAGTAGGGGAAGGAGAGAGGGACAGGTTAAAAGAGAGAAGGTGATGGTCAGAAAGTAAGCAGCTGGTGGGGCTGCTTCTCACTAAATCAGAGTTTTGAATCCTTACTGGTAGCAATCCTAAAAACGTGAACACCTCAGGGTTAATATTGTGTGTGTTGGAAAACAAGTAGAATAATATCCATACTGTCTGAGCAAACTTTTGACTTTTGATCCTTGCACTTCTGCATCTATATTGTTTGAGCATAACAATACATGGAAGTAAGAGCAACTTCCTTTATAAATTTTGTCAATTACAGTTGGAATAACAATGACTGTACACACCTGCACCTTGTACACCTGCACCATGTACACACCTGCACCTTGTACACACCTGCACCATGTACACACCTGCACCTTGTACACACCTGCACCATGTACACACCTGCACCTTGTACACACCTGCACCATGTACACACCTGCACCTTGTACACACCTGCACCATGTACACACCTGTACCTTGTACACACCTGCACCATGTACACACCTGCACCTTGTACACACCTGCACCATGTACACACCTGCACTATGTACACACCTGCAGAATAAAGGCCCTCATTCAGAGCCGCTCGTTAACAGCAGTACGCTCGTTGCGTTCCGATGTTGACTAACCGCGCATGCGTCGGTGTTACACTGCGCATGTGCGTACGGCAGATTGCGAGCTTTTTTTGACTCGTTCGTAAAATAGCGTACTGGAAGTGACATGTCAAATGTGATTGACAGAACAGGGTGTTTTTGGGTGTTGACGGGGGTGGAGATGGAAAAACGCAGGCGTGGCGAGGCGTTTTTGGGGCGTACATACATTAGCAGATGCGAACGTAAAATGTGTTCGTACCGACTCATACGTCACTGGATGATCCTCTTTCCCTTCAAAATGCTCGCACAGCTTAGGGTCTGGATTACTCGACCACATTGGCGATGGCCTTCTCCTCCGTCCCGGCACTCCACGATGTTGCAGCGATTAATCGCGGGTGGTCAGAAAAGCAATTAGTTGGATTGAAAACCGGCTTGGTATGTGTTTTGAAATCAGTTTTTTGGGTTAGCACAAAAGCGTACACAGGTGGAAATCATAGCTGCTAATGTCAGGATTACACAATCAATTTGCGTACATTTGTGGGGGGTTATTTTGGCCTCAATTTGTTGGATTTGGCCTATTGTAACAATAATGTCATCATGTTTTTTTTGTTTTTCCCTTTTTCTTTTGGCCAGGTGAATTTGCATCGTTATGTAAATTTTTAAACGTTCCTTAAAGAGCCCTTTTTTTTAATTCATGTAAAATGTGGTTTTTGCACGTTTTTGCCTTGTGGGCCAGGATTAAATGTAACCCATTTTGACAATAATGTCAGAATACAATTTCAAACTTTTTTGGGAATTTTATTGCTCCAACAGAAAAAAAAAAAAAAACAGATTGTACAAAAAGATTTTTTGCAGGGTTCATTCCCAAAGTTAAAATAATTGTGGCAACATAAAGGATTTAGGAAACGTAAAACACAAAATTAAAAACAATTCACAAGAAAGGAGAGGGAACTTTTGGCCAGAAAGGAATATGAGGCAAGCACAGAAGGAGTGTGGGAAAAGTAGCCATTGCTGTCACTGTTTTTTCACCCGTTTGGCTGGGGGAGGGAGGGCGCCAGACCGGGTCCGGGATGTCATCGGGCTGGCCTGTCCAGAGGCAGATGTTGTGGCCTCTGGACTAGGCACAGGGCTAGGCACATTTGGAGGATTGGCTGATGTTGTGCCAGAGGTGGAGGATCCTGATGTTCCGGCAGGAAGGGAGGTCGGCTCCACCATGTGCTGGCGAACGAGCTGCTCCAGGGCATTGGCGATGCGGATGTTGGCCCTGGTATTTTCCGCCAGGGCCTGACCAATGGTCACGTTGGCCGCAGCATTTTGCTCCAGGGCCTCAGCCACCCGTACCAGACTGGCGTCCATCCTCTGCAGAATCTCCGTATGGAAATCCGATTTTAAATTGAGTTCTGTGAGGAGGGCCACTGCCTGCGAGGGGGATTGCCCGGGACAGGCTTCTGCAGGGTCCTCAGCCGGATGTACTGGTTCTTCCCCTGCAGAGCCAGCAGAAATTCTGCGGCCAAGGCTCCCCTCTGGAGCAGACTCATCCGCCTGTGTCTCTGTTGGAAAAATGAGAAAAGAGTTACATTAGAATCTACATATTGGCACAATAACATTTCAGAGTTGGTGACATCACAATATTTACCTGGGACAACATGAGGAGCCGCAAAGTCTGGCATGTCCGTATCCATGTTGGACACGCCAAACACCTCCACAGGCTGCACACACCCCTGTGCCAGCTCTTCTAAATCAGTCAACTCCAATGACACAGGGGTGGGACCCCCACCTGTCCCCCTTGCATGCCTAGCCCTGTCCGCCAGTTTTTGCTTTATGCGATATTTGAAGTCGGCCCATCTGTGGGATGAAATTGGAACCATTATCATTTTGTTTAAAATGGGTTTTGGTTTTAGGGGGGGCAAGTGTTTACTTACCGCCTTTTGACATCCCGGGCTAGACGGACATAATCACCCACCCTATTGACATCCACGGCTACCTCTTCCCACATTCTCCACTTCTGGCTTGCACTCATATTCCTGTCTGCCTGTGGCAGGATGTCCACACACTTCTGAATCAAAACCTCCATCTCCTTTCTTGTGAATTGTGGCTGCCTTTTCTTTTTGGCAGCTTTGCCCGGAATACTGGGCCCAGCAGCCTCTTCCATGTCATCCTCCTCACCTATTTGTGTAAATTTGCAGAATTCTCAACTTCACAACTTGCACAATATTATGTTTCTAATTAATCATTGAGTCAAAATGCATGAAATACTCACCGCCTGACTGTTGTCCATTGTTTCCCTGGTCTGTAGCCATGTCTGAGCTCCAAACAAGAAATACACCAGAATTTAGTTTTTGTCTCGTGACGTATTTATACATGCGTCCTTATTTTGCGGCCGCATCATTGATTGTGCGTTCCTATGATCCCTCCTTAATTCGTGCGGGAAACGAAACACTATTTATGACTTGGGGCGTCTCGAGTCGAGGTGGCGTTTTTGGATTGTTGGAGGTTACCTTGGTCGGAGTTTCTTGTTGGCGGATTTGGGAGTTGGCGTTGTTGGGAGTTTATTTTGTTTGCTATATTTGCGGTTTTTTTTTCCGGTCGCTTTTTTTCTTGTGTTTTTTTTTTGCTCGTTTCTTGATTTGGTAAGTTTTGGGAAGTCTAACTTTGGTTCAATTTGTGTCTCCTTTTTCATATTTTTCTAAAGTTTTTTTTGCGTAATTTCATCTCTGTTAGGTTTTTATTTGTCTCTGCCCCAAAGACCTTTTGATCGGGAATCTTATATATTAGCTCTTGGTAAGTCCATTTTTTTACTTGTATTTGCGAACTAATTAGCGCATTTTTATCTGTTTGTATAGTGACTTGTATTTGCGAACTAATTAGCGCATTTTTATCTATTTGTATAGTGACTTGTATTTGCGAACTAATTAGCACAATTTTAAATGCTTATTCATCCTGTTAAATTGTTTGTGTTTTCCCTTTAGCATTTTTTGCTTACATTTGGCCCCAATTTGACGTACTGTGCGCAATGTCGTTTTGTTCGTTGGCCAAATGTGTGTTTCTCCCCTTTTATGTTTTGTCTTGCACCAAATTTACAAACATAAATGCACAGACTAAACTGTTTTATTTTAATATTGTGAATATTTACAGTTTGGACGTATCATGACAATACCCCGGCATGTAAGCAGCAATGGATGGTATCATCAAGCTAAGTTTATTTTTTTTTATTTTGGGGTGGCTAAAAAGCCTTACATTCAAATCTTGCCATTTCAGGTTGATCTGGGTCGGATTGTTCTGGCCATGCTCCCGGAAGCCGACCAACCTCAATCTCGTCCCAGGCGTAGGCATCGTAGGCGTGCAAGGCCCCAGATATTTCGAACACGTGTCACCCTTTTTGGAATGCCCGATGATGAGGTTTTAAGACGCTACCGTCTTCCTCCCCAAATCATCATAGACACTCTCTCATTAATAGAGAGTGATCTTGAGCGGCAAATTGACAGTCCTACAGCAATACCACCACTTACGCAATTTATGTCAGTGTTACATTTCTGTGCCTCAGGATCGTTTCAAACAACGGTGGGAATAGTGGCGGGCATCTCACAATCCTCCTTTTCCCGGATCCTGAGGGCAGTGATGGAGGCACTTTTCAAGCACCTCCATCATTTTATTCAAATGCCTTTGGATATGGGTGCCCTTAGTGTGGTCAAGGCCAATTTTTACCAAATAGCTGGCTTCCCACACATCATAGGGGTTGTGGATGGTACTCACATACCACTTCAGCCTCCAGCATGGCTGGAGGCCATATTTCGCAACCGTAAACACTATCACTCCCTGAATGTAATGGTGGTATGTGATGCCTCCCTCCAGATCCTGTCCCTCAATGCAAAATTACCAGGAAGTGCACATGACTCATTTGTCATCTGGCAATCAGGGATATGGCACAAATTAACCAACCTACAAGCTGGTGATGCGTGGCTTCTGGGTAAGTGGAGACCTTTAGTACATAACAATGTTAAGCTTGATACACAGTGATCCTGATGTTGTCTATTCTTTTTCACAGGAGACAGTGGCTACCCTTGCATGCCCTGGCTGCTCACTCCTTATTTGGCTCCCACACCAGGACCACAAAGTGAGTTTAATGCCGCACTTACAGCCACCAGGCAAGTGGTGGAGCGCTGTATTGGCCTTTTAAAAGGCCGATTCAGATGCCTCCACCACTCTGGTGGCGAGCTCATGTATTTGCCGGATATGGTTTCGCAAATTGTGGTCCTGTGTGGGATATTTCACAACATCGCCATAAGGAGTGGTGTCCCAATGCAGCCAGAGGATGCCTTACCTGAGGATGGCCCCCCCGAGGTTGATCGGAGGTCAGTATGTGGGGGGGCCATACGCGATGATGTGGTGGCCAGATATTTTAGGTAATTATTGACAAAACAACAGTGTTTATACCCAATGTGGTACGGTTTGTTTGAGAACATCTTTTTTTTAATTAATTTTTTCCCCATCTTCTGTTTGTTTGCATAATCTTTGGCACTCCTACGATGACTACTTCCTGCTATCCTTCAAAAACCTTTATGTGGAAACTTGTTGAATATATTATGTAACCCATATTGCAACGCCATATTTGTGGAATCATGTTGGCATAGTCCTTCGTCAACCAGTTCTTGATTTGTTGTGTGTTTGTTTCAAGTTTTTGGTATGTGGTGTATTTATGATTATCAGTGTGTGTTTTGTTTGTGATTGACCACTTTGTTTTTTGATTTATGTTGTGAATAAATTTATTGAGAGTGTAATTTGGTTCCTGTTTTGGCACGTTAGAAGCAAGTGTAACCAGGCTCACACACGTTACATTTGCCTAAGGGGTAACCCAGTAATGAAGCAAGTTGAGCTAAAATGTAATATGTTTTCGGGGTACAAACCAACACACCAAGGAATCCTGTACAATCAGTTGGCTTCGTAATATCGGCCTAAGCAGCTTGCCCACCAAATAGGAACCTGTAAAATGTAGTAAAATATAATGTTGCCAACCCCAAAAAAGGAAAATGACATTGGTACTGGTAGGTGTTTCTTGTGCCTGTTTGCCTTCAAAATACAACACACAATCTTAGTGAGAATAATTGCCAATCCTTGCTTGAAGAGTCTATTTATGTCAGTGTAAAGAATCTTGGATTTACAAAAAACGCATGAGACAGAACGTTAAATATAAATGATTTTTTATAAACATTTTGAAAAAAAAACAAAAAAAAAAACTAATTCCTAAGGAGGACCGACAGATGGTCAAGGACCTGCAGCAGACCGGTGACTTGCTCCCGCATACGGGCCACACAGTCGCAGATTTCCTCCCGACGCCTCTGTTCCTCTGTGGGTTACAAAAGTTTGGGGATTAATACATCAATAATGAACCCACATTCAAAAACAACACAAAACAAGCAAACCAAAAATTAAAAGCTTGTGAAAAATACCATCATTACACCGATAAAACCCAGCACCCCAAAATGTTGTAGGCCAAAAATACAAGGCCAAAAAAAAGATTCCCACAGGTGTGATATGTGTATGGTGAAATCAGCAGGAACAGGTAAAGACAACCCCAAAAATAACAGAAAGTCAACAAAAGCCCCCCAAAAAAGGGGACGACACATGATTACATACAAACAGTTTGTGGTGCCAAAAAAACAAAAGCCAAAACATACCGTTCACCAAAACACCAGATCGAGAAGCCACTCCCTCGACCTCCTCGGAGGTGGCTCCATTCCCCAAACCTAGGGGCAGGGTGTTTGCTGATTCCGGGGAGGGGGTATTTGGAGGAGGGGCGGTTGGAGGAGAGGGGGAATTGGGCTGGAGGGGAAGGAGCCCCGAAATCTCCGCCACAGGCTCTTGGCAGGCTGGGGAGGAGGGGGTAATGGAGGAATTGGGGGTTGGCGAAAGGGGCCGTGACTGGCGTCTTGTCTGCCGATGACGCCGTAGTCTTTGCTGTGCCCCTAAAAGATATGATAAAAATTGTGGTTAGTTTCAACATAAATCCAAAAAAAACACTATTTTAAGACAACACAAATAGGAAAACATGGCCATGCAGATATGAGTACAATGAATAAATAGTCAGACATGAAAACATGCACACGCAGATATGAGTACAATGAATAAATAGGACAGACATGAAAACATGGCCATGCAGATATGAGTACAATGAATAAATAGTCAGACATGAAAACATGCAGATGCAGATATGAGCACAATGAATAAATAGGACAGACATGAAAACATGCACACACAGATATGAGTACAATGAATAAATAGGACAGACATGAAAACATGCACACGCAGTTAGGGCCAACAAGATAAACATGAAAACCACAGTCCATAAAACTTACTTTCCGCGATCTGCATGCGAAAGCATGCCAGCAAGCGGGGCGTCCGCCAATGCAGGTCCGACCACCTGCGCTCCAGCTGGCCGATATGTCGGCGTGAGCCGAAGGAGTGCAGGCGGCGACGTACCTCCGCATATGCGGAACGCTTTAGGCGATTCGTGATGGGTGGAGGCTGGCTGGTGATCCGCCTATCCATCACCTCCGTTAGCACCAGCAGCTCGCGCCTGGTGAATGCGGCGGCTCTCATGATGGCAATGGTGTATTTTTAAAAAATTATTTTTAATAAAGCACCAAAAAAAATTTTGATTGGCTAATGTATTTTGGAAATTAACAGGACCAATTCTATTGGTTAGTGTATGAGTCATGTGTTCGACAGGGCCAGAAATCTCTTGAGAGTTATGATAGGCTTGATGCAGTGACATGCGTAAGCAAATTTAAATAAAGAAATGAACCCCGGGAAATATGCGGGGATCCAAACAAATAGAACAATTGTTTAATTGGGGCTAACATGTATTTTGACCAATAAAAGCGAAGGTTTAAGCCGTACGTATTCTGCGGGTAAACACAAACACGGACAAGATTAAAGTTTATTGCATTGTGTTGAAAAAAACAAAACAATTAAGCTAATTGATACATTGATTGGCATGATACGATTGAGGGAGGTAGGCAGAATAAACGAGCAGGTAATCGGAATCTGACAGGCCCACTTCCGGTTTGTACTTGTGCGTGCGTTCCCTTCAAGCCATTTCGGGGATGTGCGCTCGCTATTTGGCACGCTCGTTAGTTAGAGGAGGGGTCTGTTGAGTTTGGGGAGGATTTTTTTCTGCATGTGAAAATACGAGCGAGTGCTTGAATTTAAATATTTTTTTACGTACGCCGAACGTACGTACGCCCACTTGCATCCGGGTCTGAATGAGGGCCAAAGTCTCTGCTTGAACTGACTTTTCCATCTGTATTTGATTTTTTTCCAGTAACTGATAAGGATGGTACAATAAACAATATTGTAAAGAAACCTTTAATTTGAAAGTAAGGGAACAGATAAAATAGAGGCTTCTCAATTTTTAGGTTCTGGTGTAGCCAGTCTCTGTGTTCTTCTTCTCTAGTCCCTCGGTGGGCTTTGTAAATGTAAGAAAAGATAATAGACAAAGGCGGTGATGCAGCAGAGGATACAGGAGCTATCGCAGTTGCTACTTTGTTAGCAGCTGTGATAGCTGTAATATGGTAATGCAGCAGGAGACGTCAAGCCTCCTGCATGCATTACTTATCGGAACTGCATCCAAGGACGCAGCATTAGACAATTTGCTATCACATGGGCTGGCCAAGTGACCCACGCGGTCACGCAAGCCGGCCACCACAGATACAACAAAGAGGCCAGGAAATCTCCGTCAGCTGATGAAGATCATGGTTTTCTTCCCTCCCACGCCTCCGTTTTGGGAAACAGAGGACATCACTCCTCCCAGCCCACAAACGGCAGCAGACTGTCAATCACTGACGTGATGCGTGGTGCCTGCGCAGATTCCCGACCATCAGGAATCTGTGTTCAGGGCCTAAATGTCTTTGAAGAGTAACCAATAGGAAGCAACAGTTACTATGTCATTTTTGGGAGTGATAGATGATGTTGCTAGGTGGCTATTATGATCTGCGGTTAGCAGATCATTTTTGACACTGCATTTAATCCTGTGTGCTGATCACATGTGTTCAGTATTAACTGTCTGCCTGTGTTCAGTATCAGCTGCTCACTAATTTATTTGTCAGTGTGCACAGGCCAGCTACACACTGGTCTGTCATTATAGAGGCTTTCAAGGCTTCCTCTGATTGGACTTTGTATCTGTTAAATTTACAGCCAGCCTTTCACTCCATGTCGGTGATAGAGTTTCTAGTAATTGGTTGTTCCAGTCTCCTGATTCTCAGTCGAGTTCCTGTGCCAGTTTACTATGTTTGCTTGCTGCCGTTTGTACCATCCAGGTGGCGCAGTCTGCATTCCACCTGCTCATGTCGCTTGTGTCATCTAGGTGGCACGGTGTGCTTCCTCCTCCTGAAGCACCAGTCTAGCCCGGCAGCTTGTGCCAATCCAGCGACATAGGCCGCAACTCAGCATTCCTAGTGCGCAATCCTGTGCATCGTCGCCAGTGTCATTCCGGCGGCATTGGTAGCAACTTTGTGTTCCCAGTGCGCAAACCAGCGCACAATCGCCAGTGTCATCCTGGCAGCACTGGTAGCTACTCAGCGTCCCCAGTGCACAAGCCAGTGCACCACCGCCAGTGTCATCCCGGCGACATTGGTAGCAGCGCTACATCTTTCATCTAAGACTCATAAGCCCAAAGGCTGCATCCTACCCTGGGGCCCCAGGTCACAACTTGCCACGGCAAACCAGGCCTCAAGGCTGCTCAACCAGCCCAAAGGCTGCATCTTGCTCCAAGCCCTCAGGCCACTGCCAGTCAAGGCAAACCAGCCCTCAAGGCTGATCCACCAGCCCAAAGGCTGCATTTTGTTCCGGGCCCTCAGGTCACTGCCAGCCAAGGCAAACCAGCCCTCAAGGCTGCTACACCAGCCCAAAGGCTGCATCTTGCTCCTGGCCCTCAGGCTGCTACCAGCCCTCAAGGCTGCTTCAACAGCCCATTGGCTGCATCACACCTTTGGTCCATTGGCCACCACTTCCTACATCTAAATCAGCCCTCAAGGCTGCTCCAACACCCCAAAGGTTGGCTCTCACCTCTAGCCTTTTGGATACCACCAACTCATGCAAATCAGCCCTCAATGCTGTTTACATCAGGTCTAACCAAGACTAACCCTCAGTCCTTAACAGTGGCAATCTTATTCCATGGAACAAAGAAAGTTTGCAGATTATAGTTCCTGCAAACTGCAGTTTGTTCTTCAGGAAATGACCACATATGAACAGCTTGTGGGCAAAGTACCAAACACCTGGTGATTTCTCTGAGAGATGTTATCTTCTCTTTATCATCAATCACTGACAGTCTGCTGCCGCTCTGCGTACAATCACCCAGTAAAGTGAGGCCATTAAATTGAGAAATATCAATACCAGTCAGGAGAGATGTACTTAGCCTTGGAGGGAGATAAAGTTGAGAGAGATAAAATACCAAACAATCAGCTCCTAACTGTCACTGATTGGTTGGTACTTTTGATCTCTCTCCGAGGCTTAGTACATCTACTCCCTATCATGTAACAAACAATGTATCCTGTAAGGGTAGAGAGCTTAGCTGTACAGTACGGTTTTCTACAGGTAATGAATAATTGCTGTAAATTCTAACACGTGGGGTAAGAGCAGGGTAAGTAGATAATTGGAGACCATCAGTGCCGTATCTGGGCAGCAGTGCGCAATGTGCAGCACTGCTGCCCATCTCGCTCCCCCCCGCCATGAGTGCTTACCTTGCCATCCAGGATGTGGAGGGTGGGCGGGATTTGCCGCTGTTATTCTTCTGCGCCGCGCACCACTGCCGGAGCTCTCTTCCTGCAGACCTCCGGCTCCGGGAAGTGTGTGTGGCCGGTGACCCTGGAGGCTTCTGCCCTGTGTGGAGGCACCGGCCGCACCACCCTCCTTACGGCCCTGGAGACCATGTAAAGGTTGTGTTCTTTATCATCTTTTACTAGGTCTAATATTACTAAAGAATGTTACATTGAGAATAATGTGGTAGTCTTCTGGGGGTTGTGCGGGTTGAGAATCCATGGGTATGAGAAAATGAATAAGGTAAGCATAACTCTTTCTGTTATAGAAATGGATATCTTTACCATGCGCTCAGCCTACTGCCTACCCACTCTACAGAACAAATTGGAGTACCACCTTCCTCCTCATAAAGACTTCAAAACTGTACAAAAAAATAAGATGGCGCTGGTAATACTTAACAAGGCATACAAAAATATAAGAAAACACTTTCATTTTTTTCACAGTGTGTGTTCCAGACCGGATTTTTCAACAGTGTTCAATAACCTCATGAAGTCGTGTCCTACATACATAAAAAGTGAAAACAACAAGAAAAAAGACTTCTGTAATAATCATAGGTAATGGTTGTACTAAAGTATATTAGAAGTAGTAGTTTTTACATATGACTGTGATAGAATGATGTATCCAACTCACAATAAGGGGAGGTAAAGCCAAGCCCACAAAGGTTTCTTTAGTCACTTCCAAATCTTCCAGCAACCTTGTTCAGGTCACAAAGGTATAAAATAAGGGCGTACCGTACTCACTGTAAGCAAGATTATTCCATGTATGTCAGAGGTGTCACGACCAGGGTTTCACGATGTGGAGGTTTGCGGTCCTTCTGTCGGGGGAGCTGACGTGTGGAGACTGGCATTGGCTGTACCCTGAGGTCTGCCAGCATTGGGTAGATTATTAAAATCCACACATGGTTGATGAAACACAGACTGTGAATGAAAGATCCAAAAGAGAAATTCACAGACCTGAGAGACTTATTGAAACATGTTAGATGATATTCTTAACATATTACATTGTTGAATTGTTGCACTGAAGGATACAGGGCTTATCTTTAAAGAAAAGAGGATGTGATGTTATTGCATTAGATATGCCTAATGTTTGGAGACACTCCCTAACTTGTATGTGAAAGCCTGAATCTTCAGTGATGGTCCCTAGGACCATGGGGAATGCTGGGAAGTGGGTGTAGTCTGGTGTACAGTACAGTATGTCAATAGTTTGCAAATGGCTGAATAAAGAAGCATAGCAGTTGTAACCCATGCATCAGTGTCCATATGAATGCATATACAAGCATGCAAACAAAACACACACATAAAATCTTTAGGTGTCACGAACAGGGTTTCGCAGAGTGGAGGTTTGCGGTCCTTACTGGTGAGGGCACTGTGGCGCGGTCCTTCTGTTGGGGGAGCTGGCATGTGGAGACTGGCATTGGCTGTACGCAGAGGTATGCCAGCATTGGGCCATCCTGGCAAGGGTAAATCTAGCGGCATCTCTGTGTCACAGGTGTCTGTGCGCCACCATGTTGTATTTGGCCATGTGATATAGCAAGCCAATCATCTGTAGGTCACCTTCTCTCTCTGGCCTATCACGTTCCGCTACTGGGTATTTAAGGGTGTTTGGAGCTCCCTGTAGATGCCAGTGCAACGTGTTCACATCGTAGCTGTGAGAGAGAGTTCTCTGCACTCCTGAAACCTAGACTTGTGCTCTGGTGCTTGCTCTAGCTCCTTGTCAGCCTCTGGCTCCCTGCATAGCCTGCACTGCTCTGCCTTGCCTTGCTCTCCACTGAGATCAGTCCTGCACCTTCCACCGGACCCACTCCTGCCTGAACTTGTCTCCTCAGTTAACCCATTCCTGCACATCCATCATCACAGCATTTCCAGATTTCCCCTTCAGCCTTCATCACAGCATTTCCGGATCTCCCTTTCAGCCATCATCACAGCATTTCCAGATTTCCATTTCAGCCATAATCGCAGCATTACCGGATATCCCCTTCTGCCACTATTCAGCAAACCAGGATATCCACTTCACTCTCACAGACTATCTGAATTCATCTCTGTCACTGATCTGGACATTCGTTTACTCCCATTCACTACAGTTCCCTTCAGCCACATATATCAGTTTGTTTATTACTGGATTTAGTTTATCTTATTGTTCATGTCTTCTGTGATAGGAACACTGGTAAAGTGGTCAGTGGTAGATACATATGTCCTAGGTTTTTGACCTACAGTATGTGTTCTAAAAATCCCCAGGAGAAAAGTCTGCAGTGAAGCAGATTTGAGTGTCAGCTTTTTGAAAAGCTGGTTTGGGTCTTGGTGGTGTGGATGTGAGAAGAGGGAGGGCTCCATCCAAAGGCCACTCCAGGTTTTGGCCTTATAGGCCTGTTAGAAGGCTCATTAGGGTCTGCACATGGAACTGGCTGATATAGGCTGTGTGTGATTGTAAGCTGGTGTCTCATACCTGGGAGAGCAAGCAGACTGGCTGGCTCAGAGACACTTGGTGAAAACTAGCTGTAAGTCTTGTGCATACACTTGTGTTGATGGTGGAGGCAGTAGGCCCCACTATTTCTTTAGAGAGGGAACCTCTTGTCTAGTTAGCGCCCAGACGGACTAGCGTTTACTTTTATGTTTTGTTTTCCTTTTACGTTGCACAATAAAGACTGGTACCGACCAGCTAGTACGAGACCCCAGACTGGTGTACTATTTTTCCAGCTGCTGTGCGTGTGAAGAGGGAGTCCATCGACCCCAGGAGAGGGACCCCTAATCCGGTCGTGTTATACTACGAACATTTACATTAAACAACCCACCTGTGGCTGGAGGCCGACCACACGTGATTAAAATGGCTGCCACAGTGCTGAAGAGATTAACCCTCTTGCGCGGCACCATTTGAAAAAGGACCTTTAGGTGCAGTGCACTACGTACTGCGAATGTACACGTAATGTTTTTGAACATGTCATTCAATGTACAGATAAATCAATATAAAACAATAGCGATCCACATTAAATAGGGCTGCAAGGGAACTGAAGTGTTTTCACAAATCACCACTGTAGTATGTCAGAAAAGAGAAACAGGTTGTTCCCAAGCGCTCCTAATTGGAGTGGTGGACAGTATTTTAAATGTATTTCTTATTCAGTTATCCGTGGGTGATGTAATTACACCACTTAATCAATCCAAGTGAAATACTCCTATGTCAATGTCACTGAGCCAGAAAAGTTTGAAATAATTCACCATAACTTCTGTTATATCAGGTCGTCATTCAAAACTTTGTTTAGATTCCTCCTTCCAAGGCAGTACCTCCTTTATACAGGTATCTTTCAATGTGCATACATGCAAAACTAACCTAGGTGGTTTTATGGTGATTACATTTGGAGTACCTAGACTGGGAAGGTAACGCTCTATAGGGGGAGCACACTAATACCCCTATATGTTCAACAGTGTACCTCACTTGAAAGGTCATTTATGGTACGCATCCATTTGTGCTTTTTAAACTTTATTAAAAATTGTGAAGATTTCACACTATTGTGGCAACCCCCTTTTTAGTTTTGCATGTATGCACATTGAAAGATACCTGTATAAAGGAGGTGCTGCCTTGGAAGGAGGAATCTAAACAAAGTTTTGAATGACGACCTGATATAACAGAAATTACGGTGAATTATTTCAAACTTTTCTGGCTCAGTGACATTGACATAGGAGTATTTCACTTGGATTGATTAAGTGGTGTAATTACATCACGCCAGAGCTGGATTTAGACCTCATGGGGCCCTAGGCAAAATACTGGTTTGGGGCCCCCATCCTCAAACAAACCTGAGCATATATTACAGTAGGTGTAGCTGGAGCAAGATACATACATCAAAGTATATACACACATCATAGTTATATATATATATATATATATATATAATAATGATGATGTGGTTAACGTGCTCTAATCAATGACACTACTATAATATATGTAGTTATTATATTAGGTGTAATCAAGTGCACAGTGTAAGCACTAATTTAGAAAACATGCGCATAAAGGCCCCCATACACCTACCGACGTATTGCCGGATCCTGCGATGGGATCAGAAACTCCAATCCGCCAATCATCGATGTTTTTTGATCCGTTGGACGATCGGTGACATTATATATGTTAAATATCACCGATTTGCAAATCATAATCATATTTTGATCGTGATCAGCAAATCAGTTAATTCCAACATATTGGATTTCACCGGTCCTGGGATGCCGGGTTACAGGATCGCAGGAACATGGCGATCTATTGCTAGTGTATGGGCGCTTTATGGCAAAACATCAAATACCACTTGCGCACACGCATACACACACAGTTATAGAATGGAATTATATAATGGGAAAAATGGGGAACAAACAGAGGTAGAGGGAGAAATTGGGGACAAGCAGAGGGAGACAGGAGGAGAGGAGACAAACAGAGACAGGAGGAGAGGGGACAAACAGAGAGAGACAGGAGGAGAGGGGACAAACAGAGAGAGACAGGAGGAGAGGGGACAAATAGAAGGAGACAGCAGGAGAGGGGACAAATAGAGGGAGACAGGAGGAGAGGGGACAAATAGAGGGAGACAGGAGGAGAGGAGACAAACAGAGACAGGAGGAGAGGGGACAAACAGACAGGAGGAGAGGGGACAAATAGAGGGAGACAGGAGGAGAGGGGACAAACAGACAGGAGGATAGGGGACAAATAGAGGGAGACAGGAGGAGAGGAGACAAATTGAGGGAGACAGGAGGAGAGGGGACAAACAGACAGGAGGATAGGGGACAAATAGAGGGAGACAGGAGGAGAGGGGACAAATAGAGGGAGACAGGAGGAGAGGGGACAAAGAGAGACAGGAGGAGAGGGGACAAAGAGAGACAGGAGGAGAGGGGACAAATAGAGGTGAGACAGGAGTATAGGGGACAAACAGACAGGAGGATAGGGGACAAATAGAGGGAGACAGAAGGAGAGGGGACAAATAGAGGGAGTCAGGAGGAGAGGGGACAAATAGAGGGAGACAGGAGGAGAGGGACAAATAGAGGGAGACAGGAGGAGAGGGGACAAATAGAGGGAGACAGGAGGAGAGGGGACAAATAGAGGGAGACAGGAGGAGAGGGGACAAATAGAGGGAGACAGGAGGAGAGGGGACAAATAGAGACAGGAGGATAGGGGACAAATAGAGCGAGACAGGAGGAGAGGGGACAAACAGAGAGGATGGGTGGAATGGGGGACAAACAGAGGGAGACAGGAGGAGAGGGGACAAACAGAGGGAGACAGGAGGAGAGGGGACAAACAGAGGGAGATGGGAGGAAAAGAGGGAAGGAAGGAAAAGAAGAAGAACATGGTGAGATAGGAGGAAGAACTTAGTGGATATACAGACAAGATATAGACACACATACAGTATATATATATTCATATATATATATATATATATATACACACACACACACACAGACAATGTGTGTATATATATATATATAAAATAAGATTAGGAGAGCTATACGATTTTTCAGTTAAACTTACCAAAAGGCCATCTTTGTATCTTAGCTCGGACTGGGGCAGAACAGGGAAGACAGGGTTGCTGGCTGGACTTGGGGTCGCAGGGAGGGCAGGCTGCTATAGTAGAATGCTGGGCTGGACTTGGGGGGGGGGGCAGGGAAATCAGGCTGGTTTGGGGGGCACAGGAAATGCTAGATAGACTGGGGGTGGGGAGCAGGGAAGGCTGACTGGACTGGGGCAGGGAAGTAAGGGTGGGTGCTGGCTGGATTGGTGTTAGGCGCAGGAATGGTAGACTGGCCAGACTAGAGGGCTTACTGGACTTAGGGGGAGGGAGGAGAGCAGGGAAAGCTGGCTGACTGGACTGGGGGGGAGGGAGGCGAGCAGGGAAAGCTGGCTGACTGGACTGGAGTGGGGATGCAAAGGCAGGGTTTGCATACCTTGCTCAGAGAGAGAGGCGGCCTGGGTAGAAACAGTACAGGATGCACCGTGCAGCAGGCAGAGTCAGAGCATCGGCGCCGCAGCATTTGGAAATATGGAGCCAGCCGCTGGCCAATTACAACTGTGGAACGGCAGCCAAACAAGAGCTTCCGCTCCTGATTGGCTGCTGTTCTGCGAGCTGTGATTGGCTCGCGGACGGCTCAATATTTCATTCAAGCACAGCCTAAGCTCTGTCTCCTTGTGACTGTCAGCCTGGCCACCCAATGCACTGCATTGTGCACCACTACCACCAGGGCCCCATCTCTCTCCGGGACTGGATTGCTGCCCTTACCCCCTGATGGCGGACCTGCCGGTGGGGGCAGGTGGTCAGAACCAGAGGATGCTGTTCCTCCGGCTCTGGGGGTTGGAGGTGGTCAGAGCCGGAGGGCGGAGGCTGCTTGCTACACTGCAGGAGGTAGGTGGTCAGAGCTGGAGGGAGGGGGCTGTAATGGAGAGGGAGGATTACGGGTGGGGCTGGCTGCTTGCAGATTGGCAGGAAGGGGCACCGCTGGCTAGATGCTGCTAAGAGGAGGCACTGGCTACACTACACCTTAGAGGGGGGGGTGCGCGGAAGAGACCGGCTACACTGGTGTGAATGCAGCAGCTCACTCTGACTTTGCGGCTCCGGATTTCGAGGGGTGGGGGACCTGGCCATGGGCCCCTTGAAACCTGACGGGCCCTAGGCGGGTGCCTAGTTTACATAATGGTAAATCACGCTCTCTGCATCACGCACGGATAATTGAATAAGAAAGACATTTAAAATACTGTCCACCACTCCCATTAGGAGCGCTTGGGAACAACCTTTTTCTTTTTTATGTCATTCAATGTGCTGTGTGCATTTGTGGAAATTTACTTTTTAAATGTTTAGCCTACGCACTTATAAGGAATGTATAAGTTATTTGTTTTAGAAGGCTGTAACATTTAAGTCAAATGGTTTTGAGGTATTCTCACCTCCTGGTGATATGTTAATTATCCTGACGTAGTGACCAAACCTTTGCTTACAGCACTTTCATTGAAATGCAGAGGTCTCCAGTGCGTGTCTGTGTACAATACCCCTGCAGGTTTGTGGAAAGCAAGTTGTTTGTGTTTAGGAAGCTTCTATTTTGTGTAAGAACTTAGAAGGTGATAAGACTCCAAAAGCCAAAACTGGTTTAGTCATAGACATGTGAAAAGACGAATGCAATAGAAATTTGCATTATATTTACCTTTTCAGAAACAGTATACGCTAACTCAGTTTGTGCTTAGGAAACCAAATGTTTTTGGGTTTTATCAAGGAAATTGATTTAATTTCTGTGAAATGTAAGACGTATTTATTTATGTTTTGTGAGATAGCCTGATTGGCTAAGAGAAACCCAGGGCGGACTTACCCCTATGGTAATGTGTATTGAAGTAGCATAAAGAAGGCTTCGTGCCTGGTGAAATTGTACAACCCTGTTTATCCTTTGTGGAGAAGAACTGCTGATAAGATTCCTGTATGCTAATGTAATGTACCCCTTCTTTCAGAAGGTTGAGTCTTTTTTAAGACTTTGAGCAATAAACATCTTGCCTGACTTCAATTGCATCTTAATCCTGCGACCAACAGAATTGCGCCAGACGCTATTCCGTTCTCCGGCTGTTCTGGGTAAGATCTCAGCGTCTCCAAGTTCAAGCCCTCTGCCAGCTTCCGTGCAGACCTGGTCCATTGCGAGGGATCAGGAGGAATCAGTCGACACGAATTGGGGGGTGTGTCCGCAGCTAGTCAAATGCATACGCAAGCAGAAGCAGTTCCAGGTGCCGAGGTAGGAGCCTGGGTTTTCGAAAGTGGTTCCAAGTGCCGATAGGAGGAGCTCGGTGATGGCAGCATTGTTACGCCCACAGCGCAGTGGGCGGAGTCAGTGACAGGCGGTCACTGATGGTAAGCGGGAATCCCTGATACCCCAAGGTCAAGTGGGGATCACAACCCTCAACCTGTGATCGGGAGTCCCGGCAGGAAGTCATCCGGTCACATCACCTTTCAGTTTAAACCTGTTCCGGTGTCTGCTCCTGTTTCCACCCCAGGTCCACAACAAATACAGTCCCTAACAAGAGGTTTCTTTAAGAGGTGTCCCTTTTTCCTTCTCTTTTTGAGCCCAAAACGTTTGCTCACAAGTTTGGTTCAATAGGGCATAAAAAGAATAATAATGTCCATATAAATTAAAATTAATTTATTTAAACAAAACATAAAACACGTGGACTGTATGGATATAAAGCTGATCCAAAGAATGGGGTATATGGTAAAAAATAAACTAGATGAATATTGGTATGCAAAGTCTGGATCTCTGCAACCAGTAGATGTAACATCCCACAATGTCCAGTGGTTCGTTCCCCTCACCAATGCGTTTCGATTCGGTGTGTCAAATCTTTATCAAGGTATGGGGTACCCTCTTCTCTAACCACTATTTAATCCCCTCCTAATAGGGATAATTGAAGTAATTAACCCCTTCACCTGCACATACTAACAATAAACACCCCTACATGTGTATGGATGTAACACAGAGTCAGAATCCATCTAAAGATAGAGGCCCGATACAGGTTCCTTGCGAACGAACCGCCGCTCCATCTGAAACTTCTAGACCGATTCCCGGAAGTGATGTAGTTCTCATAATTCCTGGTGCCAATATCGTCTGATACAGTGGAACGCACCAGTCTCAAGGATGTAGTGTATGTCCCATTCTTCCTGTTCCAGCTTCACTAAAGCACAACTTCCAAGCCGGAAATGGTGAATACTCCTATGCCGATAGCTGCCATGTTTGCAGTTTTTCACAGTCCACTTGACTTCCAGTTTCCTGTATTAACAAAAGTTTTGTATGCAAATAGTGCTGAGTTTGGTTATCATGGAAACCAATAAAAACTGGTAAATAATTTCATAAACGTATGAATAAATATTACATGTCATAAATAAGGTAATAAATCATATATAAATACATAAAAGCATATGGTGGGAGTAGTGTGCTAGGCGATTTAAAAAAAATCTATTACACCTGAAGGGGATAAAACATTCAAAAACAATGTCTCACAGCCAGTAAAGTTATAAAATAAGAAAAAACATTTTCTCTTGAACTCCTGATTAGGTACAGATGGTACTAGAGTTTTATAATTAAAAATGTATTTAATTTCCTCCTTTGCAAATAGGCTGTGGTCTATCTTTCAGGATTCCTTAATAAAATAATAAATAAATAAATTAAGTTAGTAACAGTTTCTTATACAGCGCAGCATATTCAGTTGCGCTTTACAATTGGAAACATTAATAGAACTAAACTCACTAATGTGTATCATTGTGTTACCATATAACAACCGTCTTAAATACAATGTAACTTAACTTCTAAGAATAAAGACACAGACAACAGTGTTGGCGTTTAAATATTTTGTCAAATTTATTTTTTAAATTAAATTTTAGACTATAAGTTAATACTAATAATGGTGATGGCACAAAAAGAACGCACAGGACAATAACAACCAAACAGCTCAAACAAACACACACACAAGCCAAGCATTGGTGATCAACTCTCCTTTACCTTCAACCACCGGTCCAGGTGGTATAGCCATTTCCTGTCCAGGACAATTGGCTGTCGCCTTACTCCACTTTAATGAGAGCGCTCCCAGTAAGCATAGCTATTAACATAAACTACCTCCAAGTGTTGTTCTTTTCCGCCAAGCGAGGCCTAAATCGATGCGCCGCCACCATAACTCAACTCTGTAAAAAGAAACACCTAAACCAGCAGAAAATTAGCCAATCCTGCAGGACTAAAATGCACGCTATCTCCACGAAAACAAATGTGCATCGTGGAATTGAATAAACACCTGCTCCACTACACCACCACCATTCTCCAACATAAGTGGCATCCTTACCTTTGGTTGCACCCGGTGCGGGAGTACAAGGTGAGCGCGGCGCAGCCGCGCATGCCATGGAAAGGGTCGGGGCCTCGGGACAAGTGGGTGGGGCCTCACATGTGGGGGCGGGGCCACACACCTGAACCCAGGGTTTAGTGTCTCCACGGGGTCCAGGAGGTGCGGGCTTGCCCCGGGGACCAGTGTGCTTGTAGTGCTGGCTCCCTCACTGTGACAGGAGCCGAGTGCTGCACGTAATTCTACAGTGCAGCACCCGGCTCCTGTCACAAGAGGGGGAGTTTGCACTTCGGCGGGTGACACCCGGGTGCGGCTCGCAACCCCTGCACCCGCCTTGTGACGCCACTGCTCACCACTGCAGTATTTACCTTCCTCCTAGCCCCATCCAACCGGGCACCAGAGCCAGCACACCTCCAAATACTCCTGTGGACAATGAAATACCACAACACTTGCAGGAAGGCAGAGCTTCTGCTACCAAATGGATCTAATGAAAATAGAGTGCAAATCCAATGCAGTTCCCTAAATCATTCTTAATGATGGTAGAGAGGGAAAGAGTTGTCTGCAATTGTTGTACAGAATTAAATATAACTTTTATTAGTCTTTAAAATATGTATATCAGTGATACAGTCCGTGAAATTTTAAAAGAAATAAATTAAAGTGTTGTATAGGTAAGAATAAGTGTAATTAAAATAGATTCTCGGTATCAATACAGGTGTGTTTTTTAATATTTTTCCAAAATATATGGTAGTATCCTGGATATCTATATATTATTATTTATTTAATCTATAGCAATAAATTATTATTTAAACCAAATGCCACTCTGTCAGTATTATTTCAAACAATAATTATAGCACTGCATTGAATGGAGTACATATATGTCCACAGAGCATAACATAAGCAGTTGAACCACATACACACCATACCGACAAGACATGGCAAAAAACGTAACAAAGAGGGGGGAACGGGGAGGGGAACAACGTAGTTAACCAGACTTGAAGCAAAAAACCCGGAGTAAACTAACCATCGCGCCATATCATATAATTCAGAAGCCAATTGGGCCCCCGGGGGAAAAATAAAAAATTCCTCATAGACTCCCGCAGTAGGTCGGGGAGTGGTTAAGCCTCCGGTGAGCTACGTTGGAGCAAAAATAGCTAAGCCCAGACGAATATAACGTTGGAACACAGCAGAACACCACCGACTAAGGTATTGGATATCCCTGTTGGATAAGCCAGCAGAAGCCGCAGATGTAGCAGCTCTTATTCTAAATGAGTGATTACCGAACTCACCCGGCTCGAGCTCTTAAAAAGCCAAACAATGCTGCAAAACATGACAAAACCTGTATTTCATAACCGGGGATACATCCTTGTGCATCAACCAAGCCCCATCCCATCGCCATGCTTCTGCTCAAAGGCACACGCCAGCACCACCGGACATACTGCAGGAATGGGATATGGACTGAATACATACTGGAGCACTATATAAGGCCTAGCATCGCTTCAGGGCATACAAATTACATCCGCAATAGTGAATGGTGGGTCAGCCCTCAAAGGGGGCAACTAATTTGCAGACCCAAAACGCTACATGAAGTGTCATGGCAAAAACTTAATGGAAACAGCAAGCATTCAAAGCTGAAAAATAAAAACAAACTGAAGGGACTGCAGCCACCAAGTAAAGCAACATGGACATATCAATGGGACACCTACAGTCAATTGCTTTAGGGGTCGACCTGGACCAACCCCTGCAGGCCCCTGAAATTATGAAGGACCTGAAGGGGCTGGGCCTGTCATATAACGCAGAGAAAATAGACATGCCTGCTAAAATATGCCTTTACCACAACAAGCAAGCGCCCTTGCAAATACAGGTCCCAAATAAATGTTAGCATCACTCTCTGCAAGCTCTTACATGTCTGAGCCACCGAAACCAGAAGAAACGCTTCCATTCCAGTCAAGCCGCCTGATAACAGCGCAAAGTCCTGGGAGGCAATTGCCCTCAAAGCTAATTCCTAAATGCCAGCATGATGATCTACCCAACATAGGGACACGGGTCACCAGCCAGAGAGGTAATTCCCCAATTTTTACTGGAAACAAGAGGCAGTGGCCCTTGGATTTTATATTGTGTACGCATATATGCACATATTATAACATATCTGGTGTATTGTGTATTGCGCTTATAAATAAGTTTATGTGGTGCACTACGGAAGTTGCACCAGTTCATTCATTTTTTATTGTTCAATAAATTGATTACTTTAATGCACTATGTCTACATGATATTTATGTTTTACATGTAAATGAGAGTACCATCGACTGGTACCGACTGACATATACAGGACTCCAATATCAGCATAATTGGGAAGTATTCCATAATTCTTATTTTGGCATTGTGCGTACTTGAAATGTCACAGTAATATTTTTGCTACATATATTTTGAGTGTCTTTGGGTGGTACTTTCTTGACATTTTATCTGCAGCCATATCCAAGTGCCATAGGCGCCCAGGATCACTGCTAATCATCACCTGCCAGAGTGGCCTGAGGGGCTAATTCCTTGAATGGCAACAGCACATCCGCAATTCCAATCTGTATACCAGGCACATGCCTGGACACAAATTGGACAGTAAGCAGCAGGCAACACAGAACAATTCATGCTAGCAAACAAACAAACGGAAGAAAGGACGAATTCCAAGGTCAAGTGCCTGCAATGCGCCCAGGTTGTCGCAATAAAATCATACTCACGTTACCCAAGCGGTCCCCCAAGAGTTCTGGAGCAACCATAATGGGGAACAGCTCAAGGAACAGCATGTTCTTGGTGAAACCCTATGCAACCCACGTCAACGGCCAAAGTGAAGCACACCACGAACCATTGAGGTAAACTTAAAAAGCCAGTTGCGACATCAGCGTCAGTAAAATTGGAGCTGAGTGTTACTGCAGGAGTATCCAGCCACTTACCTATGGGGATATAGCCATAGCCAGCACTACATACGACCGAGGCGTATAGGGGATGCCGTCTTACAGATATCCGCCACCGATAGCTGGATGGCTGGGGGCGGCACCAGATTTGGCACGGAGGCAAGTCTTTTCAGGGTGAGGCCTTTTTTTTTGTAGATATTCAATGACATTCACATGTTCCTGAGGGCGGGTTACAGGGTAGCACACTGCAAATATAAAGTAAAACCGCCTGCCAATTATGGTAGGAGCAAAAGGCCTCCTCACCTGTGCCCTCCCAGAGCAGCAAGACGCTGGCCAGCCAATGGGTCCAGCTGCGTCTGAACATGAGAAGGCAATGGGGAAGCAGCAACTGCTGATGACTGATCAATTGATGACCCAGGCATGGAAGACTGGGATGCTAGCAAAGGGTCAAAAAATGCTGGCCCAAGTGACTGCATATGGAGGGCAGTAATAGCAGGAGCTGGGTCAGATGGGGGCACCACAGCCACAGGAGACAATGCATCCAGTGCAGGTGTAACAACCAGGGGAATAGAGAGGGTGGTTCCAGAGGAGCATGAAAGGGACCATCCAGAGTTCCAGAATTCATGGGGCACTACATAGTATGACGGCCACCTGTTAGTTTTATCTTGGTTAGTTTAAACTATACCCTAAATAAGTTACGGATATATATATATATATATATATATA
Organism: Taudactylus pleione; assembly: GCA_031769625.1. Taxonomy (NCBI): domain Eukaryota; kingdom Metazoa; phylum Chordata; class Amphibia; order Anura; family Myobatrachidae; genus Taudactylus; species Taudactylus pleione. Next base: position 3,438,567 of record JAUIMM010000257.1, read on the forward strand.
TATATTTATTTATTTTTTTTTCAATTACTAGGAGACCTGGAATAATAATAATGGTGGTAGACAGAACATGGTTATTAATACTCACATTAATATAGGTGCAATGTATATTTGTGAAGTAGGAGCATAGCTGAGAAAGGAGCTTCCCATAGGTGTTCCCACTCCAGTGACAGCTGCTTGGGGCAGTGATTGCAATAATAATAATAATAATAAGCTGTGCACCCTGTAGAATTTCACTGTAGCACATGTATTATGTCAATCTTTAAGTTAAATGCTCAGAATACAGTATATAATGCAATCTCATCTATTGACTGATAACAATGATTCAAAGGAGATAAAAGCTAGATCCTAGGTCCTATACATAAATAAAGCCATGTCAAAGCAGTTACCCCTTACTAGATATGAGCGGGTTCGGATTTCGGGGATCCGAACCCACCCAAATTTAGCAGCTCCGAGTCGGATCCAAGCAGGCTCGGGGTTTTCCAACTGACTCGGATCTCAAAACTGAGGCAAAACCATAGAGTCGGAAATCTCTCGGTTCGCGAGCTTACATCTCTATGATGAATCTAGTATATAGGGATCATGCGGTGGATGCCATTTCACTCCGGCTGTGGAGACTGAACAGGGAGGTTGGGTAGTGTAGGGCTGGGAGAGTTGCTGGTGTTGTTTGGTGTTGTGCTGTCTGCAGTGTCCTGGGCTGGTGCCCTGCTGATCCATTCTGGGTTGATGCTCTCTGCTATGCTGTCTGCTGTGTCCATCTGGGCTGGTGCAGAATACATCTGGGCTCTGCTGCATCCATCTGGGCCCAAGTTCTGGACTCAAAGAGAAAAAATAAAATAGTCAAAAAAAACAAAAACAATAAAAGTGTCTTTTTGTGTATTTTTCTGTGTGTGCGTGCGTGTTATTCTTAACCGCACAAGATCCAGCCAGCAACGCAAGTTGCAAACTAGTGCTGCCCAACTCCAGTCGTGATCAATCTGTGCTCTGGGCCCAAGTCCTGGAGCTGAAAAAATATATATATTGTCTTTTTTTTGTCAAATTTTTTTGTGTGCGTGTCAGCCACACCTGGCTGTCACTGTCATCGGCGTAGGTGCGCAGGGGTGCTGTGCTCCTGTCTGTCGAGGGACTGCTGCCCAAAATAATAAATAAACAATTTTTATTGTGTGCGTGTCAGCCACACCTGGCTGTCACTGTCATCAGCATAGGTGCACAGGGGTGCTGTGCTCCTGTCTGTTGAGGGGCTGCTGTCCAAAATAATAAACAAACAATTTTTATTGTGTGCATGTTAGCCACACCTGTCCTTGGCAGAGCTGCGCTGGGGTGCTGTGCTGCTGCCTGTCAAGGGGCTGCATGAATATTGCAATGAAAACTTTTTTTTTAAGTTATTAGGTTACAAAAAGTTGTTTTTTTTAATCTTAGACATAGCAGAAATTGTATCCTAACAGCTTATAAAGTTATATGCTCTACAAAACTAAAGCCTATATTTATTTACAAACCAATATAGAGTAGACATCCTAAATTCTGAAACTGTTCTATTCAAAAACGTAAACAAAAGCAAAGATTATAAGTCTAGTGTGTTATAGTGTGTTATTAGAACAAGCGGAACAGAGCATTAAATGCAACATTTCATTTTAAGGTTTAAGTTTTACGTTGTGTCTAGAGATCATTTAGAAAGCAGAAAAAGAGCTCCACCACAAGCGGAAGATGACTAACCTCACACACAAAGGTTTAATAGAAATAGATACAACACCAGATCATATATTTGCCCTTGATTATCTGTCTGATTCATCATGGTGCCCCAAGACCAAAATTGTGCAAATTCTGCCAAAAGAAAGACTGACACCATGGCTAAAAATAAGAGTCACCTTCTGGATGTGAATGTTCTCATTTGCATGGGGAAAACCCAACCTTCAGATGAGATGGATCTCTGCCAGTGGACAACATTGAAATCACCATTAAAAAGTCACAATGGAAGACTAGAGTGTGGAGAATCTTTCTTCACAGTCAGGAGAGGCCTCAGAGAATATGAAAAGAGATGCTCTGGGTGCTGAACTTCAAGGGATTTCTCCATCATGTTCTGCAGTGTGGTAAGGTTTCATTCACATGTTTTCTATAAAGCAGTTCAAAGTTACAGCCTTCAAAGTGTCTGGCTATAACATCCACCTTTGCCAGGAATTACCAAAGATTATTACAAGCAAAGGATTCATCTGTCCGGAATCTGTCTGGAAATTCAGGATCGTATTTGGCCTAAATGCACTAAGACATCCAGTGATTCTGTCACTGTGTTCTGTAGCCGACTTTATTCCTACCTGAATCGCAAACTGAAATACAGAATAGTAAGCACAGACAACATGTAGGCCTTTGTTATTCCGCTGCTTGCATGCCAACCAATACCTCCCAGACTACACCCACTGGGAGGACCAGGTCTTGGTAATGACCATCCCCATCTGTTGCTAGGCCTTCTTCTTTCAAACCATACATCCTGGACTTCCTGTCCAAAAAGGGTGAGCAGGGTACAGAAAGAGGAGCTAGATGTCCCAGATGAAATTTTTTTTCATCTATAATAGATAATGTGGAGAGATTAGAGCTTCAGATGTTGGAACAGGGGCTCCCACCTATTTGGCTTCCCTCCAGAGAACAGAGATCTGTTCCTCAGGAAGTGTCTATGCCTGAGCTGATAGGTATTCTCTGTTTATTGGTAAACACTCTTCAGGAGATGGCAACCCAAAATAACAACAACTATAATAATAATAATGTGTCCACTGATAATGATAACCAGCCTGATCCCTTAACAGCAACATACCCTATATGGCCAACTCATAACATGACACCCAGTTTGCAGCCTCCACTTCCTTATGACACTAATCCAGTCACCATGGTTGATCAATCAGCCATGTGTGGTCCACCCAATATTTGGCCTTCTACATTCTAACATCATATTCACATATCTAAGAAGTGGACAGTGGGAACAATGGCAATTTGAAGGCCACTAACTAACTCTGTTTTTTTTAATGTCCCTGTATAGGTTGGGAAATTCCTTTACAGAACAGAAGGTTTGCAAAGGATTATTTAAGTCAATTTATTTTTGGAAAGCACGGTTCCTGGTCCCCTTTTGAGATGAAAAAAAATCCACTCCCAGCAAGCAGCCATGGCGCTCAAGAAAGAATTCCCAAGAAAGACACAACGTAAGACTTAAACCTTAAATCTGAAATGTTGCATTTAATGCTCTGTTCTGCTTGTTCACATATTTCATATGGTTAAGTGGACAGTGGGAAAAACGGCAGTTTGAAGGCCACTAACTAACTCTCTTTTTTTTAATGTCCCTGTACAGGTTGGAAAATGTCTTTACAGAAGGTTTGCAAAGGATTATTTAAGTCAATTGTTTTTTGGAAGCACTCTTCATGGTCCCTTTCTGGGATGAAAATCCACTCTTAGCCGCAGAAGCAGGCACAGGATTCTCAAGAAAGAAACAACATAAGGCCTTAAATCAGGGGTAGCCAACCTCGATCCTCAAGAGCTCACGTTTTCCAGACAACCAAGCTGGTGCACAGGTGTATTCATTACTCACCAAAACATTTAGAAAGATCCACAGGTGGAGTTAATTATTATAGTTTTGATTCTGTGAGGAGACCTGGAAAACATGCACTGTTGGTAGCTCTCGAGGACCAGGGTTGGCTACCCCTGCCCTTAAATCATAGATCTTACGCTTGTCCACATATCTGTACTGGTTAAGTGGCACTTTGAGGCCACTAACTAACTATGTTTTTTTAATGTCCCTGTACAGGTTAGGAAATGCCTTTTATAGAAGGTTTGCAAAGCATTATTTAAGTCAATTGTTTAGTTTTTTTTGGAAATAACTTCCTGGTCCCCTTCTGGGATGAGAAAATCAACTCCCAGCAGCAGCTGCCATGCTCAAGGATTCGTCTGTGGCAAGGACTGATGTAAATGTACTGTATCACATTTTTTTGTAAATGCCTCCTCCCCTCCCCTTCTCCCTCATAAATTTTCTTTGGAATCAAAACACTAAATTAAATTTACTACCAATCAGCACTTCCTGTCCCTGCCCTACCTTCAACTACATACATACTCCAACTCCCTCAGGCCTCTCTTGAATAATAAAAGTGTTTCCTGATGTGCCATGTTTGAAGTTGAACTGCCATGTATTTGTGCCATCCACTGCTGCAGCTTAGCTTAGTCAGCCAGCTATCTTGGTGCAAATTTTGGGCCTAAACTAGATGAACAAATCAATATTGTGAGCTGTGAGGTGGACAAAGTTGACTGGAAACGAGTGGAAATAAATGTTATTGAGGTTATTAATACTGTCGGAACAAAAAAATGTCCATTTTATGTGATTTTAGCGGTTTTCTTTTATTTTTTAAGAAAAAAATCCAGATCCAAAACCCAAACCAAAACACAGAGGTGAGGTTTTGGCAAAACCAATCCAGATCCAAAACCAGGGGAGATCCAGATCCAAAACCAAAACATGGGAGTCAGTGCACATCTCTACCGCTTACTGTCAGATAGCGCATCACTAAAGTATTCTATTCCTTCAATGGGACCTCAATGCCCAGCATAAAACTACCACTGTTTGCTGCAACTGTTTTCTACCATTAAGAGGGCATAATCAGCACTTAAACCAGCTATAATATACATGATACGAATGTATTGAATGAAATAATTCTGGCATATACAGAACCAGCAAACACAGTAAGCAAATATATGTAAAAGTAGAGCCATCCTGTCTGTGCTGAATCTTTTCACTTCATATGTGGGCTCCATTACAGATAATTTGAGCAAGTTGGGGAATCTGGGGGAGGGCAGAAAAAGAAGCCGTGCTCTGTCCTGGACATAGATGTACAGATTGGTCCCCTTATGTAGAGGATGGTGTATTATTCAGTATTAATAATTGATCCTAAAGATGGTCTATATCAGTGCACCCTGAACAGTGCATGTTTTCCAGATCTCCTAGTTGGTGCACAACTATATTCATTACTGGCTTTTCAATTTTTTACTACTGGCTGACAAATTTTAAAAGATCAACAGGGACTGTAGTGCTAGTTATTTCCTTGTGACACTAAGGGTATCCTAAAAAACATACAACTTTGGTATTATATGCTATTTCTATTGTGGTCATCATGGTGGGGGGTGGAGGAGGCGGTTTTAGACAAGGCGACACCTATTAGTTCTATGTACTATGTAAGGCACTGCGGAACACCTGTGGCGCAATATAAATAAAGGATAATAATAATAAATCTCTCCTGAGTTTGCCTATGGTGCTGGCCACTGCAGCCATACAGATGCCATTGACCAGGGGCATTAAGGACTGAGGGGGAGTACCCCTCCCACGCACTGGCACACCTTCCACAAAGCTGCTGCAGCAGCCTGAGGGGGGATAGAACTATCAATAGGGGAACCACCCCTGCAGCCCCAATCAAATAATATGGGGACACTGTGGAGTCAGGGGCCAGGGTCTGGGGAGGCTGATTACTAGGCAGGACATAGCCACCCCACCCCCAGCAGAACAATAAACCAGTGATAGGACAATGAACAGATAGGACAGAAATGACAGATAGGACAGAAAGGAAAGGTAAAAGCAATGACAGGAAGGAAGTAAATGAAAAGAATAACTAAAAACAATAAAGAACAGGAGGAGAGAAGGAGAATGAGAAGCACTAAGAGAGTTTTATTAAGGAAAATGACAACTGACAAAATGCACTTCCCTGCCCTGGAAAAAAGCTGGAACAAAGAGGCAGATTTACATACATCACTCCATTATATACTCTTAGACCACTCCCCATGAAACATTTATTAGCTGCATAAGACCAGCTAAACTTAAAGGGGCAATATCCAACACATTATTAAGCTGGCAACACTTAAAACACTTGTGGTTTAATGTCCCTCATGCTTAAATGTCAGCCTTCGGGTTGACAAAACTGGGTAATAACAGATAGATATATAGGTAGGAAGGCCCTGCTCGCAAGCTTACAATCTGTAGGGAAATAGGCATTGAAACAAAAGGATAGGTGCTATACATTGCAATTTGGTCCAGCAAGAATGCAGAGTTTCTTGGTGGGCTGCATTATCCAATCACACAGGAATGTCAGCCAAGTGTCAGGAGAATGTGAAAGAAAGACAATGTGTGAGGTTATGTGTGGACTGTGAAAGGGGATGTAATTAGACATGGAAACTATGAAGGTTATGTGGGCAGTTCTGGAATCGAAGAGGTGAGTTTTCAGGGAACACTTGAAGGATTGGAGACTAGAGGTAAGTCTTATTGTGCATGGTAAGGCATTCCATAGAATGAATGTTTGGCAAGGAAGATAAGCCTTGCAGCTGCATTCATAATGGATTGTAATGGCGATAACCTGGTTTTGGGAAGACCAGTAAGGAGACTATTGCAATAGTCAATGCGGAAAATAATGAGTGCATGGATTAGAGTTTTTGCAATGTATTGTGTGAGATATGGTCGAATTTTGGATATGTTTTTTAGATGCATGTAACATGATTTTGAGACAGATTGAATGTGGGGAACAAAGGACAGTTCAGAGTCAAGGATGGCACCACGGCAGCGAGCTTGTGGGGCAGGGTATATTGTCGAGTTATCAACAGTGATAGAGAGATCAGGTTGGTAACTGTTATTGGCCGATGGAAATATATTTAATTCTGTTTTAGAAATATTAAGTTTCAGGTGGCGAGATGACATCCAAGATGAAATGGTAGAAAGACGTTCAGTGACACGGACCAATACAGATGGTGCTACATCTGGGGAAGATAGGTAGATTTGTGTATCATCCACATACAGATGGTACTGAAATCCAAAAGAGTGGATTAGTTTACCAAGAGAGGTGGTATAGATTGAGAATAGCAAAGGACCTAAGGGGGTCATTCAGACCCACTCGCGAGCGGCAGTACGCTCGCAAGTGGGTCCATGTTCCCCACTGCGCATGCACACGATGGAGGAAGCTCCGTCGTGCGCATGCGCGAGACCCGACGAGCGAAGGACTTTCCTTCGTTCGGAGTGTCTCATCAAAGGGGGCGTGCTGTCGATGGTGACTGACAGCACGCCCCCTTTGGTGGGCATGCCGGGGGCGTGCCTGCCAGACGAGGCGTTCCCAAGGGAACGCCTACCGTCAGAAGCCAGCCCCACTGACATCACTAGTGATGTCAGTGGGAGTGATTTTGGCTCTGATAGAGCAAAAATCACTCCAGGCCTTGCGGTTGAGAAACTCAACCGCAGGCTTTTACTCGCAGTTCCGATGGTCAAGACCATCGCGACCATAATTTTGCACGCTCGTATATGCTGTGGGTGGTGACCCACAGCTATACGAGCGTCCAGGAGGACGCTCCATATTAATGGAGGTGGGCCCTGATTCAGAGCGAGCGCTCTGGTCACAGCGTCCGGCTCTGAATCAGGGCCTAAGACAGAGCCTTGCGGTACTCCAACTGATAGAGGTAGCGAAGAGGAGACAGAGTCAGAAAAACGAACAGTAAAAGAGCGATCAGATATGTAGGAAGAGAACCAAGAAAGAGCTGTCCTTAAGACCTAGGGATTGTAGTGTTTGTATGAGAAGAGAGTGGTCAACAGTGTCAAAAGCAGCATACAAACCCCATAAAAACCCTTTATCTCATCAGTAGAACAACTGTGTACATTTTTAATATGGGCGGAAAGTGAATGAGATTCGAGCCCTTTCCGAATGTTGCAAAGATGTCCACCAATTCATGTTTATAAGTTTCTGGTAGTTCAGCCAATATATAATTTACCACAGATGCATTCTCTGCATACTTAACTACTCTCCCGGAAGTATCGGGAGGCTCCAGAATTTTCGGGGAACCGCCCTCCAAAGTGGCCACCTGTTTCTGCTCATTTCCCGGGGAGCGGATACTAAAGGTAGGTAAGTATGATTCTTTGGCATATACCAAATTTTTGGTATTGCATGTAATAAACTAATTTATCTTATTTTTTCTCCCATTCATTTCAATCTCATCCAGTCTTTTCGAATTTATAAGCCTCTTAATGTTTCTACATCCCAAACAGAGTCCGCATCTGTAATAGCCCACGGAATTCACCCAGACCGTATTCCATACCTCCCAACATTTGATTCACTCTAGGAGGGAAACCTGAATTAGTGGGCATGATCTATTTGCAAGGGGCGTGGCCTCACAGGAAATGCCATACTCACGAGCCATGCCACCATTTTCGTCATGCTGGGTTCTTGCCCAGCGCTCCGGGACCTGCTGGACTGCCCCCCAGCCTCTTCCAGAGCTGGTAAAGCATAGATGGATGATGTGCGCATGCGTGTGTCATCCACGCACCGCTGCTCAGCTATGCAGAGCAGCGGTGTTAGCGTGTCCTCGCCAACTTACCCCCGTCTGCGGGATACTGTGGCCCATGGGTGTGACAGCAGGACAGTGCCTGTAAATTGGAACTATCCCGCTGAAATCAGTTGGGATATATATATATATATATATATATATATATGTATATATAGTAACCCGACCGGATTAGGGGTCCCTCTCCTGGGGTAGATGGACTCCTTCTTCACACACACAGCAGCCGGAAAAATAGAACACCAGTCTGGGGTCTCATACTAGCTGGTTGGTACCAGTCTTTATTGTGCAACATAAAAGGAATACAAAACATAAAAGTAAACGCTAGCCCGTCTGGGCACTAACTAGACAAGAGGTTCCCTCTCTAAAGAAATAGTGGGGCCTACTGCCTCCACTATCAACACAAATGTATGCACAAGACTTACAGGTAGTTTTCTTCAAGTGTCTCTGAGCCAGCCAGTCTGCTTGCTCTCCCTGGTATGAGACACCTCACTTACAATCACACACAGCCTATATCAGCCAGTTCCAGGTGCAGACCCTAATGAGCCTGCTAACAGGCCAAAAAGGCCAAAACCTGGAGTGACCTGTGGATGGAGCCCTCCCTCTCCTCACGTCCACACCCCCAGGTCCCAAACCGGCTTTTCAAAAAGACGACACTCAAATCTGCTTCACTGCAGACTTTTCTCCTGGGGTTTTTTAGAACACATAGGTCAAAAACCTAGGACAAATGTATCTACCACTGACCACTTTACCAGTGTTCCTATCACATATCACCCCCATTGTTTTGACCTGTTGGGCGGAACAACTGAAGCCTCCAAGCAATGAACGCGTGACAACGCATCTGCATTGGCCAGCTGGCTTCCCGGCCTGTGTTCTACCGAAAATTTAAAGGTTTGTTGCGCCAAGAACCATCTCGTTATTCTTGCGTTACTGTACTTGTTTTCTGACATCCATTGCAGAGGGGCATGGTCAGTAATCAGTTTGAACTTTCTTCCCACCAAATAGTACCTGAGAGTCTCTAACGCCCATTTTATGGCCAAAGCTTCCTTCTCCACTGTGGCATAGTTTCTCTCATGTATATTCAATTTCCTGCTTAGGTAAAAAATTGGGTGTTCCCCACCCTCTTTGCTTTGGGACAGGACTGCTCCGATGCCTACACCGGATACATTGGTTTGTACCACAAACTCTTTGTCAAAATCAGGGGTCACCAGAACAGGTTGGGTACATAAGGCCATTTTTAATTCTTGGAAAGCTTTCTCCGTTTCCGGACCCCATTCCACCATGATTTTTTGTTTGCCCTTGGTAAGGTCAGTAAGTGGGACCGCAATGGTGGCAAAACTGGGTATGAACCTCCTATAGTATCCAGTGATCCCCAAGAAGGCTCTCACCTGCTTCTTATTGAGGGGTCATGGCCAGTTCTGTATTGCCTCAATCTGATTGAGCTGTGATTTTATCAAACCTCTGCCAATGGTGTATCCCAGGTATTTTACTTCCTCTATTCCTAGACAACTTTTTTGGGTTGGCTGTCAAACCTGCCTTAAAGATGGAGTCTAACACTGCTTGTACTCTGGGTAAGTGAGACTGCCAATCAGGACTATGTATGACCATATCATCCAGATAAGCCGCAGCATATCGTCTATGGGGTCTTAGAATCCTATCCATCATTCTTTGAAAGGTAGCAGGCACCCCATGTAGCCCAAAGGGTAACATCTTGTAATGAAACAACCCTTCTGGTGCAGAAAAAGCTGTTTTTTCTTTGGTGTTTTCGGTTAATGGCACTTGCCAATACCCTTTGGTTAGGTCCAAAGTCGTTAAATATCTTGCTGTCCCCAGCCTTTCAATTAGTTCATCCACCCTTGGCATCGGGTAAGCATTGGATTTTGAAACACTGTTCAGCTTTCAAAAGTCATTACAAAAACGCACACTCCCATCGGGCTTTGGAATCAGCACAATGGGATTTGACCACTCACTATGTGATTCTTCAATTACCCCCAATTCTAACATTTTTCAAATTTCCTTTGACACAGACTCTCTTTGGGCTTCGGGCAACCTATAGGGTTTTAGGTTAACTTTAACCCCCGGGTCAGTGACTATGTCATGTTTGATGACCATGGTTTTTCCTTGTAGGTCAGAAAACAGTATCCTATTTCTGATCAAAAATTCCTTGATCTCCTGCTGTTGACTGGTTGACAGGGTTTTGCCACAGTCACTTCGGGTACCATGGGTCCTGGGTTTACTGGAGGGGCTTGGATGGCTGACAGTGGTGCTCTATCCTTCCAGGGTTTTATCAGGTTCACATGATATATCTGTTCTGGTTTTCTTTTCCCCAGCTGGTAAACTTTATAGTTGACCTGTCCCACTTTTTCTAAGATCTCAAAGGGCCCTTGCCACCTAGCCAACAGTTTACTTTCTACCGTGGGAACCAACACCAAGACTCTGGATCTCATTCAGAGTCGGTCGTTGCGGCCGCACGGTCGTAGGGGAAAGGGGCCGGATATGCAAATTAAGCGATCACAAGTTGCGGTCCTAAGATGAGATCGTTAGCTGAACGACCGAGAGTAAGAAGCGATCATACACATCATCTCCTGGGATTTAAGGATTAATCGCGACCATCGGGAACCATCGGAGCTGGTCGTAGAGCTTAAGGTTGACCATACCCTCTTTTAAGCACTACGATCAAGTCAGTGTTCAAACCTCCCATATCACATGTGCCATGACACTACTTTGTTAATTATGCACTCCCATTAAACGCTGTTCGCATAATTAGGCACGCCTGCGTTCGGATCTCCACTCCCCCATTTTCAAGCACCTTCCCCTGTTACCACCCACAAACGGTTCATTCTGTCACTTAAACTAACGACCTGGCTGTGTTCATGGAGAGAGAAATTTCTGATTGTAACAGCTAGTTTGCGCACTCGCATTGCGAACTTTACGCATGCGCTGTTTAGAGAACATCGGCTGTGTACAACCGTGCGGCAGCAACGATTGACTCTGAATGAGGTCCTCTGTCCCTAGGAGCAAAGTTTCTTAACCGTGCATTGCGTTTATATACCCTCTGCTGTGCTAGTTGGGCCTCTTCCAAGTGCTCCTTAACTATCGGCACTACAGCCGCAATTCTCTCTTGCATCTGGGAAACATGTTCAATCACTGTTTTATAAGGACTGGACTGCCCTTCCCACGTCTCCTTGGCAACGTCTAGTAACCATCTTGGATGCATCCCATATAACAAGTCGAAAGGTGAAACCTGGTGGAGGATTGGGGAACCTCTCTTATGGCCAACAGCAGATAAGGCAACAAATAATCCCAATCTTTACCATCTTTGTCGACTACTTTCTTTAACATATGTTTTAAGGTTTTGTTAAACCTCTCGACCAAACCATCGGTTTGGGGGTGATAAACTGAGGTCCTTAACTGGTTAATCTTAAACAGGCGGCACAACTCCTTCATAACTTTTGACATGAATGGGGTACCCTGGTCAGTTAGTATCTCTTTAGGTATTCCCAACTTGCTAAAAACATAGACCAGCTCTCTAGCAATAGACTTGGTTGACGTATTGCGTAGTGGTATCGCTTCCTGGTATCTGGTAGCGTAGTCCAGAATTACTAGAATAATTAATGTCCCCAGGCAGACTTCAACAGGGGTCCAACCAAGTCCATAGCTATTCTTTCAAATGGTGCCTCTATAATTGGTAGTAGAACTAGAGGACTTTTGAAATGTGGTTTGGGAGCATGATACTGGCATTCAGGGCAGAAGGCGCAAAAGTCAGATGCGTCTTTATGGACACCAGGCCAAAAAAACCTCTGCACGATTCTCTCAGTGGTTTTCTCTACTCCTAGGTGACCTGGCGTTATATGTCCATGGGCCAGATCTAACACCATTCTCCTGTAAGCTTTGGGGACTATTAATTGTCCCACAATCTCCTCCCCTTTCTTAGTCATCTGATACAACAGATCCTGACATATTACCATGTGAGTATATGTCAAGGGACTATCGGGATCTATGGGTTTACCATTGACCACCTAGACATTCTCCCTGGCTTTCACCAGAGTAGGGTCATTTAACTGCTCTATGACAAAGACCTCTCTTCTGACCTCTAAATCTGGCAGACGATCAACGTGCTCTGCAACACTTTGTGAGCCACTATCACGCTCTGCATTCTCTAGTTCACCAACCATACTAGAAAATGGGAACATCTCTGACTCTGCCACTACATTATTATTATTGTTTATTTATATGGCGCCACAAGTGTTCCGCAGCACCTTACAAGGTACATAACCAAAAAGTGACTTACAGTAAAATACAATACAATGAAGGACAAGGACATGGATAATATACATTGATACATAGGTGGCCATAAGACACACATAAGCAACAAAGCATAGGCACCAAGTGTTAGGTGTCCTAGTGGTGAGTAAGAAGTAGATGAACATAAAGTAAGGAGAAGCACAAGAGGGTAGAGGGCCCTGCTTGCAAGAGCTTACATTCTGAAGAGGAGGGGCAGACAGATGGGCATGATACAGATGGGGAAGACAGGGAGGAGGGAGCATGTAGTAGCAAGTTAGGATGAGAGCTGGAAAGCATTGATGAAGTAGTTTGTCTTAAGAGCCCGTTTGTAGGATTGTAGAGAGGTGGAGAGTCTGATGGGGAGAGGGAGAGAGTTCCAGAGGGGGGAGCAGCACAGGCAAAGTCTTGGAGGCAGTAGTGGGAGGAAGTAATCAGTTGGCATGAGAGGTGGTGTGCATTTGTTGAATGAAGAGGGCGGACAGGAAAGTGAAGGGAGAAGAGGTCAGAGATGTAAATGGGAGAGGAGTGTGTGAGGGCTTTCAGACGAGGCAGGGTGATTTACCACAGTGCAAAACCGGCTTTCCCACAACTTCCAGAAGTGAGCAAAGTCTCTTCCCAATATCACATCATATATTAAGCCTGGTACCAAACCCACAGAGACTACCGCGGAACCATATGGCATCTCGATGTACACTTCGGCAGTAATATAATACCGAGTATCCCCATGTATGCATATCACACCAACAGTTTTTCCCTTATGCTTCAAAGGGTTCACCAGCTCAGTTCTCAAAAGTGTAACAAGGCTACCAGAGTCTAACAGAGCCTCTACTTGGTTGCCTTCCACTGTGAGAACACACGTGTTTATCTGTCTCAGCCTGCCGGTCAGCAGTACAGGCTGGCTGTCCAAAGAAAGACCCCCTGCAACTGACAGAAGCAGTATCACATTGCATGGGCTCAGAGGTAAGTGAACAATTAGCTGCTATATGGCCGAAGCCACCCCATCGGAAACATTGAGTCACATTAATATCTAGTCTTTTGTGGGGTAGGAACCTTTCTGGCCTGGCAGGCCTGTCTTCAGGTTCCCCACCCTCAGTCTTAGGCACATTCCACCACCCTTCTCCCCAGGAACAGTCTTACCATTGTTGAGGGGAGTTCGCCGGTGCACAATCGGGGCTCAGTGGAAAAGACTCATCAGCTCCTCAGCCACCACGTACCTCTCCACCAGTTCGACTAACTGGTCTGCGGACTTAGGGTCGGCATGGAGGTTGCAGGTAGGGACCCAAGGTTGCAGGTAGGGACCGCAGATACTGGTCCATCACGACTCGTTCTATGATTTGTGGTCCTGTCAGCATCTTGGGCTGTAGCCACTTTGTGGATAGATGGATGAGGTCGTGCATCTGTGAGCATGGAGGTCTGTCCATTTGGAACTCCCAGTGGTGGACTCATTGGGCATGAACAAAGGTGGTGACTCCCAAGCGAGTTAGGATCTCCCGTTTTAATTTCACATAGTCCTTAGCATTGGCCAGGCATAAATCATAATAGGCCTTTTGTGGCTCCCCAGACAAGAAAGGTGCCACCAGACTTGCCCATTGCTCCTTGGGCCAACTCTCCCTTTCGGCTGTTCTCTCAAATGCGATGAGAAATGCCTCCATATCATCGCCCAAAGTCATCTTTTTTAGGAAGTGACTGGCTCGTATGGAGTGAGTGGTGGTGGGAGGACCAGTAGTAGCATCTCCAGGCTGGGCGACCAGGTGCTGTACAACCTCCTTAATAGCCTGGCAGGTTTCCTCGAGGGTGACTTGTTGTTGCCTCCAAGGTCATCAGTTGTACATTGGTAGCTTCCTGCTGAGCCCGGATAGCTTCCTGCTGTATTTTATTAGTCTCCTGCTGAGCTGCCGTAGCCTGAAGCAGGGCTTTTACAATGTCCTCCAATTTACCTCCAAGGATTCAATAATCATGTGTCTGCCCCTTTAAATTTTAAGGACAAATTTTCCTTGCTGCACTTTTCAGTGTGTGCGTGCCTGCATTCTCCACCAATTGTAACATGACTGGATTAGGGGTCTCTCTTCTGGGGTAGATGGACTCCCTCTTCACATACACAGCAGCCGGAAAAATAGTACACCAGTCTGGGGTCTCATACTAGCTGGTTGGTACCAGTCTTTATTGTGCAACATAAAAGGAAAGCAAACCATAAAAGTAAACGCTAGCTCGTCTGGGCGCTAACTAGACAAGAAGTTCCCTCTCTAAAGAAATAGTGGGGCCTACTGCCTCCACTATTAACACAAATGTATGCACAAGACTTACAGGTAGTTTTCATCAAGTGTCTCTGAGCCAACCAGTCTGCTTGCTCTCCCAGGTATGAGACACTAGCTTACAATCACACACAGCCTATATCAGCCAGGTCCAGGTGAAGACCCTAATGAGCCTGCTAACAGGCCAAAAAGGCCAAAACCTGGAGTGGCCCGTGGAAGGAGCCCTCCCTCTCCTCACATCCACACTCCCAGGTCCCAAACCGGCTTTTCAAAAAGCCGACACTCAAATCTGCTTCACTGCAGACTTTTCTCCTGGGGTTTTTTAGAACACACAGGTCGAAAACCTAGGACAAATGTATCTACCACTGACCACTTTACCAGTGTTCCTATCACATTATATAATATATATATATATACATATATATATATATATATATATATATTAGGGGTGAGCGGGTTCGGATTTCTGAAATCCGAAACCCCCGAGCCCCCCCGATCCGAGTCTTGACTTTTCCCGCCAGACTCGGATCTGAAATCGAGGCAAAACGTCATCATCCCGCCTTCCGAGTCTCGCAGGTTTTGGATCCTATATAAGGTACCCGCGTCGGCACCATTTTCTCACTCGGCTGTGGACAGTGAAGAGGGAGGGTGGGAGTTAGGGCTGGCTGGGCTGTGTAGTGTAGTGTAGTGTAGTACAGAGTAGTGTTGTGCTGTGCTGTGCTGCGCTGTGTTTCTGTTGTCCACTACTTCAAAGTCCATAGGGGCTGGCTGTGTTGTGCTGTGCTGCTGTTGTTAATAGGGGCTGTGTCCACTTCTTCAAAGTCCATAGGGGCTGGCTGGACTGTGTTGTGCAGTCAGTTCTCCATAGGGGCTGTGTCCACTCCAAAATCCTGTGCAGTGTCCCAGTCCTAAAGGGGTGCTATAGTGTTGCCCAGGGGGTGCTCTGTCCATCAGGGGTGCTCCCCCCAAGTGTTAAAAAAATAATATTTTTTGTGTGTTTGTGAATTGTGTGCGCAGTAGCCGCACGTGCATCAACAAAGTAGTGCCAAGCGTGCGCCTGTGTCATAAGTAAAGGGCCGGCTGGCTTGACCGTTAAAGGGTGCTGTAACCCCCAAAGTACACTCCAAACCAAAAAAATATATATTTTCTGTGTTTGTGAATTGTGTGCGCAGTAGCCACACGTGCATCAACAAAGGAGCAGCGCCAAGCGTGCACCTGTGTCATAAGTAAAGGGCCGGCTGGCTTGACCGTTAAAGGGTGCTGTAACCCCCAAAGTAGACTCCAGTCCAAACCAAAAAAAAAATTATTTTCTGTGTTTGTGAATTGTGTGCGCAGTAGCCGCACGTGCATCAACAAAGTAGTGCCAAGCGTGCGCCTGTGTCATAAGAAAAGGGCCGGCTGGCTTGACCGTTAAAGGGTGCTGTAACCCCCAAAGTACACTCCAGTCCAAACCAAAAAAAAAATTACTTTCTGCTTGTGAATTGTGTGCGCAGTAGCCGCACGTGCATCAACAAAGTAGTGCCAAGCGTGCGCCTGTGTCATAAGTAAAGGGCCGGCTGGCTTGACCGTTAAAGGGTGCTGTAACCCCCAAAGTACACTCCAGTCCAAACCAAAAAAAAAATATTTTCTGTGTTTGTGAATTGTGTGCGCAGTAGCCGCACGTGCATCAACAAAGGAGCAGCGCCAAGAGTGCGCCTGTGTCCCATAAGTAAAGAGCCAGCTGGCTCATTTCTTAAAGGCTGGTGTAACCCACAAAGTGCACTACTCTCCAGCAAAAAAAAAAATATATTTTCTGTGTTTAGCCGCACGTATATATCAAATCGATATAACATAAATGGAGGACCAAACTTTCTCCGATAAAAATAAAATAGAGAAAGATCAAGGACCACTTCCTCCTAGTGCTGAAGCTGCTGCCACTAGTCATGACATAGACGATAACATGCCATCAACATCGTCTGCCAAGGCCGATGCCCAATGTCATAGTAGAGGGCACATACAATCCCAAATGACAAAGTTCAGGAAAATGACCTTGAAAAAAACATTTAAATCAGCTGAAGAGAAATGTAAACTTGCCAATATGCCATTTACGACACGGAGTGGCAAGGAATGGCTAAGGTCTTTCCCTATGTTCATGACTAGTGGTTCAGCTTCACATGACGATGGAAGCCCTCCTCCCACTAAAAAAATCAAAAGAGTTAAGCTGGCAAAAGCACAGCGAAGAACTGTGCTTTCTAAGAAGATATCACAAATCCCCAAGGAGAGTCCAAGTGTGGTGGTGGTTGCGATGCCTGACCTTCCCAGCACTGGACGGGAAGAGGTGGCTCTTTCCACCATTTGCATGCCCCCTGCAAGTGCTGAAAGGAGCACCCACAGTCCACTTGCTGATATGCAAATTGAAGATGTCACTGTCTTGCCATATGTACCTTATGTAAAGGTGGAATAAGTAGGGGTAGGGACGTTAACCACCTAGGAACCTGCAGCGCGTTCATAATAAGTTACTGTCAAGTTCAGAAACTTTGGCTAAGACCGTAAGCAGTCCAGGGACACCTAAATCCCGTTGTCCTGTTGTATCCAAGCGCCTGCAAACCACACCGTCAACTCCCTCCTCGTCAATTTCCTCCTTAGTCAGGATCGGAAGTAGTCCTGCAGGCCATGTCACTGGCATGACTGACTCTCCTATCGGGGATTCCTCCGGAGGATCCTGCATTGCTACGCCTCCTGCTGCCGCTGCTGCTGTTGCTGCTGCTGGGAGTCGTTCATCATCCCAGAGAGGAAGTAGGAACACCACTACTTTTACTAAACAATTGACCCTCCAACAGTCCTTAGCGAGGAGGATAAAGTACGACAGCAGTCATCCTGAAGCAAAACGTATAACTGAGGCCTTGACTGCTATGTTGGTGATAGACGTACGTCCGGTATCCGCCATTAGTGCAGTGGGATTTAGACAATTGATGGAGGTAGTGTGTCCCCGGTTCCAAATCCCGTCTAGATTCCACTTCACTAGGCAGGCGATATCGAGACTGTACAGAAACGTCAGAAAAAGTGTCCTCAGTGTCCTGAAAAATGCCATTGTACCCAATGTCCACTTAACCACGGACATGTGGACAAGTGGAACAGGGCAGACTAAGGACTATATGATTGTGACAGCCCACTGGGTAGATGTATCACCTTACGCAGCAACAGCAGCAGCGTCACCAGTTGCAGCATCTAAGAAACGCCAGCTTGTTCCAAGGCAGGCTACGCTGTGTATCACCGGTTTCAGTAAGAGGCACACCGCCGACAACCTCTTAGAGAAACTGAGGGAAATCATCGCCCAGTGGCTTACCCCACTTAGACTCTCCTGGGGATTTGTGATATCTGACAACGCCACCAATATTGTGCGGGCATTACATCTGGGCAAATTCCAGCACGTCCCATGTTTTGCTCACACAATAAACTAGGTGGTGCAGAATTTTCTGAAAAGCGACAGGGGCGTGCAGGAGACGCTTTGGGTGGCCTGAAAAATTTCTGGCCACTTTTGCCATTCAGCGACTGCGTGCCGAAGACTGGAGCACCAGCAAACACTCTTGAACCTGCCCCGCCATCACCTGAAGCAAGAGGTTGTGACGCGGTGGAACTCAACCCTCTATATGCTTCAGAGGATGGAGGAGCAGCAAAAGGCCATTCAAGCCTATACATCCACCTATGACATAGGCAAAGGAGGGGGTATGCACCTGACTCAAGCGCAGTGGAGAATGATTTCCATGTTGTGCAAGGTTCTCCAGCCCTTCGAACTTGCCACACGTGAAGTCAGTTCAGACACTGCCAGCTTGAGTCAGGTCATTCCCCTCATCAGGCTTTTGCAGAAGCAGCTGGAGAAAGTGAAGGAGTAGCTAAGACGGAGCGATTCCGCTCGGCATGTGGGACTTGTGGATGAAGCCCTTCATTCGCTTTGCCAGGATTCCAGGGTGGTCAATCTGTTGAAATCAGACCACTACATTTTGGCCACCGTGCTCGATCCTAGGTTTAAAGCCTATGTAGTGTCTCTCTTTCCGGCCGACACAAGCCTGCAGAGGTGCAAAGACCTGCTGGTGAACACACTGTCAGCTGAAGCGGAACGTGACACGTCAACAGCTCCTTCTTCATTTTCTCCCGCAACTGGGGCTGCCAGGAAAAAACTTAGGTATCCTAAGCAACCCGCTGGCGGTGATGCAGGGCAGGCAGGACCAAGTTTGGACATCTGGTCCGGACTGAAGGACCTGGCAACAATTTCTGACATGTCTACTGTCACGGCATATGATACTGTCACCATTGACAGAATGGTGGAGGATTACATCGGTGACAGCATCCAAGTAGGCATGTCAGACAGTCCATACCTGTACTGGCAGGAAAAAGAGGCAATTTGGAGGCCCCTGTACAAACTGGCTCTATTTTACCTGAGTTGCCCCCCCTCCAGTGTGTTCTCCAAAAGAGTGTTTAGTGCAGCCGGGAACCTTGTCAGCGAAAGGCGTAGGAGGTTGCTTCCACAGAATGTGGAGAAGATGATGTTCATCAAAATGAATTATCAGCTCTTCCAGGGAGACCAGCCTCCAGAACGTACAGAGGGACCTGTGGTGGTGGATTCAAGTGGGGACGAGTTAATACTTTGTGAGGATGAGGATGTACACACTGAAGAGTGTGAGGAATCGGTGGATGAGGAGGATGAGGATGACATCTTGCCTCCGTAGAGCCAGTTTGTGCAGGGACAGATTAATTGCCAGCTTGTTTTGTGGGGGCCCAAACGAACCAATCATTTCAGCCACAGTTGTGTGGCAGACCCTGGCGCTGAAATGATTGGTTTGTTAAAGTGTGCATGTCCTGTTTATACAACATAAGGGTGGGTGGGAGGGCCCAAGGACAATTCCATCTTGCACCTCTTTTTTTTCTTTGCATTATGTACTGTTTGGGGCCTAGTTTTTCAAACTGCCATCCTGTCTGCCACTGCAGTATCACGCCTAGATGGGTCACGTGTTTGTGCCGCCCACTCGTGTCGCTTAGCATAGTTAGTCATCCAGCTACCTCGGTGCAACCTTTTGGACATAAAAACACTATTGTGAGGTGTGAGGTGTTCAGAATAGACTGGAAATGAGTGGAAATTAAGGTTATTGAGGTTAATAATAGCATAGGAGCAGAAAAACCTACAAATTCTGTGATTTTAGCTGTTTTTATGGTTTTTTTAAAAAAAATACAGATCCAAAACACAAAACCCAGAACCCAAAACACGGAAGGGTGGTTTTGGCAAAACCAATCCAGATCCAAAACACGAAGAAAGATCCAGATCCAAAACACAAAACACGAAAAGTGGCCAGTGCACACCCCTAATATATATATATATATATATATATATATATATGATCATGCACATCCTTCACATATTAATCTTATTAATTTCCAATACCTTCTCCTGTTAAATAAATGGCTTGGCCCCTGTACACTAACAATTATTAAGCCAGCTGTAATAAAAGCTAAAATAAAACTAGTACTACCTGAAATCTCAATCTAAATTGCCAGCTGAGCCCAGGAGTATACAACATGGTATTTACAGCCAACCCCGGGAAAGCAGAAGAAGACTCTGCCACTTGCAGTCAGGCATTGGTTTGGGGGTGTGGCTGAGCGGAGCATCTTCTGCATTTTCCCGCACAGCGTTTACCGCTGCTCTGATAAGTACAGCTGCTCTGCTGTCAGGCAATGGTTGGGGGGGGCGTAACCGGGCAACACAGGGCGCCCACAGCATCTAACTGCAGGGTTTGTGATAAGCACAGCAGTAGTGACAGAGATCTCCCTCCGAACCTCCCTCCGCCTGCAGGACACTGCGGCCCACGGGTGGGACAGCTCCCAAAAAACGGGACTGTCCCACGAAAATCGGGACAGGTGGGAGGTATGCCTTTTCTGTGCCTAGATATGCATTTCTCACCAGCTTCATCTTAAGGTTAGCAGCTCTTCTGTAGATGTGAATTGGTTTAGAAGGGGCCGCTGGTCTCAAAATGAGGCCCCTCTGTAAAATCGACCAATGTTTTTTAAATACGTTTTCTATTTCCTTATGTTGGGAATTTAAATGAGAGATAAATGCCCATTGATACTTCTCATTCTTTTCCTGTTTAGATTTGGGTAAAAGCAATTGCTCTCTGGGCCTGATTCAGACCCGGATGCTATTTGCGGCCTCTCGCTCTCAAAAAGGGGCCGGATATTTAAATTGAGCGGTCGCTCTTTGCGGTATGAGGATGCCTCTATGTCTGTGCAAGCGTCCGCTAAATGCGCTCGCTATTTTTTCAAGACGCCCCTTTGCCGTTCGCAAATCACGTCATCTCCTGTTTTTATTAGACTAATCGGGAACATCGAACGGCATCTGAACTGCTCGCAACGCTTGAGGTAGGAATTACTTCCCGTAATCAATGCGAGCAGTTCAGGCTAAAAGACAACCAAGTGACGTGATCGATGACGCTCCTTTGCTAATTATGCACTCCCATTAAACGCCCTATTGACCGTTGGGCACGCCTGCATTTGCACAACCACTCCCCCGTTTTCAAGCACCTTCCCCCATTACCACCCACAAACGGCAGATTCTGTCACTCAAAATAGCAGCCCACACTGTGTTTTACGAGTGCACGATTTCCGACCGCAATGACTGGTTTGCGCAGTTGTGCGAACATCGCTCAGAGCGAGCGTGCGGACGCTTATGAGCGTGTTTGAATCAGGCCCTCTGTCTGTTTCTTGTGCATACATCAGACCATGAGATAAGCCCAAGTCCTCTTGTTGCAAATGCTAAAGCTAAGAGGGAAGTGAGTGTCTTAGAAATAGACATATATCTAATAAGGAAATCAAGGTAGTCAAAAAAAGAGGAATCTGACAGTTAGTTAAAGACGCTGAAAGTAATTTTCTTAGCTCTCTGTTCTACAGTGTTTATATGAAGGCGATTATCTTCCTCAGACCTTTCTCCTTGTATACTGTAGCTGTGTATTGGGTGAAATCTTCCTATCCCGGAGGAGACGCACCTGATGTTATCATTATATCAGATGGGAAAAAAGTGGAGTAGACTGCGCTATTGTGACTGGATACTGACATGTGCTTGATTGATATAAATAAATAACACTTTCGCCTCTCTGAATCAAGAAATAATCAGAAACATTTATTTAAACATACAATAAAAAATATTAAAACTAGATAAAATGTAACTCTTAAATAAGAGTATAAATCAAAATATTACAGTCGTTACAACAACTCATATGGCCATTTAAAGGTATCCGATTGTAGATCTTTACCCAATGTGGGATAATACTTTGTTGTAAGTTCAATTACTGAAAAATAACGGGTCAAATGCTCACCATATCTCACATCTCACATACACATAATAGGAGTATTCGGCACAAGCTTGATGTAAACAGATTTCCAGTTGGCACTTGCAGTGCACCGGACTCTGCTTAGGAAAAAATGTTGTTGGAAATAAAATGCTTGCAGGGCTAAATAGCCTTCAGTAGTAACAAAGCCGTATATTGCCACCTTGTAATGAAGATAAAGTAGCGGCTGAGCTGGGACTGGTGTCCGCTCTGCACCGCAGTCCCGGGTCAATCCCCCATTGCCAACAGGCAATATGCTGGACGTAGCACTCAGTGGTAACGGAGCTGTAAATTGCCACTTGGTGTAGATAGCGAAGTGGCGGCTGTGTTGGGACTGGCACCCGTCCTGCGCTGCAGACCCAGGTCAATCTCCCGTTGCCGACAAGCAATGAGTAGAGCGACACTCCACCAGTAACTATGCCGCCAGCCTGTTGCACTCCCGTCTCTCCGTGCCTCGTGGATAATGGTGGCAGAATCCAAGCTGCTGAGTTGCTGAACACTGTTCACAGTGTTTAACCCCTTCGATGTGTTTCGCTCCTCTCTTGGAGCTTTTTCAAAGCTCTTATAAAGCTTTTTTTATTGTATGTTTAAATAAATGTTGCTGATTATTTCTTGATTCAGAGAGGCGAAGGTGTTATTTATTTATATCAATCAAGCACATGTCAGTGTCCAGTCACAATAGCGCAGTCTACTCCACTTTTTTCCATGGTTTTGTTTTTTTGTGTCAGAATAGCAACTGACATTTAGACTTTGCAGCACTGTGAACTTAGATACTATACAGCACTTCTAGATACATTTTTACGTACCAATTGGTTCTCTTTAGCGCCGGGTGTCGACTGGGGTCGTCTTTTTATTGATTGACCTCAGTTAACATAGGTTGTTTTAATTATATCAGATGGGGTCTGACACAGAATATTGGAATTGGCAGTGACTCCCAATCGGAAATCCCTCATAACTGCAGAAGAGGGACTTGTTGACTATTCAATGTGGGAAGAAGGACCAGCAATGGGTTTATCATGAGAGGACCCTTTTAATCAAATTGTGGGTCTCCACTCCCAGCACCAGGCTAAGATATTATGCCAGCTATGGGCAGCACTGTTCTGTCTGCTCCGGACAGGATAGATTTGCATGCTACGGGCAATTCCAGAGTAAGAAGGTAGAGATTTGCCTTAACAGGAGTCTGTGTGAGAAATTCAAATATTTTTTTTTCATTTATTTATTTTTGGTAGCAACATATTTACCATAATATGGAGGAACCTGAATTAGGTTGAAGTTTTACCTCAGAATCTGAGGTAAACAGGACATCTGGTACAGGTATTATGGCTGAAGTAAAATGGTCGTTCAGACAAGTTTGTTAAATTTTAAATCTAAACAATTTGTTCAACAACAGTTTTTGCCCATTTTCTGGGGTTTGGGAGCAAATTGCAGATTGTCATTTGCTTTCATACCTTACCAGATTTTCATTCCAACCAATCAACTAGTTGGCTGGTTGGGCAGATAATCTTTAGATGTGTAGCTATCTTGAGACTGCACCCTCTGTCCTTCAGTGCTGAGAGATAATCTGCCTCACTGAGCGTGTCAGGTTTTTTTTATTGCCAACAGACGCTGAAGCTTGTTCAAACAAGTTCAGCATATAACAAAAACATGCCTCAGGTGTGTGCGTGTGTGGATGGGTGTGTGTGTTTGTATACAGTATATATTGTCCGTTTTGTTTTCGTGCAAATCAAGAAAAGGCAAGTAAGTTTGTATCTGGAACAAACCCTGCTGCACTGCAAGGGATGCAAATACATTTATTATGTTTGCAATGCATGCAGGGTAAATACCGGCTGCTGTTGCATGTAGCCCATAAATGCTGGCCAGCTTTATTTTTACATTGCAATTTAGATGTCAGTTTGGACACGCTCCTCTCATATCTAAATCTCTCTACACATTTTACATCTGCCCCTCCTGCAGTGCAGCATGGTTTTACCAAGGTGCACAGTTAAGCCGTGGACACAATAGATGATAGTTATGAACAATATGGACGATAACGATATCATTCAACGATATATTATTCATATCGTCCAGTGTATATGCAGTGAACGATCAACGTTGCACGCTCCCATGGGTCGTTAACGATATCCCTAGTCAGCTGAACATGCAGCTCAATCTGGGGATATCATTAACGATGCCATGCTGCCAAATGGAGCATGGCCCCACTCCTTCCTCCCCCTGCCGTCGTTCGTCGTGGCCGACATCATCAAATGTGTATACACTTACTGATGTCGCCACCCCCGCCAGGCCTGCCGCAGCTGATATCGGCTCGTACACACATCGTCTAGTATATATGAGCCTTTACTTTTTTGCTTTGCTCCCAAATCAGAATCAGCCCCATGGTAACAACATTGGCATGTGCAGGCTAAAGGCAAAGGGTATTCTTATCCCTCATTTGACATAGACTATCCACTTTCCCCGGACAATCATTATCTAGCCTTTACACTCTGCCATAGGACATACCTGAATTCCCCCACCCAATTCATAGACTACCCAACTGGCACATGTGGGGGCTCTGATGGCATATAAAGGGGCATGTGAAGGGGTCTGATGACATAAGGGCTTTGATCACATAAAATAGGGGCATGTGGAAGAATCTGATGACATTTAAGGTGCATGTCAGGGCTATGATGGCATATAAATGGACATGTGGAGCAGATGGCATACAAAGGGACATGTGGGGGCTCTGATGGTATATAAGTAGGCATGTGGAGGGGTGCGATGACGTAAAAAGGGCATGTGGAACAATCTGATGACATTTAAGGTGCATGTCAGGGCTATGATGGCATATAAATGGACATGTGGAGCAGATGGCATACAAAGGGACATGTGGGGCTCTGATGGTATATAAGTAGGCATGTGGAGGGGTCTGATGACATAAAAAGGGCATGTGGAGGAATCTGATGACATTTAAGGTGCATGCCAGGGCTCTGATCTCATATTAGGGGACATGTGGAGCAGATGGCATATCAACAAACCTATTTCATAAATCCATTTTTCTGTCTTTATTAGAGTGGTAAGTAAATGGCCTGAAATCTGACACATAAAATGGTAACAATACAGCAACTCTGGTCATGCTCTTTGCCACATCCCCTATCCTATGGGTGTAACACCCCAAATATATGGGGTAAAGCTTATGATAGGTGTAGTAATCCCTAGTTTTTCCTTCTTTACAGAGAGGTAAGGAGATAAGCACATTGCACTTTGGTAAGCCGTGTTGATAGGTTTATTTAAGGTTATTGCAGAGATCATTTACAGTAAATCTTCCTTTACATTTACTTTTACAGTACACATAACATCAAATCACATTACAATAACATTTGTATTTTTATTTTACAGGAACTCAGCATTTCGTGGAATTACTGGATGCACCTGGGGCCTGATTCAGACCCACTCGCGAGCGGCTGTCCGCTCGCAAGTGGGTCGATGTTATGCACTGAGCATGCGCACGACGGAGGGAGCTCCGTCGTGCGCATGCACCAGACGCGATGAGCGAAGGAAAGTCCTTCGCTCGTTGTGTCCGATCAAAGGGGGCGTGCTGTCAATGTTGATTGACAGCACGCCCCCTTTGGTGGGCGTGCCGGGGGCGTGCCTCCCGTCAGAAGCCGGCCCACTGACATCACTAGTGATGTCAGTGGGAGTGATTTTGGCTCTCATAGAGCCAAAATCACTCCGGAGCTTGCGGTTGAAAACCTCAACCGCAGGCTCCGGCTCGCAATTTCGATGGTCGCGATGGTCTCGACCATCGCGGCCATCACAAAGCACGCTCGTATAGCCTGTGGGTGGTGACCCACAGCTATACGAGCGTCCAGGAGGACGCTCCA
The DNA here is from genome assembly GCA_031769625.1 of Taudactylus pleione. NCBI lineage: Eukaryota > Metazoa > Chordata > Amphibia > Anura > Myobatrachidae > Taudactylus > Taudactylus pleione. Next base: position 3,464,637 of record JAUIMM010000257.1, read on the forward strand.
TGAAAATGGAGCCCGGCCCTCATTCAGAGCATGCGCTCTGCTCAGAGCGTACGGCTCTGAATGAGGGCCCTGGATCCCTGTGGAATCTCAAAGGTTAGTATATTTGGCAATTCCTCCAATCACTTCAATAATAACATTTACTCAATGTAATATTACTAGTTTATATATTCTGACTTAACCATTAACGTTATACTCTAGCTTAGTATTACACTGCACGAATAACAATCAGGTAAGTAAAGTTCCCCCAATAAAAGTGTAGCGCTTTATTGTTGGTGCACAATTAGTTACAGGAAAGATAGGGTTGGTATACATTGGTGATCACTTACTCTTTCTCCTTTCTGTATTTGTTGACTAACTAGTAACGTCTGATAAGTTTAAATCTGAATTCCACTGCCAGTGACTTTTACAGTGGCTTAGTTTGGTTTGTGTCAGCTTTCTACCAGCTCCCGACTGTCTTTTTGGACCTTCATTCAGGTAGCAGCAGGGTGACGAGCCTCTCTCCCTGTCAAGCTCGCATCCGGAACTGTGCAGTAGCCCCGTATACAGGTCCTTAAATCTGCCTCCCTTCACTGTTGTCCTGAAGGCAGCAGGTCTCACTAGGCAGCCTATCCCAGCTCTGTTACCGGCAACTCAGAGCCAACCATCGTTGTTCCACTAAGTCACCCAGTGCAGCTTTCACCAGGCCAAACGCTGCCTCAACACTGTTCAATGTCCAGTGAGTCTCTGTCCGTGTCCTGGATGATTTCTGCTTGGACCGTGAGCTCGAGCAGCCAACTGTCATTTTCAGTCAACTGTCCGTTCTGCCCGCACGCTCCCACCTCTGCAGCCATCCTCAATGTCCACTGTCACCAATGTCAACAGTGCAGAGCCACATGCATAAACATTACATTATATTTAGACACTAGGGCATACTAGCAAAAATTGTACTTCCAGTTTCTGGGGTACCACATGGGGACATGAAGATAAAAAGGTGGTAACCCTAGATTGTTCCTGGTATCACTTCAGCATGGTGAATGAGGGCCTGGAAAGGGATAGTGGAGGTTCTCCAATGCTTGCCTCTATTTGATGTCATTCACAAGACTCCTAATGCAGGGAGCAGCCAGTGCCCACACAGTGAGGAGATGAGGGTAGTAAATGTGCCCTCAAGAACAAAATAACAAAAATGTAATCCTCAACCTACAGTATGTACTGGTATGTAAATGTATTTCATGCTCTACCACAGGGATCCATTGTAATCTGCATATTTATTTGTTGTAATTGTTCGAGAAGAAATTCTTTTGTCGGCTTAACATTGAATTGAATACCTCCGAGACCAACATCCCGGCGCTATTCACATCGCAATGAATTGAATCGCCCTCATAGAGTCAGGGGAGAGTTTAGGGGTCAGGCCTCTCCACTAGACACATTAAAGGCCACAACCCCCAACCCAATTTTATTATTTTAATTATTAGTTGATTTTCCCTAATTTGGAGACTGCAATTATAATGTACTAATATTAAAAGAAGAGTTGGAAACTAATTCCTAAGATTGACACTGACCCTTTGGATTCTAATCTTTTGCCAAAGTGGACTAAGCGACTATTGCAGTGAGAGATTGCCTTGCCAACTATACATCGAATTTCACTGTACAGCCTCTTATGCTTCCCTTCAAAGTCACTTTAACACTACCGCCTAGGACTATAATTTTTACACATCTCACTGGTCCTCCATCCTCATTCAATGGGTTGAGGTCTCTGCTGTTCCATTCTGCTTACAGCTTAGGCTACTTTTAGCAGTTTGGGGCTTGGCACAATATTGGTTCTGTCTTCTATCAATCTCAGGTCTTGTTAAACGCCCAACGAACTTTCAGCATCTACTTCCATTCAGCATAATGTCCCAGTTATCTACGCTTCCTGTCAGGATGGGTCATTTAGTTGATGACATTGCCCCTGCTACCTGTAGCCCTGTAATCGCCAGCATGATCACATGAGTAAACAGTGCTGTGCTCCCCCTCTCCTACAAGGACATTCACAATCATGACATTCAAATATTGAAATATTCTATGCTGCTAAATGCCCCCAGTGAAAATTATGCCATCACAGAAGTACCCTGGAGTTAATAATACACAACCACAGTAGTGCTTTATATGCCACATTAGTACTCTATACTCCCCCCAAGTAAGTTCCCTATATTCCCCCATGTTACTTCTCCATATGCCCCACAGTAGTGCTCCATTTGCCCCCCCAGTAGTGCCCCATATACACCCACAGTATTGTTCCATGTGCTGCAAATGCCACGTTACAATTAAATTTATTTTAATTAGGAGTCAATTATTAAAACTGTATTATACAGTACATAAGGGGTAATTCAATTAGCCACAGTAATTAACTGCGCGCTAATAGATCCCCTGGGGATTGTTATCAGGTGCAAACAGTGGGTTAACACATCGGTCTGGGAACTTTTCTATGTGTTAACGCCTGATAACAAATAATTTATTGGGTGAATAAATAATGGCTGTAATTGAATAGCCCTGGGCGTTAAAGCTCGAGCCTACCACCTTTTTTCATTCCCAATAAATTATCGGAGCTAACTGAATTCCCCCCGTGGATGCACTTTTATTTATTTAGTTTATTTTAAAGGAGAAAACAATGGTTCATAGTTTAGGAAGGGGTCCAGTTAAAAAACAAAAAAAACAAAAACCTACATACAGTATAGCTCAATAAGCAATCCAAAATGATTATTAGGAAGGAGTAGCTTGTTCATTTGCTACCCCCCTTCTCATTCGTTCTTGCTCCCGATGTGGGCGTATTATACCCAATGCACATAGGTGACAGTTTGGTTTCTTATCCTCCATTACATACAGTGATTTAAAGCAGAAATCTATGGAAAATCATCACGGTCTCCAGCGATTTATAAGTCACCGCAAATCCGGAATCTTTTATATTCTGTCCACTCTGTATTTTTAGATTATACTGTGTTATTGTCATGGCAAAACTGTGCGTAAAAACAGCTTATAGTATACAGAAAAACACCAGAATTTCCTTGACTTGTGAGTCAGTGTGGTCATATATAGAATGTGAATCACACTGGCGGGGCAGGGGATTATCTTGTCATAACACATCTAACAATATACTTTACAGCCACAGATAGGTGTGCATCTATTATGTACCTAACAGCACAGACTTTCCTGTGAGTATTGGCATCAGTTTCAGCATGATTATAACTAAAACTCCCTGGTTATCTGTAGGATATAGTCATATAGTTTAATATTTCAGACTAACATCCCGAGTTACCAGTCATCCTCTGTGCCCATACATCTGAACGACTTAGTGGACTTTCACGCCTGTCAACTATTTCTAAGTATTCTTGTAATAATGTTTCTGTTTTTATACCAATAGTACAGTGCCACCTCGTTTGTGCATGTTGTATGTCATTTTTTGTATCTGTTCTATTCTGTGTGGACAATTGCACAGTACTATTAGTTTTATACATGCTGTATGGGGTTCTGTATATTTTGTCAACATGGTTTTGATGTTGACATTGATCACATTCATCTTGTAGACACTAATGAAATATCAACATATTTAGAATTCAGACAACATGTTCCTGGTGGCCTAATGGTGACTAAAAACCTACATCCACCAGTTGCACTGATAAGTGAGCATAAGACACATGCCGCAGTCAAAGATAGTTCAAGTACCATTAAAACTCGCTAGCCCCCCCTCCCATTGGCCTATGATACTAGCCCATGGGTCTTCAACCTTTGGCCCTCCATCTGTTATGGAACTACAGATCCCAGGATGCCCTGCCACAGTTTTAGCATGCTGTTATATCAAAATGGTGGCAGGGCATGCTGGGATGTGTAGTTCCAAAGCAGATGGAGGGCCAAAGGTTGAAGACCCTGCCTAATCAGGCAAGAACTCCACAAGCACCTTCTGCAACCACATGCCTTCTCTGACAATTATATATTTCTGTATTTGCCCGGGAATCCATAGTTAATGCAGTCCACCGCCAAACACAAAACTTCACCAAAAAACAAAATAATTCTGTTAAATGCATCCCCACCTCACTCAGGTACACACCATCTAGCCTATACAACTGATCACAGTCAAAATACATGGCCCCAATGTGACGACACATTATTGGCGACAACAGCTTTCACCTATTGTCTGCCACCTCCAATGTTCGGATCATGGCACTGAGTTTTCACACCCACAAAGGCACAATAATCGACCAAAAGCCCCTTCATTTTTTTTAAAATCCACCCTGACCCGAAGAATCAAGAAAACCATGGGCCTTCTACACAAACCATTGTCACCCGAATGCCCCACCAACCAATTCAGGCAACCCAACTCTCACAAGCCGGACACAAAGAAGGAAGAAGACCAATCCAATGCATGCCCTGCTTCCCAACAGCACACAAAATGAACACACAGAGAAAGGTGGCTGTCCCAGCATCCCGAGAGGCCCAGAGGACATAAGAATTTTCCACAAACTATTCCATCACATAATGGTGAATCCTGTCTGGAATGAGGAAGTAAGTAACACCTCAACAAAACCACGATCAAACAAGAACAAACAAGTCTATGCAATGGGTTTCGCAACCCAACCAGTACTTAACACAACAAACAAGGAGTGAAAGAGCAACACATCTGAAGGTGAATACTACCAAAAAAAACTCAAGTAAGTCAATGAGGAAACAGCATAGCAAACCCTAACCTCCACCAAAACCTAACCCTCCCCTCCGAGGCTTACGCTAATGACGCCCTGGACTGGCCTCGTTCGGGCTGTCGTCCTTCGGCATTCCGGCGTTGAGATTCAGATTGGAGTCGGTATTTTGATGCCTACCTGAAGTCCCCCGTCGGGCTTCTCATCTCGGGATATAGACCAGCGGCATTTAGTCCGTTGGTCTATAAACTGCATCCCGTGTATCCTATTGCATGATACATGCATTGCAAAGGGCCAGCATATCCATGTACCTTGTGGCATGCTACCAAAGTCCCACACTTTGTCATACTCAGCTGTACCTTTGCAGTTTGTGCCTACCATGTTAAACACCTAAGGGTACTCCTTGACTACCACTTCTTGGAGTATTTAAACTATACCTCTTTTGTTGTGTAGGTAAAATCCCCAGGCTTCAAACCCATAAATCCATTCTACTGCTGTGTTCTTACATGCACCACATCAAGAGCTGTCTCCTGGGATTACAACCTGATAGCTGTTTGCAGCAATGTCCATTCCTACTCATGGGGCTCTGGTGGAAATCCTGCATTGAGGTGTTCAGCTGCAATAATCTTGTTTACTGCTAAATCATACTGTTTCCAGTGTCTGACCATACACTCTGGCCATGGATTCTATAGGAAAACCTTCTCCCCTGGAAAGACTACAGCTTTCTGACATAGGACAATCCAGCTCAGATCTTCATGATCTTTCTGACCATCTGACAACCCTACAATGTCTTCTAGTCACACAATCCACACTGGCACCCTCTCTTCATGAGCCATCAGCTACTACAGGAGATTACATTTCTCATTTGAAATTCCCAACCCCAAAAAGTATAACGGGCATCTCCAAATCTGATCAGGGTTTCTCAACCAATGCTCTATTTAATGTGAAGTCTTTCCCAGGAATTTCCCCTCTGAAAGTCTAAAGTGGTTCATGTTATTTCCTAATTGACTGGGCAAGTCTCTGGCCTGGACTCCCCCACTCTGGGAATGGGATGACCCTATACTTCACAACTCTGCTGTCTTCAAAGATACCTTTAGTAAAATCTTTGATGAACCTGGTTGGGTATCATCTGTAATCTCCAGCATGCTGCATTAATTTTTTAAATCTGGCATCCGAGACTAGATGGAACAATGAGGCCTTGACTGTCACCTTCTGTCAGGGACTGTCAGATAGAGTCAAAGATGAACTAGCCGCTCAAAAGCTAAGGAATATTTTAGGTGCAGAGAACAATCCCAGGAAAAAGAACAATCTAATAGGTCAATGTTCAAGTTGGCACCTTGTTTCAGGCCTCCAGTTACTCCTGTGGTGTCAGAAGAACCCATGCAAATGGACGACTAATGCTGTCTCTATAGTGCTGAATCTGATCTTAGGACAAACCGTGTGTACATGAAGTCGGGAAATGCCAGTTGCTGATTAGTCCCAGGAAAGTCAAATCAGAGGTGCAAGATATTTTCCCAAGTATCAAGCCATCCTCTGACATTACCATTCCAGTGGAGCTGCCGACAATTTTATTGCAGCTGAGACAGTCAACAGATTGCAATTTCTGGAGATTCCATTGTCTCAACATTCTATGCTCACTGATATCAGTGGTCACAGGTTTCAAGAAGAATGAGTTTCTCACAATCTAACATAAGGACGCCCGCCTTACCTTACACACATTTGTAATACTTATCAAGGTTGCAAAACAATTGATAGCATCGAGTACCATCAGAGCCCTACGTACACTTGCACAAGGTCTGACCTTACTCAGGAATCAGACTCATCATCGCGCGCAGTGAAAGCCTAAGCTGCGTATGGCATCACAGTGGCAAATTTATGCATGCCCTGGCATGCCTGCGTTTCTCCAACCACCCCCCGTCACCCCCCCCCCAAACATTGATTCTGGTCAATCACTCTGCGATGGGTCTACATAGTCACTGCGATCACAGTGGAGTGTTCGCACACTGTAATGCATATACATGTACACATGTGCAGAAGGCAACAATTGGCCGATTGCGTGCATAATTGCAATAGCCACTCTTGCTGAATCAGGGCCTTTATCTGTTATGTGAGGCCATGAATGTGGATCTTTACATCTATTTAGGCAGCGGGGAAGGGGGTGGTTAGGGCTAGGCACTTAGAGGGGGGATTAGGGTTAGGCACTTGGGGAGGAGGTTAGGGTTAGGCACCCCTAAGGAGTGTTAGGGTTAGGGGGGTTAGGTTAGGTTAGTAGATACTCACCTATCCACGATCGGGATTTCCAGTGCTGTCAGCCTTCCGCTGCTCGGAACTCTGCTGATGTCGGGCTGCCGCTGCCAGGGTATTTCATACCGATTCCGGTAGGACGTAACCATGCCTATGTTCCAGCCTTCAATAAATAAGGTCAAAAATATTAAAATAGGCATCATATTAACTAACAAGGCTCCATTGATTGACCAAACAAATTGGCAACTTAGCAAAAGCAATGACATATATACTGTAGCTCTAAGCTCTAAAAGGGGCAATAGGAAGTCACACAAGATAAGCCAACTGCAAGTTCTACCTAAATACCCACCTAATTCATAGATATTAACCACTAGGCAGCATAATGATGAAAAATAAGAAAAACATTACAAATAAAAATCTATAATTTAGATAAACAAAAAAACAAACAATTTATACCAGTATTGTTGTGTCATGTCTCTTTTTTTCAACAATATATTTGAGAGCCTGACTTACCATCCTTCTCAGAGCAGGTATTTATTATTTCTTTGAATGTGAACTTCAATATAGAGGTGCTTGAGAAGAATACTCTCTAAGTGGGGAAATATATTCTGATAATATGTTCTACTGCTCAGATGGTCACCCACACTAGTACAATATTGCAAGTTAGTGGATATTATTCAAGGGAAGGGGCATGGGGAGTGGTCAAATGTCACATACTGGTCACCTGGAAGGGCCTTTTGGCACATAAAAAGAATGTTAAGGGGTATGATGGCACACATGGGTCATCTGGACTTGGCTTATGGCAGACAAGAGGCATGTGGAGGGGTCAGATGGCATAAAAGTGGCATGCGGGGAGTTAAAGTCTAATGGGACACAGAAAAAAAACAATTGGTAGATATTACATTAATGAGTTCTCTGGGCTTGATTCTGAGTCAGACCCAAAGTGACTGTTTTTGCCTGAAGCTGCGATAGCCAGTATTACTATCTACAGCAAATCCAAGACTCCATACAGATAATGCGAGAGTCTGTGCGCCTGCAAGCGGGATGTCATGGCGCCCATTGATTTTATACCGTTCACTGCATCATTAGAAACATCTCAGAATCAGGCCCCTTGGGACCAGGGGCTGATTCGGTGATGCGGAGTTGGGGGGGTGGGAGGGCAATGCCGATGGTTGCTTGTTTTTGGACTGCGCATGTGTAACACTCCCAGATAGATTGTATTAGGAAAGGTTTGGAGTGTAGCCAATTATACAATACGTTTTTTAAAGATTTATTTTAAATAGTCAGAAATCCCTAATTCCTCCCTGCTTTCTGCTTATTGTCTGCCACTTTCCTGGAAAAGTTTATGGCAGGTAAATAATCTACTGCTCAAGGAATAACTTTCTCAACTCTCCTAGAAATACTTCAGGATAATTTGTGTTACCGTGCAGCGAGATCAACTCTATTTATTCTGCAGACTGTATCCTCCCTTTCTCAATACATTAGGTATTAGGTCCCTTGTCACTGAAACGTGGTTACATCCAAATGTCAACTACTCAGTGTGCTAGACATCAATGACGGTTGGCAGTGTGACACTATCTCATTTGTGAGTCAGTCCTGTCTATCTCTTCTGCGGTTATTCTACAAGGGCGCTGTATTTTACACTGATTATCCTGTTTGGCTCTTAGCAGATGTAAACGGTTGGGGATCACTGTGTAATGCGGTTTACTGTCTCACTGCAGAGAGGTGATACAGTATAGTTCTGTGAGAGGTCTAATCTCCGCTTGTACTCACGATGCTATCGCTTCAGCCCCTGCCGCGCCTCCCAGGACTTCCTTTGGACACTGATGGGAGTACCCGATCTCCTCCAGACAATATCCACCTCTTCCTAACACTCCCTAATTGGCTGCCGAAAGGTCTACAGGCCCTGCTGTCCGCTGAGATGCGCTGAAGCCTCTGTCTGCTCTCCCCAACGGCCAGTAACTACCAGTAACTGCCCTGTCAGCGTGTGTCTCCTCACCTCAACAGCTCTAATGTCCTAGGGCAGTACCATACGTAGGTACTCAGGGGGGGGGGTTCCTTCTTACATTTTCTCTGCATTAATGACCTTCTTACCCCATAATTATTCATTTACATACATCATGCTATATATATCAATAGGCTATATATATATCAATATATTAAAACCCAGTTCTAATTAGGGGTGTGCACCGGCCACTTTTCGTGTTTTGGTTTTGGATCTGGATCTTTCTTCGTGTTTTGGATCTGGATTGGTTTTGCCAAAACCACCCTTCCGTGTTTTGGGTTCTGGGTTTTGTGTTTTGGATCTGTATTTTTTAAAAAAAAAGCATAAAAACAGCTAAAATCACAGAATTTGTTGGTTTTTCTGCTCCTATGCAATTATTAACCTCAATAACCTTAATTTCCACTCATTTCCAGTCTATTCTGAACACCTCACACCTCACAATATTGTTTTTATGGCCAAAAGATTGCACCGTGGTAGCTGGATGACTATGCTAAGCGACACGAGTGGGCGGCACAAACACGTGGCCCATCTAGGAGTGACACTGCAGTGGCAGACAGGATGGCAGTTTGAAAAACTAGGCCCCAAACAGTACATACTGCAAAGAAAAAAAAGAGGTGCAAGATGGAATTGTCCTTGGGCCCTCCCACCCACCCTTATGTTGTATAAACAGGACATGCACACTTTAACAAACCAATCATTTCAACGTCTGGGTCTGCCACATGACTGTGGCTGAAATGATTGGTTCGTTTGGGCCCCACAAAACAAGCTGGCAATTAATGTGTCCCTGCACAAACTGGCTCTACGGAGGCAAGATGTCGTCCTCATCCTCCTCATCCACCGATTCCTTGGATAAAACAGGAAAAAGGGATTTAGGTGTCCCTGGACTGCTTACGGTCTTACCCAAAGTTTCTGAACTTGACAGTAACTTTTTATTAACGCGCTGCCAGTGCCGTATAAGGGAGGATGTTCCTAGGTGGTTAACGTCCCTACCCCTACTTATTTCACCTTTACATATGGTACATATGGCAAGACAATTGTTGTCCGGATTTGGATAGAAATATTGCCAGAACAAAGAGGTGGAATGTTTGGTCTTCTGCCCAGGCATGACCGTGATGGGCTTTTTCATCCCACGGACAACAACTGTCTCCCCCGGAGCCTGATTTAAACAAACCACATCACCATCAGAATCCTCCTCGCCAACTTCCTCCTCAGTGCCAGCTACACCAGTATCCTCATCCTGTTGTACTTCAACAGTGACATCTTCAATTTGCATATCAGCAAGTGGACTGTGGGTGCTCCTTTCAGCACTTGCAGGGGGCGTGCAAATGGTGGAAAGAGCCACCTCTTCCCGTCCAGTGCTGGGAAGGTCAGGCATCGCAACCGCCACCACACTTGGACTCTCCTTGGGGATTTGTGATATCTTCTTAGAATGCACAGTTCTTCGCTGTGGTTTTGCCAGCTTAACTCGTTTGATTTTTTTAGCGGGAGGAGGGCTTCCATCGTCATGTGAAGCTGAACCACTAGTCATGAACATAGGGAAAGACCTTAGCCGTTCCTTGCCACTCCGTGTCGTAAATGGCATATTGGCAAGTTTACATTTCTCTTCAGATGATTTAAATGTTTTTTTTAAGGTCATTTTCCTGAACTTTGTCATTTGGGATTGTATGTGCCCTCTACTATGACATTGGGCATCGGCCTTGGCAGACGACGTTGATGGCATGTTATCATCTATGTCATGTCTAGTGGCACAAGCTTCAGCACTAAGAGGAAGTGGTTCTTGATCTTTCCTATTTTATTTTTATTGGAGAAAGTTTGGTCCTCCCTTTATGTTATATTGATATATACGTGCGGCTAAGGCGCACACAAACACAGAAAATAATTTTTTATTTTTGTTGGAGACTAGTGCACTTTGTGGATTACACCACCCTTTAAGAAATGAGCCAGCTAGCCCTTTACTTATGGGACACAGGCGCACGCTTGGCGCTGCTCCTTTGTTGATGCACGTGCAGCCACAGTGCACACAATTCACAAACACAGAAAAAAAAATATTATTTTGTTTGGAGTGCCCTTTGGGGGTTACAGCACCCTTAAGCGGTCAATCCAGCCGGCCCTTTATTTATGGGACAAAGGCGCACGCTTGGCACTACTTTGTTGATGCACGTGCGGCTACTGCGCACACAATTCACAAACACAAAAAAATATATTTTTTTATTTTGTTTGGAGTGCCCTTTGGGGGTTACAGCACCTTTTAACGGACAAGCCAGCCGGCCTTTTACTTATGGGACACAGGCGCACGCTTGGCGCTGCTACTTTGTTGATGCATGTGCAGCCACAGTGCACACAATTCACAAACACAGAAAAAATATTTTTTTTTTTTGCACTTGGGGGAAGCACCCCTGATGGACAGAGCACCCCCTGGACAACACTACAGCACCCCTTTGGGACTGGGACACTGCACAGGACTTTGGAGTGGACACAGCCCCTATGGACAACACTGCACAACACAGTCCAGCCAGCCCCTATGGACTTTAAAGAAGTGGACACAGCCCCTATGGACAACAGCAGCGCAGCACAGCACAACACTACACTGCACTACACTACACTACACTACACAGCCCAGCCAGCCCTAACTCCCACCCTCCCTCTTCACTGTCCACAGCCGAGTGAGAACATGGCGCCGACGCGGGTACCTTATATAGGATCCAAAACCCGTTAGACCCGGAAGGTGGGCTGATGACGTTTTGCCTCGATTTGAGATCCGAGTCAGGCGGGAAAAGTCGAGCCTGACTCGGATAGGCCTCGGATCGGGGGAGCTCGGGGGGGTTCGGATTTCACTCACCCCTAGTTCTTATACATAGTCCCTCTATAATGAATATAATTAGTTTCTTGGATATTACACATGTGTCTAAATTCCTAAAAAGTCACATGGAGTCACAGGACTGATTGAGCCACATTGACTGTAGGTGGCTGTGGAGATGCACTGAGATATTCCTTCTTATGGACATGTTATGGGAGTGTCATGGTCGTGTCACAGAAGTAATTGTGGTCTCAGCTGATTAATCACCTACCATGAAGGCCGTGTTCTGACGAAGATTCAGCAGCTAGCATAGGGCTGGTGCAAGTTCCGATGGTGTTTCTGATTATTGTGACTGCAGCCATTTAAAGTGGGTATTCCAGCTCTTCCAAATTCAAATGGATGTACCCCAGGGAAGGGCTGGCATTAGCATTAGCATGAAGTTGCAGAAGCATCTACGGCAAAGACGTTAATGTAGTCGCAGCAGTAGATCCAAAATGAAGAAAGGAAAACTCTATTTTTTGAGGGCACACTTAAATAATTAATTAATACATAACTTTTATTGGTCATTTTAAAATAATCTCATGGATATAAAACACATACAAAAAACATACAAACGTAGATGCTAAATATTATGACAATATGTAAAAGTATCGCCGTCAAAATCACTCTAAGAATAAGCAGGGGCAGAACTATGGGAGACAAAGGAGGCAGCTGCCGCCGGGCACCAGCACTGAAGAGGCACCTCCTCCATTGCCCACAATATATTCACCCCACTTATTAGTGTTTTTGTGCATATTAGATAGATAGATAGATAGAGAGATATGAGATAGATAAATATAGAGATAGAGAGATATGAGATAGATAGACAGATAGATAGATATGAGATAGATAGATAGATAGATAGATAGATAGATAGATAGATAGATATGAGAGAGATAGATACTGTATGGTATAGATAGATAGATATATAGATTAAATAGATACTGTATGGTATAGATAGACAGATTAGATACTGTATGGTATAGATAGATAGATACTGTATGGTATAGCTAGATAGATATGAGATAGATACTGTATGGTATAGATAGATATGAGATAGATACTGTATGGTATAGCTAGATAGATATGAGATAGATACTGTATGGTATAGATAGATATGAGATAGATAGATACTGTATGGTATATATAGATAGGAGATAAATAGATGGATATGAGATAAATTGATAGATATGAGATAGATGAGATTTTTATTTATTACCAGTTATTTATATAGCGCACACATATTCTGCAGTGTTTTACAGAGAATATTTGACCATTCACATCAGTCCCTGGCCCAGTGGAGCTTACAATCTATATTCCCTATCACATGCACACACACATACATACAAACTAGGGTTAATTATTATTATTTTTTTTGTTGGGAGCCAATTAACCTACCAGTATATTTTTGGAGTGTGGGAGGAAACCGGAGTACCCGGAGGAAACCCATATAAGCACAGGGAGAATATACAAACTCCACACAGTTAAAGCCATGGTGGGAGTCAAACCCACGACCTCAGTGCTGTGAGGCAGTAATACTAACCATTACACCATCTGTGCTGCCCATGAGATAGATAGATATGAGATAGATAGATAGATAGATAGATAGATATATTAGATAGATAGATACTGTATGGGATAGATAGATAGATAGATAGATAGATAGATAGATAGATAGATAGATAGATAGATAGATACTGTATGGTATAGATAGATAGACAGACAGACAGACAGACAGACAGACAGACAGACAGATAGATAGATAGATAGATAGATAGATAGATAGATAGATAGATAGATACTGTATGGTATAGCTAGATAGGTATGAGATATGGTATAGATAGATAGATAGATATGAGATAGATAGATATGAGATAGATAGATAGATAGATAGATAGATAGATAGATAGATAGATAGATAGATTGATAGATATGAGATAGATATATAGATCTGAGATAGATAGATATGAGATATATATATATATATATATATATATATATATATTAGATAGATAGATACTGTATGGGATAGATAGATAGATAGATACTGTATGGTATAGCTAGATAGGTATGAGATATGGTATAGATAGATAGATAGATAGATAGATATGAGATAGATAGATAGATAGATAGATTGATCTGAGATAGATAGATCTGAGAGAGATAGATATGAGATAGATAGATAGATAGATAGGTAGACATGAGATAAATAGATAGATAGATAGATAGATAGATACTGTATGGTATAGCTAGATAGTTATGAGATAGATACTGTATGGGATAGATAGATAGATAGATAGATACTGTATGGGATAGATAGATAGATATATAGATTAAATAGATACTGTATGGTATAGATAGACAGATTAGATACTGTATGGTATAGATAGATAGATACTGTATGGTATAGCTAGATAGATATGAGATAGATACTGTATGGTATAGATAGATATGAGATAGATAGATACTGTATGGTATAGCTAGATAGATATGAGATAGATACTGTATGGTATAGATAGATATGAGATAGATAGATACTGTATGGTATATATAGAATATAGATAGGAGATAAATAGATGGATATGAGATAAATTGATAGATATGAGATAGATGAGATTTTTATTTATTACCAGTTATTTATATAGCGCACACATATTCTGCAGTGTTTTACAGAGAATATTTGACCATTCACATCAGTCCCTGGCCCAGTGGAGCTTACAATCTATATTCCCTATCACATGCACACACACATACATACAAACTAGGGTTAATTATTATTATTTTTTTGTTGGGAGCCAATTAACCTACCAGTATATTTTTGGAGTGTGGGAGGAAACCGGAGTACCCGGAGGAAACCCATATAAGCACAGGGAGAATATACAAACTCCACACAGTTAAAGCCATGGTGGAAGTCAAACCCACGACCTCAGTGCTGTGAGGCAGTAATACTAACCATTACACCGTCTGTGCTGCCCATGAGATAGATAGATATGAGATAGATAGATAGATAGATATATTAGATAGATAGATACTGTATGGGATAGATAGATAGATAGATAGATAGATAGATAGATAGATAGATAGATAGATAGATTGATAGATAGATATATAGATAGATACTGTATGGTATAGATAGATTGATAGACAGACAGACAGACAGACAGACAGACAGACAGACAGATAGATAGATAGATAGATAGATAGATAGATAGATAGATAGATAGATAGATAGATACTGTATGGTATAGCTAGATAGGTATGAGATATGGTATAGATAGATAGATAGATATGAGATAGATAGATAGATAGATAGATATGAGATAGATAGATAGATAGATAGATAGATTGATAGATTGATAGATATGAGATAGATATATAGATCTGAGATAGATAGATATGAGATATATATATATATATATATATATATATATTAGATAGATATATACTGTATGGGATAGATAGATAGATAGATAGATAGATAGATAGATAGATAGATACTGTATGGTATAGCTAGATAGGTATGATACATGGTATAGATAGATAGATATGAGATAGATAGATAGATAGATAGATATGAGAGATAGATAGATCTGAGATAGATAGATCTGAGAGAGATAGATATGAGATAGATAG